>VYXC01006789.1:0-110857 GCA_013397175.1 Platysteira castanea | reverse complement strand
AGGGCAACAGCAGTTCCATCTTTAAAATAAACATTTCCCAGCAATGAGAGGCGATAAAATATTGCTTTATCTCTAAAATACCCTCAGCTCCCCGTGGGGGGGGAGGCGGGAGAGGGGGGCCTTCCCGGCTGTTCTCCAGCTGGTGCGTAACCCGCCCGTTCCTGTCACCCCAGGCAGTGCCCGGCTCGGGGAGGGGGAACAGGTAGCAATAGCCCAGGTGCTCGGCGATGGAGCACTGCCGGGAAACGCGGCACCCGCTGTAGTCGTGGCTGCTCGGGGCAGGGCAGCGACCCGCTGCTGCCGGACTGCACTGCCCGCCCGAGCTGCCACCACGGAGCCGCTGCCCGGCCGAGCATGCGGAGGAGCGGACTTGCCCATACCCACACTGCCCTAAAACCCTGGGCAGCGAGCCCACCGCACAAAGCCAGGCGGATCCATCTTCTAATTCAGTTCATTAAAAAGTATAAACTTTCCAGGTTGTCCAGTTTATGCTCTACAAAACACATGTGGTGGGTTTTTGCCATGCATTCTAAGACGACGCGTTGGTTTTCGCCGCTGTTTTCTCCGTGCTTTCCTGCAGCCCGGCTGTGTCGTTGATGTGCGCGGTAACAGCAGCCCGTGGGACCGCAGCGCTATCGCCAACACCGGCACGAGTGGCTCCACCTTTTTGCCTCCCAAGGTTCTGTCTCCACGCTGTCCTTTCCTTCTTACAAGCAACGACGTGTTGTGTTCTTGTGCAGTGCATCAGGTTGACCTGACCTAAATTAAGTGTAACTTGTCAAAAAAAAAAAAAAAGGGGGGGGGGGTAATTTTGGCCTGGATTTTCCCATGTCCTGAGACAATATAAGACCATGGTCTCAGAACATGTTTCTGTGAAATTCTTTGGTGGCAAATCTGGTTTTGACTTCTCTTACTTTGTTTCTCACTTATTCCTCACCTAGTGCTGCACTATGCAAATAACAGTTTGCAGGGCTTCAGAGTCACCTGGATTAGCTCTGGGTTCCAATAATGTCCTCTTGTAAATGGTTTTTTTTTTTTTTCCTCCAAAGGTAAAAATGTCCCTGGAACTGTAATTTTGATCTGTATGTTTGTAACTGTACTCAGATCACTGGAGCACTGGTATTGGGTTATAGAGGGTACAAAATTGAATCCATACACTGCTGTATGGAAGTGTGTAACTAAAAGGCTTTTATTTCCTGTTGTTTGTGCTTGCAATCCTGGAGGTGGTTGTATATGCATTTACTGAGGCTTCACTGCCTTCAGGACAGTTTTATCAGAGCAATTTATAGGATAAGTCAGAAGAGAGACAAACAAGCCAATATTAAAATCAAGCTTCCTTTGCAATTTTGACAAAATTGTGCAGCCCTCTTTGCAGGCCCAATAAATTTTCAGGGGACAAAGTGAGAAGACTTAATAGCTTTAGGTTTTAATAGCAGTAATTCTTGTGTGCAGCGAAGCAATGCATTTAGTATTTGTTAACATGATGGTGGTTGTCATTGTCATGTAGTAGTCATGTTAGCTGTGTCGTTCAGAGATGGTTTTTCCTACCTCCATTTTCATATGTTTTCATGCAGCTCCAGATTAAAATGGGCAGGTCACAGCATCACTGTTCAGGGTCTTCCATCACCCTGACTGGTTGTAGTGCCAGGGAAGGGGTCTCATGTCCACTTGGCCCTGCCCAGCAGGTCCATGTCTATCTATTCTCTGTTACTGGTTGGGCTGAAGAAGTAGGGTTTTTTGAGGCAGTTCTCAATGGCTAATGCTGAGAAATGTCCTGAACTGGTCATTTCAGGTATGCTTTTTGCTGTAGAAATGTATCTTGTGCTTCAGGTTCTGCATGTTTAGTGAACTCCTGGAAATGTGTGCTTAGCTTAGTGCAGTAGCATTTGATATTTGACATAATCAAGATTTATGTTTGGAAGTATTAGCTCATGAAAACATGGGAAGTGTGAGGGTGCTTGTTGTAATCCCAGTTAGCAGGTGGCTTACTTTGCAGCATGGGAGAACATCATAGCACAGAGAAATGAATTAACTTATTCATCACAGATTTCCTGCTTGGAAGAGGAGGATAAAAGGCAGCAAATTAAACTTTTGTACTGCAGAGGCATCCAGAGCTGGCCCTGTCTCTGTGTGATTCTGGTTTGCAGGTGGTTTCTACAAGACAATTCCAGTCTCTGGTCACTTGATTCAGTCAGGAGAGCAGCTTGCTTTTACATATAAGTGAAAGGTTTTAGACCCAGTGATGCAGAAAAATCTGTAGCTGTCTCCTGCTCATTGGTGGGGGGGTGTCTACCTGAATCTGCATATGGCCTCACTCTAGCTCCAGATAGAGTGAGTTCCATCATGTACCTGAACTTTCCTTATCTTCCACCACCACGGGAGGGCATGGTCATGGCTTTCACCATGGAGGGCTGTATCCCAGGGCAGAACGTGCCCTGCCTTCCAGGTGGGGAAGGATCAGCAGGGACTCACACATACCTTGTAGCAGAGCTGGTACAGATTCGTCTTGTGTGTTGCTCTGGGTGCTTTTATGTCACTGCTGCTTCAGTGTATTCAGCAGTGAGGTGCTCGGAAGTATTTCACTATTGCCAGTTCCTTCCTGGAGAAAGAGGCAGAACTGCAAGGCTGGAGATCTGATGACAAGGGGACTGAATTCCGGAATTCTGTTGTCTCGGCCGTCGCTGCAGTGTTTGTGACAGGAAGGAAGGGCTTTGAAGACAGCGAGTTCTGTAACAGCCATCAGCCTCGACAGTGTGCATTGTTCTCTGGGACAGGACTGGATTCGGGGTCAGCCTTGGCTTGCAGTTCTGTAGACCTAGAAATTGACTGACTCCGGGAATATTCAGGGA
Source organism: Platysteira castanea (assembly GCA_013397175.1). Classification (NCBI taxonomy): domain Eukaryota; kingdom Metazoa; phylum Chordata; class Aves; order Passeriformes; genus Platysteira; species Platysteira castanea. The sequence continues at coordinate 108,008 of VYXC01006789.1, read as the reverse complement.
ATTGCGGAAATCTCTGCATCCGCTCTTTAGGGCATAGGGAAGGTAAAACTCCCCTGTTCCATGCATCCTTTGGGAGAGAGCTGAGCTGGGTTCAGTTAACGGGGAGATTTACCAGGGGAGATTTTTTTACTGTTAAATATTTTTCTCTGTGTTTTCTGGAGTAGTGTGCTTGCTGACAGGCATGGAACCATGTAATAGTAAGAGAGGGGCAAACACTCGATGTTCATAGAAGAGATTAGAAAAGTGGAAACTTCTGTATCTTTAATTTTTTTTTTGTCATTGTAGAATTAGAGTGACTAATTCCTCCTTTCTGAGAATTCTATTGTGGCTCTAAAATGGCCTTTGAGGATGTTGAATGTTGTGCAGGAAATGGGAGAGGCATGGCCTGATGTTTGACTCAAGGACATCTTTCTAGCAACAGTTGAACCAAACATAGTTGTAAAGTTAGATGGCAAAAAAAGTGATGTCTGCTGATTCTTGACTCCTGTTCCACATCCAACAAATTCTTAAAAACCTTTTTAAAGCCTGTGTTCCCAAATCTAAACGGGCAATGAAAATAAATAACCACTGACATTGCTTAGAGGTTTTTATCCTTTAATTGTCATGCATATATTGAACATTTTTGTAGCATGTAAATTCCAGAACAGATCCACTACAAGCATCTTCTTGTAAAGACTTCTGGACTCATTAATAAATGAATTTTATTACAGGTGAAGCGCTCAAGATGAAGAGCTCACATTTTTAAAGTAATAACCATAGACCTTCTGTGCAGAGAGTTGAATTATTTTTGTTCTAGATCTGTCAGTTGAGTGGCATTTAGATATACCCCACAGTCAAGTTCTGGACAGTACTGAGTGAGCCAGAGGCTGTCACAGGGAGCAGCTGTTGCAAAGGGCAGGGCTGTAAGAGCAGGAGGAAATGTAACCGATACCCAAAAATGCGCAATACTTTGGGCAAGACCAAGCTGCTGTCATGTTGCCAAGTGAGATGATTGTCAATTGTGTGGATCCTGAGAAAGGATTTGTCTTTGATCCAAATTCTGGCCCGGAGTAGGTGGCTGCAGCCTGTTATTTACATAAGGTCTGAGTTTGCCCACGTGTTTTGGCAGTCCCCATAAGGCAAGATAATGTAAGTCAGGATGACAAACGGTGCTGTACCGTGGCTTACTGGAGAGGAAATGCACCAGACACAAACTTGGCCTTTAGATTATATTAGCCGTGAAAAAGACAACTATTTTCTGTTATGTTTTTCTGCTGTAAATCTGGAATAATTCTTACTTTAAGGCAATTATTTTTGTGTGGATGTGCTGTAAGTTGCTGATGTTTCCATGTCCTACTGCAGTTGCCTTTGCAACACAATAGACTTTGATCCAGGCTTTGTGCAAAACCCCCATATGTACAGAGGTATTTCAGCTGCTTCTTTGTTCCATTTGCTTTGCTGCCTTTCTGCAGGAAATGTGTAATGAATCCCATCTAAGGTTTTCCATCCACTTGTGAGATTTATCTGGAACTTTAATTTTAGATTAGTGAAGATAATCTCCCTTTATTAAACTTCAAACTGATGGCTTTGAATATTTGCTGTTATTTTAATATCTGTCACTAACTCAAGCACTATTTCTGTTCTCTTTGTGCACTACAGGACTTTCCTCTTTACTTGCAGTGGAGGAAGCTCAGACCTTACACAGCACTGTGTTCCCAGCCTAACCTGCCCGCCCGTTATTCTCTTACCTGATATTATCCATCTTTATCATAATCATTGTAATCCTTTTGCTTCTACATCGCAGGTTCAACAGTGTGACCACTCTCTTGATTCATATACTCACAGCAAAGCCTTCATCTCTCTCATGGATTATAGATCTAAATTGGTAACTATCGCTTGCTTGCAATGTTTATTAGTAGCTATTTTAATTGCTCATGCTCTGTTTTCTGCTTCTGATAAATCTCTCTTGTAGAACAGCATTTGTATAAGACTCTCTAAGGTCACGGCCTTTTTTCCTTTATGAGCTTTATTCTTAGGACAGCAGACATTGGCTGTGAAAAAATTCCGTTGCTTGACAGAAATCTGGTTCAGAATTAAACTTAATTTCTGAAAAAGAGAACAGAAACTATATTTCCCAATGACAGAGCACATAAAGGAGTGAGTTTTTATAATAGAAAATTGACATAGATGTGTAATTTTGAACTGGAATATTTTTAACTTAGGTGCACTTTTTAAGATTTTTTAGGGAAAAAATACGCAAGGTTTTAATGCTTTTGAGAAGAAGTTATGCTGCACATTAGTAACACCTCTCCATGGGTTACTGTAGAAATACAGAGGAGTGGTTTCACACCATCTTCTCATCTGCCTAATTAAATAAATGTGTGTTAATGGATGATGATGAAACAGGTGAAAGTCACAGTTAAATTTAAATTGTTACTGGTCCTAAATAATACAAGACATATGTAGGAAATTCCAGTTTTGGCTTTAAAAATGAGGCATATTATAAGATGTTTTTATTGCTAGAACTGCCTGGAAGTTGTAATACAGAGAGTACACGTGTTCATAACAAGCTGAATTTGCAAATGTATCTTAGAGTATAGTTTGAAGTGTAAGTTGCATCAGTGTGACCACGTTTCATAGTTAACTAGGGTGTCTGACAGCAGAAGAGGAGACTGTTTTCCAAATTCAGATTTCTTTCTCACACTGTTGTGAGAGAGAATGGGATGTGGAAACAGCATGTCTGTGAACATACCCATGTGTTTGCTAATAAAGAGACATGTAAACTTCTAAGGTAATGACTGGATTTCTTGTTTCTTGTCTGTGAGAGGATAAAGAAGATCAGCCCTCCATTAGTTTGTAGCCAAAGCCATAAGGGCTGGTGACACTAAAAGTCAACGTTAGGTGGTTTTTTTTTCTGGCAATAAATGAGTGGTGAGATACCTCAGTTAATTTCTAGCCAACACTTTAAACTTTTACTGGAAGTTGGCTCTAGGCAGAAAATATTGCAGACCAGGGGTTACAGTGACCACTTACAGTGATTCCTAAGACCAGGAACACTTTGATGTTTTGTATTGCATTAGAAACCAGTTTGAGTCTTCACCATGATTCTGGTCACAAATTGAGGAGCACAGCTGTGTGGATCCATCTATATGATACGTTTCAGTGAGCACTAAAACCAGCAAAGGCTGGTTTCCCATGATGGTGTCTTAGGGCAATAGGCTTTTTTCTTTTAAACTTCATGAGGCCAAAATAGAAACTAAAGGCAGGAGAGCCACCTTGACCAAGGAATATATTCTTTGGTGGCTAATAAGCTCTGATTAAGATTTTATTGCTTTAGAGCATTTGCAGCATCCTGCTCTTGTGTGGTTTCTTTGTCTAATAAAAGATGAGCTCACACTGCAGGCTTTTTCCTCAATAGGGAAATTAAAAGGTATCTCAGAGCTACAAAACTGCCTATTCCCACAAAACTAGTTGGAAGTGGCTGTGTTTGAGACCTTGCTCCCATTGCTAATGAACATGGGAGAAAAGATTGTCAATATTAGTATGCTCTTAGCTACAAAGAAGTGGGCTACCCAGGCAAAGAACTAAATGATGCAAGGTCTCACACTGAAGTGTTCTCAAGGACAATCTGATTGACAGCTTTTCCGTCTCCTGTATAATGGGTTTTATGTACTGTAGCTAAATCTTTCCTGTATAGGTATTTTATTTGGGATTATTCCAAGACAGTCAAAATAGAAACAGTCACGAGCCTCTCCTTTGCCCTCTGTATGCCAGTTGTATTTGACCTGGTCTCCTGTACCAGAATTCTCCTTGGGCTGTGTGTTTGTGTGAAACAGCAGAGATGCTGCTCTGTTTGGAGTCATCCTAAAAGAGCATCTGTGGCTGTGTGCCCACGGAGCAGGGGTTGCACTGCCAGCTAAATGGCCTTGGACCAAGGAGGGAGGACAATCCCCTGGGAGCAATGGCTGTGCGAGCCTTCGGGTGATTTGGACAGGAGCTGCCCAACCTCAGCGTGTTGTCTCCATTTTTCTCTGCTGCAGAATCTCCTCCAGGTGCAGAGGGCCTGCAGGAGATGTGATTCCGTGGACCTTTCTCTCAGTAGCATAGCAACTGCCACCACTTCCCACTGCTCTGTCCCCTCTGCTTGGCTCCCTCAGCCGTGCGGGATCAGGAACTGTACCAACTTTACAAACAGCCCTGCAAAACAGGAGAAGCTGTAGGAGGATTTATTTTTAACTGGGATTTCTCTGTTCTCTGAACCAGCTCTCTGCAGGGCTGACATGACTGGGGAGTGCTCGGAGCAGGAGTGAGACAACAGGTGGGGAAGAGAAAGGAAGGGGAGGAAAACCAGGAGAAAGGTCTGCAGTTTCCTGGCTTTGGGATTCAAGAACAAATTCAGGGGCAGCCCTGTGAACACTTCCAGCCCAAGTGCTGGTGGAGCACAGCTTCAGTAATGATCTGCCATCAGAGGGATGATCAGAAATTAGTATGAAAGTCCTTTCAGTTTCACTCTATTCACTGAAGGGGAAAGGGAAAAGTCAAATTTAAGCAAGGGGATGGAGTTTTCTTTAAAATTTTTGTGCTCTGACCGCCTTGGGTGATTCAAGGCGCTGACCTGCAGCATCTTCAGCCAGCACAGAGGCCAGCGAGAGTTGTGCTTCTATGACAACAGCCCTGCATTCTGGGCAAGTATCATTTGATCTTATTCTCTGTGTTGTGCTTCTAACAAAGCTGCTTGAGCTGGCCACATTCCGTAATTGCTTTTTCAGCTCAGATCTGAAAGTCACATTTGTAGCCAGGTACAATTCTGATTAGAGCAATCTAGGAGGGTTAATAGAGGCAGCAGTGCTTCAGTTAAAAGATCAGCTTGGAGTGTGGATGGATTCTGGAAAGGCAGGGCTAGAAAGAAGATACTGATTCCTGTATGATTAGTGGAACACATCTTTGTTAAAGGTCTGCCTCTGAATTTTTAAAAGACCGGGCTTCAAGCGATGAGGATTTCTCACTATTTCAAGCCTGTGTGAATGGAGAAGCAGAGATTTTATTTTTTTTCTTCTTAAGCAAGTGCACAAGTGTTCTCAATGACATTTGTGGAGATTATAACGTGTATGGGGAAGATAAATTACTCAAATACAGAATTTTCTGTCATCCAGTGTGGTGATGGTACAAGTCAACTAATTACCTGATTCATAATTTTGGCAGCTGAGATTTCTAAGGCTAAGGAGGCAGTGAGTGCATTGGCCTGAGTGCATGGATGGAAGGTAGTCAGATGTTGAATTGTTCATTTTAGAAATCCATGCAATGAACCACAACACATGGGTAGAGGAGCTGTTTTCTGATACGCTAATGAGAAGAAAATTTGTGCTTGTGTTTTCTGGAGTGCTTGCAAATGACTGTGGAGTCTGACTGAAGAGCAGCTGAAGTTCAGAAGAGCGTGTATCACAATTGTGCTGTATCCTACAGAGAAATACTTGTGGGAAGATTTTAGTGCATTCAGTGCAGCTGTTCACTATTGAGCTACTGGAAAATTTCTTCAGAAACTGCCCCTGTGAATACAGTATGTGAACGAAATGTCTGCTGCACCAACCCTTCTCTGCGTGAGAAAGTTGCATGTGTTTAATCAGAGATAGACTGTTGTGCATATTATACTGAAGTTTAAGCTGGGTTCCTTTTGGTTTGTTTCCCCTCTGTTGGGAATTTAAGTTAAATTGTCATCCCTATTTAAACTGCCTTGGGACAGCATTTTGGTTTATAGTTGTGAATTTTGAGCTATTTCTTTTGGTTTTGTTTGGGTTTGTGGCGTGTTGTTGTTGTTGGTTTTCTTCAGTGAATGGGTGAAGTCCTGTGCCCAGGTGGGGCTTGCTAAGAAGGAAAGTATTTGGGCACGTGCTGAGAGTAGGCTTTGGAGGGAGTTTTGTTCCCAAAGGTACCTATGAATTGGAGTTGAGGAGAAAATTAACTTACTTCTGTGGATGCTGAAGGAGAGACTTCTATCAGTGCTCAGTGCCTTCTGACTGTGCACACGAGTAGCCCTGGTTGGGATGAGTAGCTGCTAATTAAACCTGTGCTGTCATTACTCCAGTTTGCCAACCCTGTGACTGGTTATAAGGAGCCAAGACCCTTGCTTATTTGATGTGTGGTAGTTTCAAACAGCATGAGAGATTAAAAGTGTGGTATATCTGTTGAAAGGTAAAATTTCTTTTTCCTCCTCTGTAGTAATTTAGTCTGTGTAGTTGTGTTCTGTACAAACAGAGATGAAAAGTCAGAGCCTTGCCTCCTCGCACCAAGTGTCTCAGCTGTACACATTGCAGGGCTGCTCATGGCCCTTGATAATTCATATTCTGCTGTTGTTTTTTTTGTTTGTTTGTTTGTTTTGGAATCTAAAAGGATAATTTATCCCTTCCAAATGCTGCCTGCACGCCCACCGAGCCCTCACATTTTATACGGTGCTGTTTATTCCAGTTGCAGTCTTGAGAGTAGATAGGTGTTGGATAGATTCAAAGTTTCCAGCTGAAATTCCTGTTTTTTCATCTTTTCCCATTATCTTTTTAAAATTTTTCTTCTGTAAATGTTGAGGGTGGAACTTTTCTAAGGATAAAATGGTGGTGATGCATGCACTAGAAATGCAGATTTTCTGTAGAAGTTGTAAAAGCAATTATTTACGTTTATTTACCTTGGAGGCTGCTTGATGAACTGCATGGTTGGATGCACTGTCAAAGATTTTAGTTCTTGGTTGCAGTTTATTGGAGCAACAGAAGTGGCACCCTGCCACTGGAGTAAAGAATGCTGTTTCCTCATGAGTATTTGAACAATCTGCAATAGCCATCTGTTATTCTGTTAAACACAAAGCAGCGTAACAGGTGTATTTCTTGGGTTTGGAAATCTTACCACCACGAGTGAACAATAAACATTTAAAGCCAGGATTTAAAAGAAGATTTCAAAGTGTGCTTCTCTTTATTCAGCAGACATAGTGGTTGTGGCATTAGAAAGTAGAGAGATAACCTAAACATATGGTACACAGTTAAGGAAAACAAATGCTGAACTGCTCTTAAATCTGTTCTTTTTCCATGTTTGTCATTTTCTTAGATGGCTTCAGTAACAGATGCCAGATTCAGGCAGAAAGATACTTCAGACCAAAATTTTGATTACATGTTCAAGCTCCTGATCATTGGCAACAGCAGTGTGGGTAAAACATCCTTCCTCTTCAGATACGCCGACGACACCTTCACACCGGCCTTCGTGAGCACAGTGGGGATTGACTTCAAGGTGAAAACAGTTTACAGGAATGACAAGAGGGTGAAGCTGCAGATTTGGGTAAGTGCCAGCATTTTCAAAAATGCTTTAGATTAATCCCGGAAAAGATATGATGGTAAAAAATAGCTTGTTTGGAAGTGGATTTTGGGATCGATGTAGATTTTGATTGTACACAAGTTCTGTGTGGCTGGACCTTTGTGTCCCTGCAGTAAACTGAGTGAGTTCTCTTTGTGTTACTGTCTTGCTCAGCTGGTGAGGGTCCTGATGTGGCCTAAGCAGCTGCTCTACATTTGAGTGAACTCTACACACAACTCGCACTATCATTTTAAGTCCTCTACATAAGATGCTTTATCTTCCTATAACTCATGTACCTGCTCAGCAGTCCATTTTTACCCAATTTCTGCCCCATCTAAGAGCTTAGTCTTCTAACTGATCTACATACACTTGATTTATAATTCTTCTTTAATAATTGTATTTAAATGTAAAATTACAGTAATCACATATGGGTGTTTTATTTATTGTGGTGATCTTGAATAGTGAGAATCTAGAATGAGGTGCTTTTTTTTGTAGTACATGATTCATTTTATTTTTGTGTTGCTGGGTACAAGGTACAACAAATTATTTAATAAAAGATCCTTTTCGTGTTGTAAAATCCTGACATTGAAACTAAGGTAGGTCACCTGACATGAAACTGATTTAATTGAGGGTTTTGGCAATAAAAATGTTTTTACTTCAGGCTCTGTAAACAACTAGAGGTGATTTTCATTTAGTTGATCTTTCTGAATTTTGGAATGTGAAATTTTCTAAGAAGTTGCGTAAAAGCAAGACAGAAAATACCAGAAAATATTAGGGTTTTTTTCAAAGATGCTGTGATTAAAGTGAATTAAGCAATAATCTTAATTAAATCTGTTAGAGGGCTTTGGGGCGAAAAGGGCTTCAATAACCTTAAACTACTTATGAAAAGAGATGTCAGGTGGATTCCTCAGAGGATGCTATCTATAGGAGCTGGAATATTGGAGTTACCAATAACACTGTTGATTTAACATTTATTTTTAATAAAAGGTACACCTAAGTGCTGGACAGTTTCCAGAGTAACTTGTGTTTTGCTCTTCTCTCTTTTTGCATGAATCCCTGATGTGAGTCATGATTCAAGGACCTTAACAAAAACACTGTGAACCTCTATCAAAACCACAGTATTTGAACGTGTTTGTCTCCTGCCTGTCCTGAGATTATATTTGTAATATCAGTGTGTTCTCCAGGGTACATGAGTAATAGGGGGTTCACTAGCACACCAAAACTATGGGTTCCTATGTGTAGGAAGGAGGAATTTTCATACCAACCTGTCTTCCATTTGCTTTTTAAAATTATTTACAGCTGCTATTGAGTTTCTGAGAGTGTGGGACTGTGGCTCCATTGAACCTTTTGCTCTGACTTACAGTTTTCCAGTTATGTTGGCATTTTTTAAAATTATGCTCCCCCTAAGCTTGGCATTAAGCCTTATCTGAATCAGGTTTAATGCAAAACTAAGTGAAGAAGGAGAAGGTACAAGTGTTTGACTTAACCACTTCAAATGTTTTTCTAAAACCCAGAGAAAAACACTTCTGGGAACCTCTGATGTTCTCTTCTCCACAGACCCAGGGTTTTTCAGTTCAGGGGTGCTTGTGGAGCTCTGAAGTGAGCACAGCTGTGGCAGACTGGAGGTGCTCACAGGTTGTGCCAAATGACCTTGTTCTGTGTTCTGCAAATCTCAAGGTGAGAGGGAAGTTATTACTGCTGTGCTGTGATCCAGAGAGATCTGTGATCATTGGGAATTTCTTTACATTGCCTGTTGCCTGTGTTGAACAGAAGAACAGGATATTAGGGTGCAGGACCCCAGCTGCAAAGAGTTCCTTGTGTTGTCTTAAAGCTCAGAAAAATTCACACAGCTTCAAAGGTGGAGCAGCTGCATGTAAAGACTGACAGCTGTGTCAGTAAATGTCTCTCTGGCCTGACTCATGGTTTTATTTCTCCAGCAGAAGTTGATGAGCATTTTAAAGCCAGAGATCTTGCATTTGTGTTTGTGCTGAGTTTGAGGAAGCCTGTATTTTGTGACTCAGGATTTGACAAGCTGTCACATGGAATGATCAGAAAAGAGTGCTCCTCTGTTTGATTTTGGTGTCATTATTGGGCCTCTTGCTTTGTTGATATTAATGCCTCAATCACCCAAATTGATATTTTAATAATCAGTTGTGGTTGTGACTAAGCAGTCTGGGAAATTATCTGCTTTGAAAAGACTTGAAAGGAATATCTCTTTAGCTTGAGAGGAATGGGATGTAGCAAAGATATTCATGATGTTTTTAAGGTAGAATGACAGCAGTGCTGCTGCATATGGGAACAGTAAAATGGCCCAGAGAGGGGTTTATGAAGTAGTGTTTTATAGGCTTCCCCCCCCCCCTTTCTTTAAAGAACTCCAAGATCAGTTGTCTGTGTTCTAATTTCAGATATTTTCTGTCTTGTTTAGGGATGGTGGTGGTGTGTTAATAGAATAAATTAACTTTACTGAGAACATTCATTTTGTAGTTGGATGAGGCTTAGTAATTTAGTATCTAATTAAAAACATTATTTACATAAATATATTCATATATTATATAGCTATTTACTTATCTACATAAATGCATTCTTGGATTAGATTTTTTTATGCCACTGCCATCTGTAATAATATTTTCATATAAAGTGTCTTCCTTATGATTGGTTTGTGAGGAGCCAATTTAATAATATCTCTCTACCTTTCTTGACCAACAGTTTTGTATTCCCAGAGTTGCTAATTACTTTTTACTGGAGGAAAGCTATTATTTTTTCAGCTAGGTATGGTTTTTGTTATAAATAAATCTCAAAGGTAACATTATTATATTCTTAGCAAATGCAAACAGTTAATACTTAATGCAGGGTTCAGGTTGCCTAGCAGCTAGAAAGGGCCACTTTGTCCAGATCCAGATGGAAGCAGGGTGAATGAATAAAAGTGATTTCAGTTTTAGGTAAGAGCAAGGTGAGATTTCTTTTTCTCCCTTCTGTGCATTTGTGTGTCTATTGCTGAGGAATAATGGTGGTGAAAATGACAGCAGAACTCCTGAGCGATGTGGCATCGAGGGGAACTGCTGAGGGGCAGCCTCTGGCCCTTTGTGCTGGCCCAGTCTGGGTTCGTTACATGAACTCTTTGCACAGTCACATAAATTAACTGATGGAAAATCATTGGCAGGGTTCAGCCCCAAACACTTGCACACCACCCAGTACATATTTAGTGTGAGGAATTTGATTACATTTCCATTATACTTTCATGCAGCACCCTACACAAGGGACTCTCATTTTTGTTGCATGTACCACACATAACACACAAACATGGATGTGATTAATAATAAACATAACTAAATACAGGGATTGGCAGCTGATGTTACAGTCGAAACTACTTTAAACCCCCCTTGTAAAAAGCAAACAGAGATTAAATTTAACTTCAGGTTAAAAGGCAGAAAGGCTGTGATGTTCAGACAGAGGTAGCATATTTAGGCTGCAGTATGATTTTTCTTTTAAGGAGCTGTTTATCAGAATTAAACTGCTAGGATAAAGGTTTTTCCCTGTCATTAACAAAAATGTCTCTGTGGTTTAACTGCTGAAACCTGTTGGGGTATGAGATTAGCTGTACTGGATGTCTGAAACACGTGTTACAGCTCTCAGGCACAGCTGGGGAGAGGGTACAAAGCAACATTGCTCTGGGTTTTTTGGATCTTTAAAAACAGAAATATGACAACTGCTAATTATATTGAGTGGCAGTTACCACTACAAAACAAAAAAGTGTAAACCAAAATAACCCCCCTGCTGTGTAGCTGTCCAGAAGGCAAATACACAGTGTTTTTAAAATCTTTTTGTATCAGACATTGCCTGGATGACAGGATGATCTTGAGCAGCTCGCCTCTTAGGGAAGGGATTCAAAGAAGTAACACTGGCAACTGAGTTCTTTTTTTTTTTTTTCCCCTTCATTTAGAGGAGGTAAAATTAGAACACCATGATATTTGATTGTAAATTTTAATGTTAATTGCACACTTAACCAAAAGCTAATTATGCATTTCAGATGAGAGAATCATCTATTCCCCAGGCATCCCATTCCTGTCATGGTTTTGCTAAGTTTCTTGCAAGCACTGACTTCGGGCATGAATACTTGCACAAAACTTGCTTCTAAAAAAGAGGTAATAAGGTTCAGTAATTTAATGTATAGATGTGATAGTGATGGGTGTCTCTAAAACACTAATGGACCTGATTCTGCTTTTATGGACTCATAGTTGTTGTGAAATCCTCTGATTTGCTGTTTAGATGAAGAACTAAAATGGAGAAATTCATGATAGTGAAAAGAACAGGTTGATCTTTGTAAGGGAGTCAAGGATTACATTTTATTTGCAGCATTAAGGAGTTACGAGGTCCCAGAAGTGAAAATCATTGTGGGTGAGTGGATGTAAAGCACTACTTCTCATGCTAAAATACAATGCAGAACATTTGACTGGAGAAGAGATGCAATAACTGTCTGTAATTCAATTCCAAGGTCTTGGTTATATCTCAAGTAATAATACTTCTGCTTTGAGAATAACTTGGTGCTCATGGCGCTCTGAATGGGCTTTAAGATTAGAGTTGCAAGGGTGTTAAAAAGGAGAGAAATAAAAACTTGACAAATAAGACCCTGAGTGGTTAGTTACCCCACTCACTATTGAATTTCTTGAACAGCCTAAGCTTGCTGAGCAGGGCATTGCTGTGTTTGCAGTTACACAGTTGACATGGAGGGTTTATTTCTGTTTATAGTTAATCACTTCAATCCCATTGTTATCTCATTATAACTCTGCATTACAGTGAAGGCCAAATTCAACTTCAGTCTAAGGTGATACCACTGGAGTTGTCCCTGCTGACAATATTGGATTTGCTCTCATTGCAGGTGTAGTGTCTTTTTTTGTGCTCCGTCTTTGCAGAGTTACTGGGCCCTTGGGGGCCTTGTTTTGTGCATTTCAGTAAAATGAAACATGTTGTGTTCAGAGATACCAGGCTGTATCCAGGGGCAGTGTCGAGTGTGTGTGTTAGCTGATAAAGAGCTGTTGGTAGTTCAAAGGTTTGGACCTTTCCTAGAGAAAATGGACCAATGTTGACTGTTTGTCCAGCAGAAGAAAAGCTGTACATGGGAAATTTCAAGGGAAATTATTCAGTTGGTGTAGTCAGGCAGTTAAGCTTCGAGAGGACAAGTGAGTTGCCAGCCTCTAGATGTTTTGCATTTAATGCTTTGTTATCAGAAATTCAGAATAGATATTTTGTAGTCATTTCTCATAAGGTCTTAGACTCATGTGCCTGGAAGCCTCTTCCTGTTGTCCTTGCAGAATCATCCTTATTATGATTTCCTTTCACAATGTTATCTTCTGCATAATGACTGGGTATATTCTATATTTAAATATGCTTGGTTGCACTGTGATCAGTTATGAGATAATACAGCGGGTGGAATTAATGAGCTCTCAGAGTTTGTCTCAAGTGAGCACGCACTTAAACTGTGTCACATTTGGTCAAGAGAAAATATAACTACTGTGCTTTACAGTTATAACTTTCATGCATTGTGTTGTCTACTGCAGTGTCATGTTTATGCAACACTTGAGTATCTGAATGGCTGATTTTAGAACTAAAAAAAGGGAATCCAACCCCCCTCAAATGTTTTTCAGATATGAGAATTGTACCCTATAGCACAGTTGGAGTACCTAGGAATTTAGCAGCGTGAACTTTGTGATTTATTTTCTGTTGTCCAGCTGTTCAACATCATCCTGATTCATTAAACAGCATGAACTGAGGTCCCAGAGATAAGCACTGATTTGCTGTATGCTGTTGCATTGGAGGCATTGGACTCTGCAGACAGAAGGAAGCACTGGTGAGAAGTACCAGAAACTGAACAAAAAATCAGCACACTCCTGCAGTGTGGAGAACTGGGAGCCCTATGGTTTGCTGGTTAGGTTCTCCCATCTCGAGAGCAACATGATATTTACCAGGAGACACTGATCTCAACCCAGATTTCTGGTGAGCTGTTCTGGCTGCCCAGCAAATACTAATGAGGGTGACGAAGTAGGAAACATAAATCCTGTTTGGGGTGAAATGTGTCTTCCAATAGCAGCTTAGCACCTCACATTTTATGGCCAGGGGCCATGGCAGCCCAAAAGTGTACCCCAAGCATCCCAGTGTATCCTCTGCTTCTGCCACAGTCTGGGTTTGCAGCATGGCTAAGGTGTTCCTCCATCCAAATGGAGCTGCCAGTCCCAAGTATCTTGCTCAGCTCACACAGGGCATCCTGTGCTTCTGTTGGACACTTGCATCTTGTTTGAAAATTCCTCTAGTATTGCCAGTTCTGCTTAGCATCCATTTCTGTGCTAATCAGATCCTCATTGCTTCGCTGCTAATTCGTGTTAGAAACTGAAACAGGAGGTGGCAGGAGTGTTTGAAATTTGGGGGAGCAGGTGTAAGTGCAGCAGATAAACACAGTGTGTTATGAGCTGCTGTGCTTCATTAACTGAAGTACCTTCATGTGATATATGACTCAAGTGATTAAACTTTGTGTAGTACTCAAAGAAGGCTCGATGGTGGTATTTTCTCAGCTGGATTCTGGCTGGTTTGTCTCTCTGACAAACTGATCCAGACATCTGCAGCAGTGCTAGAGGGTAAAGTCATGGCAAGAGAGTGGCATGTGTGGATCCGTGTGTGCACATATGCTTCTGGTGCTACCAGATTTTACTGTCCCTCTGCTTCCCTTGTAGCCAGAGCAATAAAGCAGAACATACAGGGGGTCTGTGCATAGGATGTTTACGAGGCAGAACACTCACTCCACTGCTGTTTTTGCTTTTGCATGTGCTTATTCAAAGATTCACCTGCTGCTTCCCCTCCGTGGGTCCCTCGGTCAGTGCTGACGCCGTGGCAGTTGTGAAGTTGCTGCGTGTTCCAGTGCCATGGTAACTGCATCCTGCTCTGCTGGCTGCCAGCGGGCGCTGAGCCTGCCCAGTTGTGAAAGGAAGCAAGTGCTCCAAGTGCCGAATTGTGGTAGACTGGCGTGAGTCAGCTTTGATAAGTCCGTGTGAAGTCCTTTACCAAGGACTGCAAGTCTCTTTTTTTTTTTTGAGGGAAGAAAGAGAAATAACTCCCATCAAATGTGTTTTGGATTTTTTTTTAAACACTAAAAGGCTAAAAAATGTGTTTCCATTGGAATTACCACCAAGTGCTAAATTGCGTTCTTGCTCTGCAGTTTAACCTCATGCTGTACACATTTCTGTAAGGCTGTGCCACTTTTCCCATTGTTTTCTCTTGTCTCTATGTTTTGCACCCTGGCTTGCTCCTGGAGAGGTGAGAGAGTACTTTTGTAAGCACTTTTGCATTAACTACAAGGACAGTTCTTGCAGAGTACTCTCATAACAACATTTGAAATCATGGAGTTGTGCCTAAGAGTGAGCAAGTAGAGGTGGGGAAAAGAGAGGAAGTCTTGTTTGCTTTTTGGAGAAGAAATACTCTGACTGTGATAAAGCACACAGGTGCATCAATTAATTACATGGAATAATAACACTGAAAATTTACAGCCAAGCAAGGGTAATTAAGGAATGCATTTTTCAAGTCTTTCATGTATGAGAGTGGAATGATGGACCATAAGAACCTTTATGCTTCTCTTACCCTCTCTTGGCCCTCACTGGGTTGTTGAACCACCAGCACTGTGAGGACTGGTTCCTACAGCACTGTAGTGAGACGCTGAAGAGAGGTTGTCTGAAACACGGGAGGTTGTGCTCAGTGCAGTGTGGTGGGGGCTTGCAGCAAGCCTGGCTTAGCTAAAGCACAGCTTCAGCTGACTCTGCTGTGCCCCCTCCACTGCTGGAGTTCTGCCTCTGGCAGGTGAGGGCCTGTGCAGGCAGCTCCACTGTGCAGTGCTGATACGTCCCAAAGGGAGCAAGAGAGTGCAGTGAAAACTGGGGCAAAACTTGCTAAAACCAAAGCAGGACCATGAAAAGAAAAATGGCAGTGCCCTTAATGATTACATTAATTACAGTGGAAAACAGCACCAAAGAGGAGTGCTATAAAAACTGGCTTGCAAGCAGTAAGAAGTGGCCCAGAGCAGCAATCCCAGGAGGGCTGGGTGGGTGGAACTGCAGTCACAGAACTGTTGCCCTGTGTGAACACCAGCTGGATTCCAGCCTTCCTGGGAGGTGCTTGGTGTCTGGGCTTCCTGAGATGTGGAAGGGGGCAGGCATTTGGCAAAGCTCTTCAGCCTGTTTTTGTACATCCTTCCTCACCAAACCCCCTCCCTAGGCTGTTTTCTTGAGTGTGAGAGTGAAGCACAGAAGGGACTTGAATGGGTTGGCTGATTATGGGAACTCAGAGCTCCAGATGAGCAGTACTTCTGTACTGATGCTCATTCTGACTGTGTGGGATATAATTATGCAACTGCTGCAAATCCATACCTGTGTAAAGCTCCTTATCCTAGCTGCAATGGATCTTCTCTTTTAAAAAATGCCCTTCATCTTGAAAATAGCATGCAGGAAAAGTCACCACTGCAAAGATATTAAATGAAGTAAATTTGTAAGAACTGTTTAGTCCTCCTTGAATTTTTGGGGGTTGGAAGTATAAAATTAATGATTTCCTTCCATTTGCACTGGTTAATGATTTTAGGGAAAAGCAAACTCTTGCAAGGGAAGAATCTGCATAAAGTCCTCCTCTGTGATGTACTTTTCTACTGTTCTGAGTTGCACATGCCCTGCTCCACAGTAGCATGTTCAAAGCTGTGGCCATTGTTCTGAAGTCTTGGACATGTCTGAAATTACTTCAGTTTTTCTGCTAAAATTCAGATATAAATATGTATAGAAGCTACTTTGTATTCAAGAGACTGTAAGAAATCTAAAGGGAACAAATTTGGTAAAAATCCACCATTGTCATGGCAAAACTGTGATTTGAATCTTTCACCTAAATCTGGAAGTGGTCTTGGTGTACAGGATATTTACTGCTTTACCATGAAATTTCACCTGAGTCAGTGGAACTTGCAGAACTCTGCTGTAAGTTGGACACAAGAGCACCTTTGCATTAGTGCAACATCGGCTCAAAGTGATTTGTCAGTTCTCCCATCTGCAGCACGGGCTATGGGAATCCTCCCTTGCCGGCCTGGCTGGGAGACCAGGAAGCAGTTGTGTGTCAAAACCTGATGTTGCTAAGTGATGGCAAGGTAGCCACCTGCCTTAGCATTTACAAACCCCCAGTGCTCAAACAGAAGGAAATAAATGGCTTTATTTGCCATTAACTGCGTGCAAGTTGTTTATTCACTCTGGTCCTGACAGTATCGAATATGTGCATCCCTTTTACTCCAGCTGGAATCTTCAGAGTTTTAAAGTCCCTGGAATGGCAGCTGTTTATTCTGCCTGAGAATGCATCTTCCAAGTAAGGTTGTATTGCCTTATAACTGAGAGACATTGCAGTCAGTTTGATGATTAAAATATCACAGACTTCAAAAAACAAACCAACAACCCAACCAAAAACCCAATACAAAACCAAACTGCATTTTATCACCTAATACAGGGGCAGAGAAGAGGTGGTATTTGTTTTGTTGGTTATAATGTCAGAATCCATGCAATAGCCCTCTCTATCTTTTCTCTCCTTTTTTCTTTTTTTAAACTACAGCCTATGTGGCCAAGAAGAATTGTAGCATTGATTTCTTTTCTTACTATATTTTTTTCTGAAGGAAGATGAGAATAAATCCAGACTATCATATTTGCTAACTATTCTAGGACTGTTACCAGGAAATAGGAGAAGTAGGAGATATTTAACTTCTTGTTTTCTTATTTTATGGATATTTATAAAAAAATCAATAAAGGTTTAATTGCCCTTATGCCACAGGTGAGTCATGTGCATTCTGCTAAAATCTGTCTGCTCAATAAAGTACTTGTTCAAAATATTCTCTCAAAGTGAGATGCTGAGTGACTTTTGCAGCCGTGACTCATTGGATCTTCATTTTTTAGATGAAAAGATTCCCAAGACATGTTAATTTTAAATTCTCATCTATTAAATTCTTGATTAATAACAATAAGAGTTTTAGTTTGACAGTGTGTCAAGGCTTGAGGGATTCATATAACCAGTGTTCTCTATTCAGGAAAGGAGGGATAGTTCATTTTTTCACAGAGAAGGACTTGGCAAAGACCCAGGTTTGGAACTAGAACCCCTCAGCTGAGAGAATGGAAGCTTTCCAGTAGTTGTCTCCCCGTGAGGTGCAGTCAGGAATCCATCTCCCCAAATGCATGGTCTTCCCGTCATCCAGAGGATGTGGAGCACTTGTGTGTGTGCAGAGGAAGGGTCAGGGGTTTTCAGGAATGAGATCTGTACTGGCATCAGTGATTACTTTCTACTCCTCAAAAATGAGCTCCTCTAGAGTTTTACAGTTCTGCCCAGCACAGATGGCCCTTTGAATTCGAATTTGAATGGGAGCAGTTTCCAGCAGGGCCTTCTGACCCTAGAGAAGCTCTCTCCCAAAATCAGGAGTGTGTCCTGTGTGAAGAAGTGTCCTGTCTTGGGAGGCTTGGTGCTTTGGTTCTTGGCTTTGGCAGTCCCAAAGCGTCACTCAGCTCCCACAGGTAGCTGCAAAATCCTACAGGTTTAACTTTGATCTTATGACTGATCTCTTCATTCACTCTGAGTAATGAATGGAACAGAAAATTTTGTTTCTTTGTTTTATTGAGTAATGAAAGAGAAAATTGTGCTTCCTTTACTAAACAACAGTTGCCAAAAATAGCACTTGACTATATTTTATCTATCTCTTCTTCCTTACTATTATTTTACTACACTAAATGCAATCTTTTTTTTCCCTTTGGATTTTGTTCCGTCTTTGTACCCTGAAGCTGCAAACAGCAAATTTTGTGAGTCATATAAATGTTCTGAGACATCAAATTAAGTAGAAACTGGAGAATGAGTTCTCAAAAGGTTGTGAATGCTGCTGACGTCAATCTCAGATTGAAATAAGAAGGAAGATATGGCTGGCAGATCCTGTGAGCAGGACTGTAAGCACACTTATGCTAATTCTGTTGTTGGAGGAGAAATTGTGTTTTTATAAATGAAGGCAGTAGTCCCAACTGAAGACTTAGCAGGCATTCATCTTAGTAACTAGATGATCTTGAGCTTTCATACTTTAGGTTGAAATTTGCCTTCAGCAGATTCAAACAAAATTGCGTGGAAGTGACTAAAATGAATGGCAGCATGCTTTCTGCTTTTTCAGCTTGTAATATAATTCAGTTTTCCAGCTCTGCTTCTGCAGAATTTCTCCTTCAAAGTGACATTGCAAAGTATGGGATTTTTTAATGAACAGGAGAATATGAACCTATTTAGAGATTTTTCTTGATTGTCTCTGGCAGAGAACAGAATTTTGGAAGTAGCAAGGAGTCATGAAAGTCAATATGTCTTATGAATTATTTTGATAACATGAAACATTTATCTTGTAGAAAGCAGTAATACTGTTTTTGAAGTTAAATGCATGCAGATTGCATATCCATATTGATTTGATGGTGCTATTGAAAATTCCTATAGGTGTGGTGAGAAGAGTGCAAGAAATGACTAAAGGGAAGGGATGCTTTTTTGTGGAAACTACAGGGAAGTTATTTGCTGTTAGCTTATGAGTGCAGAATGTTTTTATGTGTGTGCATGTTTTGCCTTTAATGAGTGCAGCAGTTCAAACCTGACAGATAACTGATGTACTTGTTGACTGTTTTATTCTACCTCCATTCAGATGGTTCACTGGAAGTCTGCCTCCAATTGTTAATTAATAGTGCTGCAGTGACCACTAAGTCGAGGTGTGTTTTGACCAAAGGTATGTTTCCAGTGGTGAAATATGAGTTGAAGATGTTTAGCCCTTTGTCAAATCAAACTGTCTTTTGGAGAGGATCTTATGGCAGCAGATACAATAGTGCCAGATTCAGAGACCAAAGTGAATTGAAGTGAGCCCAGAGGTATTGAAGGAGCAGGGTGATGTGCTTACTGGTTAACTGGACCAGGGCAGCAGAGGGAATGCCTCCATCAGGTATCTGTATTGCTGTACTCAGGTGGCTTCTTGATGCTGTGAAGAACTTCTGACAGATTTCTGTGGGAAGTCAGTTTTCAGACTGGTGGCATAGCAGGTACCAGTGTATGAAAATAAACAAGGAATATCCCTTCAAATTTAGAGATTAAATACAGGCTGGATTTACCTGCAGGTAGACAGCAGGAGCTCAGTGAGAACGTAATGAAGTGGGACTGAGGTGGGTACTCAGTGCAAAATGTGCTTTTGCTTTGAAACTAAGGAGAGTGCAGGGGAAGAAATTCTGTCTCTTGAAGACTGTGCACACTGTTCTGTGAATAGAAATAACAAAGAAGAGCAGCCCCAGGGGCTGGTGCTGCTGCCAGCTGCAGGGGACACCAGAGTGAGCCTGTCCCAGGGCTCAGGCTTCAGTCACAGGCTCCTTCTGGAAGGGGGACCAAACCCCATCAGTTTGCAGTCCTTCTTCTGCCATAACTCCTTGGTCACCACTGAAAGGGAGAAGCAGGCAGTGATGACAAACAATGTGGCTGAAAAGGTATCAGCCACTGAAATAGGAGAGAACGTGTCTGATATATGTGAGGACTGTAGAATTCTAAGGGTTGTGACCAAAAATGATCAGACATCACCTGGTAGTCACAGCGTACAGTTATCAGTGAGGAAGGGACCTGTGAGGGATGAGGTCCTTTAAATTACATCTATAGGGTTAAGAAAAAGTTCTAAATGGTGAGTCTGTGGGGGGAAAAAACTTGTCTGTGGAGTTTGCCTCATTCTGCTTGGAGGAGGAAGAGAGGTTTTAGTGTTTCAGTTATACAGGAATATTTTAGTATTGCAAAAGTTTAACCACAAGCTGATTTATTGGCAATTGGCTTCTAAGTTAGGAAAGTGTTTCCCTGTTGGTAAGGTTTTACATAATTATACATCTCTGCAGTTTTGTATCTATTGCAGAAACATCCATTTATGATTGCTGCTTGGATCAGAAGCTTGTGCTGTTCAGGACAGGATGTTGAAACACTTCAGCGGCTAATCTGAGCCAGCATAGTGATTTCTGTACCCCGTGGTGATTTCTTTACCCCCTGGTGATTCCTCTACCTCATGGTGAATGAACACGGAGACAGAGAAGCATTTCTGTTTCCTGAAGCTTCCTGTTTCTGACTAACCAGCATAAAAATTAATATCTGCTGAACTGATGCTTATCAGAATTCCTAAACAACTCTTCTGCCTCCAGCAGTGACACTTGATTATGTTTCTCACTCCTAAGCCTCTTAGAGGTTTAGCATTTATGAATCCCCCCCTAATACTTTGCTTGACACATTTGGTTAGGCATATGACAGTGATCAGCTGAGAGAAAAACAAGTCATCTCATCAAGTACAAATTGAGGCTTCTGATAAGGAGAGTGGAGAGGCAAGCTGCTCTTTGCTGCTGTTTGAAGTCAGAATAGAACAGGGCTGTTAAAATAGCTGTAGTGCATTTAATATAAAAACAGGCTATGTGTCCACTTGCCAGCCAGCTTCAGACAGTCCACCACAGCTGGTTTTGTGAGCTGTGGTAGGAGGGAGGCTGAGGACTGGGTGCACTGAAGGGAGGTGGTTCAGCTCTCACCTGGTGCCTCAGGATGCTGAGCACGCTGAGGGTGTCATCTTACACTTGGAATTGGTTCTGCAGCTAAACTTTGGGATAAAACCCAAACACAGGGCTTTGAAGGGCTGCCCACCCAGTGCCTCCTGGAATGCAAAGTAGGTGGTCTAGTGTGGAGGAGGCAGCCCTGGTGCTGATTGGGGTGGTGGATCCTGCAGCCCCTTGGTGCTCGATTGCTCGTGATCCTCCTGCACAGAGACACTTCAGCAGTGGCTGGAGGTGCTGCTCAGCCAGCCTGGGTAACCTTTCAGCAGTGGCTCCACGATGAAGGCTCCTAAGCATTCCTGTAATACCAATGATGTTAAGAAGTAGTTGGTATTGTAAGCAGGTGCATTCCAGCTCGGCATACCTTGACAATTTGACAGCAGCCAGATATTTAAATAGGTGTAGTCAGCGATGACTCTAAATACCATCATATAAATCTTGCAAATGGTACCACAGCTGAGCCTCTGGGTACGCCTGGTGAATTGTGATTTCTCAGAGGTCTGTTGGATCAGAGTGAGCTCTTCCTTTAACCCTTGATTGGACCCCACAGAGACAGCCGGTATTGTGATGCATCACTAGTGACTAATTTCAGAAAGTCAGTTAATTGATCCTTTGGAGCTACACAAGGATGGTTGAAAATAGTTAAATGTTGTTGTTTTAATGGAAATTGTCCTAAAGTTGCTGTGAAACAGAGCTGCAGAAAGAAGCTTCCTACAGCTGCACAGTATTGCTTTGGTATACATTTCAGCCAGCATATGGTATGCATTTTAACTGAACACATGGAGAACTAATTTGATTTGAGTTGATTGATTTTGATTACTGACATGAGGATATGCTAATGAGAAACAATCCAGCATGTCTAAAAGATTGTTTCAATTTCTAGCACAGCTGATACATAATGTTTGTATCATATGCATGAAAAGTACAGGAGAAAATGTTGTCTATTTTGAAATTTTTCTCAGTGGTGACTCTGTGGTGAACAGGAGGAGACGCATTATTCTGATTGCAGCTTGACAACACATTCTTCTGTCAGTACAAATTAGGACTGATTGAATATATCTAGCTAGGACAGGTGTAGTTTCTGCGTCAGAAAATGGGCAATACTGGTAGCTGTAAAAAACCCCAAACCGTTTTTCAGGAAAACTTCTACTGTGGATCAGGAGATGAATCCAAAAAGTTTCAGAAGGAGGTTGTTCACTGGAGGTGTATGAGGTCCAGGAGACCAGCTCAGACCAATGTCTTTGAAATTGGTTTGTTAGTTTTTAATTTACTGGAGCCTGTTCAGTTTAGATGTTTGTGTACATGTTGCTTAGGGAGAAAAAAGCATAATATCATAGTGGAGGATTTTCAGAGAAGGTGAATTATTGGATGCAACATCTCAAACATGAGGCTAAATACTTTTACTTGTGAGCATTCAGTTATATGTAGGAAGCCTTCCTGTTGTTTTGTGTGGGTATAAACCAGCCAAGGTATGAAGTGCTGCTCTTTGAAAAGAAGTGGAACATCTTCCTTGATGTATTTATTCCTCCTGCGCTCTCAAAAAGTCGTATCAGCTTATGTAGGCTGGGATCCTGCAAATGCTGAACAAACATGCATCACTCTAAGTTTACAACTTAGGCCAACCAGCTCCACTGGTCTTACCCTCATGAATATGGATTGAAATAAAAATCTTTCCAAGTGGTCACTGGGTGAAGCTGGGTCATAGCAAGGCAGCTGGTCTTACGGGGCACTTAGAATCATAGAGTTGGTTAGGCTGGAAAAACCTCTAAGATGGAGTCCAACTGTTTACCCAGCACTGCCAAGCCCACCACTAACCCATGTCCCCAAGTGCCACATCCACTTGTCTTTTAAATACCTCCAGGGCTGGTGACTCCACCACTTCTGTGGGCAGCCTGTTCCAATGCCTGACCACCCTTCAGTGAAGAAATTTTTCCTAATATCCCATTTAAACCTCCGCTGGTGCAACTTGAAGTCATTTTCCCTTGTCCTGTCTCTTTTTACCTGGAAACAGAGCCTGATCCCCACCTGGCTACAACCTCCTTTCAGGGAGTTGTAGAGAGTGACAAGGTGCTCCTCGAGTCTCCTTTTCTGCGGGCTGAGCACACCCAGCTCCCTCAACTGCTCCTCATCACTTGTGCTCCAGACCCTTCCCCAGCTCCATTGCTCTTCTCCAGACATGACTGATATCTAAGCCCCAGAGTGCTTTCCACCTAGCCAAAAATACCCACTTCATCAAGGAGGTATAAAATCTTATTTATATAAGAACATTAAATTATAATCCACCACATAGTAATTGATAGCAACTGATCTTCTGAGTGACTTATGCAAATAATCACTATAGACACAGCTGCTGCAGGAGAAGAAAAAAGAGTGGGATGCTTTACAGCCATCTCTGCATGACGTTTCTCATACAGCACTTGAGTAATCACACTGTCTGTGTGCAGCTACCAAGGTGGCCATATAAATAACATTTATTTAAGTAGACAGGAGCCTCCTGTATTAACCTGAGTTGGAGGAGGGGAGCTCTGCTTCTCTTCCCCCTGCTCTAAGGTTCCGCAGTGGGGTCAAACTTTCTGCCTGAGCACGAAACTGCTGCTCAGGGAGAAGAAATTCGCAGGTAAGATAAGCCCACAAATGTCAGAGCTGCAGTTGCTTTGTCCCAGAGCAGCTCCAAGGTGATCACAGTGCTTGTTGTGCTGTTGGCAGCACAGCTGGCAGTAGAGCCGGTGAGGCTGCTTTGGGACTCTGGAGTTCTGTCACCTTTAGGCACTGATAAGTGAGAGGAGGAGGTGGCACCCCTGAGAAGCAGAAGTCCCACTGACATATGACATGTTGCTCTGTTGCTAAGTGGGGTGCTCTCCTTGGGCACACAACAACACAGCCTGGCTTTTCTGCTTTTGCTGTATGTTTTCCAGAGTGATTCATGGGATGTGAGCACAGTTGCTAAGATCAGGAAGAGGTTTGCTGGTGTTTAATCTGCTCCTGTCAAGCAGCGGGGTGGTATCTCCTGGATGTAGCAGATGACAGCCTCGATATGTCCATGAGGCAGTTCCTATATGATATTTGGAAGGTATAACTTGTCAGTTAACACCTGTCTTCATTCAGGTGGGTAAGCAGATGGGCAGAAAAGGCAAATGAAGTATACTCTAAATATGAACCTCTGAAACTTAATTCTCTGTGGCCAAAACAATCTGTATTTCAGTGTGATAGCTCCGATCTGCATTTCCATATAGATGAATAGCTACCTTCAGGCTGGTGTTTCTTTTCTTTTCTTTTTTTTTTGTTTTTTTTTGTTTGTTTGTTTGTTTGTTTGTTTTTGTTTGTTTGTTTGTTTGTTTTTGGTGGGGTTTTTTGTTTTTGTTTGTTTGGTTGGTTTTTTTTGTTTTCTTTGTTTTTGGGGTTTTTTTTATTTTTTTCTTTTATATATCAACTCTTCATTCCTTAAGAAAAACACTAACTAATCCTGGTATGGCTTTGTCATAACCATATCTACAGATGCCTGTTTCTCACATGCCCCCAAAATTCAGGTCTTCTCTTCAAGGACAGTTTGGGATAGAAGTAGATCCAGGGCACTGGAAGTGGTCAGAAGTAATCAGTGGAGGTGGGGAGGTTTTTATGTAATTGGGAGGAAAATACTTGCTAGTCAAAGGTCAGTGGAGAGAGAAGTGTTCTCACAAAGACTCGGCAAGACTCCTAAAAGGCCCTGGTGATGTTCCCTTGTCTCCCTTGCTTTAACACTCTGTGATGAGCTTCCTCTCCTCATTTTCTGAGCTGCCCCTCCAGCACTGTCCATCTGGAGTGACAGGAGCCTGCTCTGTAATTGGCAGGGTTTGCCACTGTTGAGCAAGTGAAGAAATGGAAGATCAGCTGCTAATCTCAGCTGAGCTCAGACAAACTCAGAAAACTCCAGCTCCTATGGTGGTGTACCTAGGAACAAAACCTGGATCAGATGCTCTGTCTGGAGTTACATTGGAAAACTGTGCCCAGAAATTATTTCACTTTCAAATTGTGGGAACCATAATGAATTATGAATAGCAAGCTGGTGACTCTTGTGAACAAAGAAATTCTGAAAAGTCCTCTGCTGGTTTATTGCAGCTTCCCACAGAACAGGATGAATGAGTTTGCAGCAGGGAAAGTACAGGTCTGTGTTAAAGTATTCAATTTTGTGTTGAAAACACGAAGCTGGAAGGAACAAAGGTATCCTGGTAACTTGTGATCTTAATCTTCCTTACAAGATTGTAAAACTGTTTACCCTGGCAGTATCAAGTTAATATAGCACATTCTTTCTGAATTTCTTGTTTTCCCTTTGTGTTTGCAAACTCTCTGATGTTATATACTGCTATTGAAGCCTTGTGATCCCTTCAGCAAAACAAAGATGCTAATTAAAAGTATTTTTACTACTGTGTCTAGTTGATTTTTTTCTGTCAGTTGTTCACTCTCTGTTTTAACAATCCTATTAGCACCTGAAAATTCTGACCTAAGCATAGTCTAATTGGGACACAATGTGAAGCCTGTGCTTGCATTTCTCTTTTCATTAGAATATTTCATTAATTGTATTTCCATCGATTCCTCCTGGAATCTGAGTATGTCTGAGAAATGGCTTTTCAGTAACCACATGGTTATAGAGGTGGTGCCAAATCTGCTTCTCTGGAGTGTGGTTATAATTCTCAGTGCAGTCTGTGCACTAAAATCTGCATTACAATGCTGTGAAATTGTCCAACATTCAGATGATGTCAGAAGCTGACAGAATGGAAAAGCTCCAAGAGGAGGATGCTGCTGCATGCTGGAAACATATCACACGGCATCAAATCCTGACCCGAGTCTCTTGGGTGCATGAACCAAATGTGTCTTTGTCTTTGAAGGTCTTCAGCTTTACCAGATTTCTTCACAACTGTGGCTGCTGAGTTTGGCCAAACTCCCGGAAGTGACAGACGAAACTCTACACAAAGATGTAAAAACCAAATAAACAAAAACTCCCAACAACCAAAAAACCCAACCCATCCGCAGCTGCAGAGATCTAGGACTACCAAATTAAATAACTAATTGAAGAGTTTTCCCTCTCTATTAAAAATTCACATAGTTAAATGGGTACAAGTCCTAGACTGAGTGAGATCAACAGAAGTTCTTTGCTCTGAGTGTGACAAGGATGATATCACTTTATCATCTGCAGTTTCTAAGTACCCTGGGAATTGCAGATTTAGATTCATTCAAGCTTGAAGGAGAGACTGCCTGAAGACCTTCTGATCTCTGTCAGAGATGAAGAAACCTGTCCCCTGCCCAAGGAAGCTGCTTGTTTTGCCTTTTCTGAAACAAGCCTTTACACATCCTGGGGTGATGGTTGTGCTTCACTCACCCAAAATACAACTCATCTTTCCAATGGTTTATGATAAGCCAGCCCTCTCATCATCTTTTTTGCTGTTCTTTTGGCTCATTTCAGTTTGTCCCTTGTTCCTCAACCACATTATGTTACGAGGTGTCTTCTTCCCTAAAGTGACATATCTCATTCCCTCTGTAGAAGTCCCAGTCTATTTCTAGTTTCATCCCTCCCATTTTCTTTCATGGGCACAGAGATGAACCTCTTTGTTTGCCAGGTGCACCTTGAATGCCCACTGCTTTTCTTCTTTCCACACAAAAATGCAGTCTCTTCCCTTTCTGAAGAGCAGAGCGTGGATGTGGCAGTGAAGGAGGTGTGGATGGGAGGTGGGTCCTGCAGCTCGTGTCACTGAGTTGTTTCGAAAGAGGGGGCATGTGTGGAGGTCATTTATGTTTACATCTCATTTCAGGAGATAGACTGCAGCTCGCCTGCACACTAATTAAAAGGAAGTAAACATGTTGCCTGTTCTTATCTAAGAGTTTTTATATAACATTTGCTACCTGTAGATGTAACTGCCCTAATGAATGCAGGGTGATTTGATGTATCACTAGTGATGTGGAAGGACACTATGAGATTAGAACAGAGTGTTTATTCTTTATCATCTAATCCTTATTGTCTGGCTGCTTGACTCCAGGAAGAGTACACAGCATGGATGAAACCTAGCTGCGTATTTATTTTTGCCCTACTTTATGAGGGTAACTAGAATACAGGAAGTTTTTAGTCACTAAGGATCAGGAAGGGTGGCACAAAGCACTGTTTAACTGTGGCAAAGACTTCTTGTTGAGGATTAGATCTTAGGATTCCCTTCTCTCAGCTGGAGGTGTTGGCAAGAGACGAGCTCTGATGTTACTGCACAGTTTGCCAAAATGGCCTGGCTGAGGTTGAGATTTATGGGAGCTCTTGGTTTGTCCTGGTAGGACAGGGATGAAGTCTTCCACTTTCCCTCCAGGCTCCATATGAAGAACTAGCAAAAAACCACATCTAAATAGATTTGGATATTATTGTGGCTTTCATAATTTTTCAGCTGACTCAGAAGGTGCAAAGAAAAGCTTTGGTCAAGGGAAATTACTTCCCTTGGGAAAAATAGGTGGAAAAAGTGGATCTGGGTGCCTTGTGAAGAGGGGCTTGTTTTTTCCTTTCAGTTCTTTGTATTTTATTAATGCTTTAAATGGGGATACATTTTGTTCTGTGAACTCTGTTCTTCTGACAGTGGTGTTTGTGATATGAATATAGCAGTGAAACAGAAACTATTCCCTGTTCTCTTCTGCAGGATGGGCAGATACTGTCACTGCTTGAATCTTGGGATAAAGCATCAGGGTAAACTCCTGACAGCCAACACCAAAGCTTCCTCTGCTGCTCTGAAGCCTCCAAAATTGTGTTGAGTTGTAATTCTTTGATGTCAGAGTAAGGCAAAATAGCAGCAGGCAGAAAGTGCAATTCATTTAATTGTAGTTTCATAATGTTTTGAAGCAGTAATGCTGTTGCTGAAGTCATGTTCCCTTTAGTGAAAATGGCTTTAGCTCAATGGCAGATCTAATTCTGCTCACTTATGCTTTGCTCCAAAGTTTGCTTTTGCACCCTTTCAGTCCAGAGAAGTGATTTGGACTGGGTTGGGACAAAAAACAAGTCCTAAGAGCCTTTTTTAATCTCTGTCACAGTAAATAATGTGTGTTGCTCCAAACATCAACTTGTTGCACCTTCTCCACACACGTCACTGAGCTGCACATGAAAGCAGAGCACAGTCTGCCCAGGGCTGAGTGCTTGCTAGGGAGGCTGCTTTCCTTTGATAAATAGTTCAGTGTGTGTTTTTCCCTCTGTAACACTACTAATTCATTCCTAAGCTGAGGAGTGTTTCCAGAAGTGTGAGGTAATGGAGTGTGGTTCAGCTCCCTTTGCTGAACTGAGCCAGGGGTCCAGAGAGTCTGATTTCAATTTTCTGCTGGCAGAGGGCCTGGGTGATTTAGGAAGCAGCATAATGCATGAACCTGTGCTTGTATTGTGCCTGATACTATGATTGCTTCAATTACAGATTTGTTGATAGACCTTTGCTTGCTTGGGGTAATGCTGTGCAGTTTCTGTCTTTTATGAGGGTATATTAATATAAAATCGCTAGAATATAATGAGGACTGATGCCCCTGTATTTTTGTTGATCTGTAAAGCATTACACACATTTAGTGTTCTGTACAAATATGATCTGATGCTGTCTCTGTTGCTCATAGGATTTTTATTAGCTTTAAATAAGACAGTTTGGAGTTGTCATTAACATAGCTTTTTTAAGACTCCTTTCCTTGTGCTGAGGTCTGTGTTTTAAGAAACAGATCACATGGAAAATGCTGTGTCTTGTGCTCCTGTTATCTAGACATTTGGTCTCCTTTGAGAGAAGTCAGGACCTCTGCATTTGTAGGATTCTCTGCTGAGGTCACTGGATGCAGACAGGACATTACAATTCTTCAGGACTTATTTTATGTCAATCCCCAAGTGGCACCTCCCCAAATTTGGGCTGAACTGAATGTTCCTGTTAAGTAAAAGCAGCAGGCTGTGCTTGGGAGCCTGACCAAAGCCCCACTGGTGTGAATGGCTGGGGAATGATGAACCTGGAGGCATGGAGCAGCATATTGCTTTTTTTATAATGCCAACAACATGTTTTCTTCAGCTGGGAAATCTGCTGTCATTTTCCTCTGTCTTTCTGAGAAGGTGAACATGAAGATGCTTTTCCTGTTTTTCCTCAGGAAGGTTTGAGCCACTCAGGCCCTTGATGTGTCCACTGGCCAAAGGCAGTTTGAGGCTTAGCAAGAGCAGGGAGGTGGTGATAAAGTGGTCAGTAAAAATAAAAGAGTTAAAATACCAAACAGCAGAACATCTCACACGTGTGTCACGGAGTATTTGCTTGTGGCTCTCTTTCCAACTGGAAAAGAGACAGGAGAATCCAATTTCCAAGAGAAAGGAGCATCACCACAAGGGTGGGTGAACTTTAAACAGTGGTCAAAAGGACCTCACACCTAGAAACACCTAGAAACAGCATCAGCTGTAACCACTTCTGCCCCTAGGTGCTTCCTGGGCTGCCTTGGGAGCTGCCTGCAGCTGCTGCACAACGAAATTTCTCGTTTAACATCTCATCTGTGTGTTTATAATAGAAAACATCACAGGAAATGGTAGAAGATTATTTTCTTTTTCTTGTGCTATTACTGAGCATCACCACACGTGTACTGTTGTGGCTGACAAAGCACGTCAATTCTAAGCCTCTATTTTAAGATGCTTAGGACTACTCCAAAATAGCTGTTCTTTAGCTGAAAGTCTTCCTTTATATTCTTAGCAGAGATGTGGGTTTATTTGGAGAGTTTCAAATTCCATTTGATTTTTTTTTTTTACATTTCTTGTGAATTTCAACAAAACCCCTTTCATGTCACCAGTATATCAAATCTATTTATTACATTGCTTTTCAAAGTATGTGCACATTTCTGTCAACCAAAAACACACGAGACAGAGGAACCTATGTTATTGCTAATTCCAGCATTTGGAAAATGTATTGCAAACTCCACCGAAGATGGATATGTACTTTTTCTTTCCCTTTTTATTTACCTTCTGATTTATGTGGTTCAGATTGCTCTTGGGTTTTGTTGTCTTTAAGCTTTCATTCTGCCTTCTTGAGTGCTAGAACCTTCTTTCTATTTTTGTTTAATGCTCACTTGAATTCAGCAGTGGGGCTCTTTTCCTAATTTGAGAGGTAATAAATTGAAAAATTGCCTAATCAACTCAATTTCCACCAAATCTTGAAAAAATACACATTAGGATTTTAAAGACCTTAAAGGAATACTATATTTTCTTTTTATTGGTGTGTTGTTGATAATTTAAATTAAGCTTGATTATTTTATTTTTGTCTTGCTGCTGCCCTTCACATTAAAGCAGATGTTCTTGCCTCATGGTTGTAATTCAATTTGGTATATTAATCTCAAAAATATCATGGACAGCTTCCCAGAATTTGTGAGCACTTTGTCTTAGAAATGACCCCCTTGACATAATATCTCTAGGGGGTTCTTGTGAAGTATGAGGCTCGGATTTAGCCCTGATCCACTCCTAAATAAGATGAAATCTTCCCTTGATAAGAACCAGCCCTCGGAGGGATGCTCCTAGCAGAGTACCAGTTTTTTTCACAATTAGGGGTTGCAACAGGTCTTTCAGGCACGAAGTCATTGATTTTCGTTAACACCGGAATAATTGCTTTGTAAATGAGTTAAGGAAGGTCTTGCCCAGGGCCGGGGGCCAGGCACCGTCCCCGGGCACCGCCGCGATGCCCATCCCTGCGCCGAGCCGGCTCCGCACAGCCGCCAGCAGCCCCTGTCCCTGCCCGCTCCCTGGCTGGTTACCATGACATTTGATCACCGGGGAGCGGGCTCCGGGAAGCCTGGCTGGGGCTCGCTCGGTGCGGGGATTTGCTCCGTTCGCCTGCGTGCGGTGGAGGAGGAGAGAGCCCCATGGCACCGCGATGCTAATTCCCTTCACCGCTCCTTGTTCCCTCCGAGATCCAAAAACCAGGCTGCCGAATCCAGGCAGATTTGTACCACAGATCACTTCGCTTCCTCTTCACAGACTGTGCACTTGTTCTTTTGGCAGCCGATTCATAATGTATTGAGATTTCCCTTTGTGCTGCTGCACATCTCCCGGAGCTGTGCCGGCCCACGCGGTGGCCGCTGGGCTGGAGCACATCAATGCCCTGCCCTGCAGGACCGCTTAGGATGTCCACACTGCCTCATTCACAGGAGTGAGTGCTGCTTCTGAAGTGCTCCGGCTGTGATTAATTTAGCAGCTTCTCAACAGCAGCTAATTAATAATGCTTAGAGTGGCTAACGCTGCTCAGACATCTGTGCGTTGTACAGCTGTTCTTGCAGTGGCTCATTAACAGAATTAAAGGATATACGTGGGACAACTAGCAAAACTAGCAATATATTCTGTGATAAGAATGCATCCACTGCCCAAAATGCTTCTTACTCTGGGATCTCAGCCTCTTAGATGTTTTTGGTTTGGTTTTTTTATCATATCAGTGATGGTTTTATCACTTGCCCACAGTGGATGGGCTTTCAAATGCATCATATACCACTTGAACTTTGTTTGCTGTTTATTTGCAGCTAAAGAAATAGAAATTGAAGTAGGCATCTGGTGTGGATGCTACAGATTTTCATCACTGCCGTTTCTTTATTTTTTATCAAGGTAGCTGGATCAGGAGGAATCAAAAATATGAGACTGATCTTCATGTTAATTCCAACTCTTGAAAAATAAGACTTTTCAATTCTATAAGCTTTAAGAAATGTGCACAATGAACTTAATCTTTGTGTGTATCTCTTTATGGCATTTCACCTTTGCAGCCACTGTCTCTTAAATACTTTAACAGAAAATCTCAGCCTACGAAAAGATGAGAAGAGCAGATAAGGTTCACAGGCAAGCCAGTCCTATTCCAGTCCTCCTTACCCTCTGACAGATCAGGAAGGGCAACTGATGCTAATCTTCACTACAGTCTCAAGGCACCCGGGAAAATGGAAAGAACATTTTTTAACATCTTAGCAGGTCATAGGCAGTAGTGTCACTCACAGTACGTTGGCCTGATTCCAGTGTGGGAATTACATTCTGCTGAGCAAATGCACCCTGTTGCATTTTCAGTGATTCACTTTTTGTCTTACATGGTGTGGAGTTGCTGAGAAAAGTTATAAAAGCCGGGGCTTCCCTACTGGCAGAAATATTTTAATGGTGGATTAGGTCAATCTACAGTAACTTTCCCTCCTCCTTCTTCATCAGCTTATTTTACAAAAGTACTTTGAAAAGTGCAGTGCTTCACCTGAAGAGATACTCAGCCACTGAGTTACAGGGAACAACTTCAAAAGCCTGTGTGCTGGGCATGACCGATGCCTCTGATGACTGACCAGATGCTGGTGAGCTCTTGAAGACTCTGAATGTATTAAAAGTCACTCTAAAAAAATTTCCATCTCTCTGTTGTGAGCAGTTAATGTGGGAATGTTAGACAGAACAGAGTGGTAGAATTTTCTGTACAGGATAAGTAAAATAGGATAGGAAAAGGGCAATTCCTGCAACTAGTAGTACTGAAATTATCCAAGGCCGCTGGTTTTACTGCTTCTAAAGAGTAGAAGTGAAGATAGCCATAATGGGGAAATGTTTAAAAAGCATTTAGCAAGGATAGGGCATTTATCAAAAAAGGCAAGGGTTTTGTGTTGGGTCTTTTTCACATCAGAAATGTTTTCCTGCATATTGCTGAAATGAAATGGTTCTCAAGGTAGCTAAATGTGTCTGAGTAGGTTCCAGTGACTCTGGGGCAATGGAAGCACTCAATAACAAAAGAGGAAAAAAACATGTCTAATATGATCTGTTGAACTGGAGCATTTTAATCAGAGCTGAGTTCTGAAGGAACCAGGTGTTATTTTGCTCCTGGCAGCAATTGAATCTTCACAGGTTTTTCATGACATCACATCTTTTCGGTGTCTTAACCAGTGACTCATCCTGCTTGCCTGTTTGTTCCTATTTCTAGCTGCCAGCAGGAAACACTAAGCTTAATGTTAACGTTCTCTTATTAATGACACATCCTCGTCTGCCCAAGGTCCCTCTCCTTGTGGTACCTGGTGGGTGGCTTGTTTTTTTCCCCTTCCTCTTTCCCAAGGTGAGTTTTGTTTATCTGGTTCTTGGTGGCTTCCACTCCAGAGCCCACTTTTGCAAAGGCAATGTGTGTGTGCGAACGTAACATCCCCCTGTAACCACGGGGCTGGGAATGGCTTATCCTGTCCCCAGGGCTGACCAAACTCCAAACAAGGTGCAAAAAGCCATAGTGTAGGTGTTACAATGTGACATTTAACAGCAGGGAAGAAGAAGTCATTCCTTCACTAGGTCTGATGAAGCCCCACATTGTGGTGGGTGCTGGTTCTTGGGGTGGATGTAGCCCCTGTTCTGACTCTGAGCAGCCTAAGCAATGATGATGCCAAGTATATGCAGCTTGTAGATGTTGCCAGTAGCTGGACAATAAGCAATTCTTATTCTTGCTTGTTATTCTTCTTAAATAAAAATCAAAAACCATGGAAATCACACCATAATCCTTTAAAAAACTGAAATGTTTATTTCTTTAGAGACTGTTTGTCACATACACTGCTAGAAAAGTCATGATGCTAAGGGGATTAAATTCAGTACAGATTAGATGTTTCAGTGACATTTTATTTGGAACAAAGGACTTGTGGCTGGAAATCTTCACTGGAAAAAGGATGGTTCAGAATCAAGGATTCCGATTTTTCAGACCTGCAGCAAAGAGCATCTGTCATGATCTAAAAACTCAAATATGTTTCCTGTGTTAGTACCTTGCAGTTGCTGCTGAGACAGCCAGTAAATTTAAGAAAAGCTGATTGTACTCCTATTGTGAATGTTTGTGTGATGGATCTTGAGACTAGAGGGCATCTGCACACAATGCAAATGCATTTAGGTATTTTTCTTCTCTGATAAACACTGAATTTTGATTGCTCATTAATGCAAAACGTTCGTATTTTTGTTTCAAGCTACCCACTAATGGTCCTGTGGGTGGTTTTAATGGTTTGCATAAAGGACAGGCACACACGTTAGCACACTGGTGTAAATACACCTCACAGAGACCCCTCTGTGCCTGCTCACAGCCAAGCTCTGATTCCTCTTCAGGGACAGCCTAGCAGGTTCCTGGATGCTGGGGGCTCGGGCTGTTCCTCCCAGGCATTTGGCTGGGCTGTTAATTAGTGCTACATCACCCTTCTGCTGATCCCTGCCTGTGCCTCGTGTACTTGTCTTCTAATGAGTTTGTGGTCTACCTGGAAATCTTGCAAACAGCTTGGCAGGAGGGGAGCAATTTTTGTCAGTTGTTTTCACCTTCATTAGATAAACAATTTGAACTTAAAAACCTGAAATGACTAATTACTGGGATTTATGGTGTTTTAAACTGAGGGAAGGACAACTGTTGTAAATGCTGAAGAAAGGGAGCTCAGATTTTGCGGTTTGTTTTATTTTATTTATGCTGAGGCATCTGTGTGTGCACTTAAGCTCTCATGGTGTGAGTCAAGAAAATTACACCAGTTTATCGCTGTCTAAGAAGCTAATGTAACCTGAGGAAAAAAGTAATTTCAGGGTGATAGTACAAGAACTGAAATGCAGTTGGAGAAATGCCACTCTAAAGCTGTGAGGGGAGATGACATGCTCTGTACCTGTACAGTAAAACAGAGCGAGGAAGCCATCAGTGGCTCAGGAAGAAATGAATCACATCTCTGCATTGTAGCACATGGCTACCAGGGCAAGGGTGTGAACAAACTCTATATGCCAGGAGATACATATGCCTTTCCCTCACACACACTCCTGCTGGTAATCTGAGAAGGCAGGCACACAGGTATAGCCTAGTGAATATGCAAATTAACTTTCTAATGATTTAAGTGCACTGCCCATCATAGGACAGGTTATGACTGAGCAAATGCATGTTACCCTTTGGGGTTCTGTACCTCCTGTAGCCCCATCTCTCACTAATGTTTAAATTGGGGCCCATCCCCACACACGGGAGGATCACAGGCAGAATACTGACATCAACAAACCAGATTTGCTAAATTCCAGAGCTTTCAGGCAATAGCACAATTTGGCTTTTTCAGTCCAATTTGTCGCTGAGCCGAGGCACTGAGGTGGTATCAGGGCAGGTTTTGGAAGTCACCCTGAGTGTCCCTTGAGGCTGCTTCCCAGGACAGTCCCCAGAGCTGAGTCCTTGCTCTGAGCCATTGTCAGAATTAATTTCTTTCCAAATTAGTCTGCATGTGACTTGACAATGTGTCTTGCAGTCACTTACTGCCTAGTCACAGCCTCATGCCCTAAGCCGGAGTAAGCACTGGTTAAACACAGAGGAGAAAACAGGAGATGAGGTTTGGAAGGCAGAACAAGCTGTGAATGCAGGTATCAAACAATAATGCTGCGAGCATGAGAAGTGGAGAAGCCTGACTTCCTATGGATTTGTTTGGTTTTGTTGGTTGCAGAATCTCTGAAGTTACTAATACTGATTTAGGGCCTTGTCCTAATGAGACACAAAGAAAGCCTCTCTCATGTGAATCTTTTGGTGTTGGGAAAAGATAATCATTGCACTTCAGCTTTTTTTCACAGCTAAGGTATGCTTGAGGTCTCTCTTCATCTTACCAGCTACTTTTTGTGACATATGTAAAAACATTTGAACACATTTTCCCTCAGCAAAGTTTGATCAAAAGTGCATATGTGGAGACTGATGTTTTAATAAGCCTCATGTCTTTAGGAAATCAGGCTAAAATAAAGCAACTATCATCTCTCTGAATAAAAGAACAATACTATTACTGCTGAGACCTTCCTTGCCTGTAGAAATATAGTTAGGATCTAGTTGTCATGGCTGGTTTAGCTGTTCAGCAGCTAAGGGGGGGATGTGGTCTGAGTGAATATGAGAGTGCTGTGTGATGGATTTATCACTAGCAGGAAAAGAAATGGTCACTCAGGCTGCAGGGTGGACCCCACCTCATTACTGTATTCCCACCTCTGACCTGTTGTCAGGAGGGAACAGAACAATTCCTCAGCCAGTGTGCAGTGCTTCATCATCAGCCGATGAGCTACCCCATCTTGAAATAAATGCACAAGTTTAAGGGAAAAAAATCATGTATTTTCCCAGAGAACTGGTGGAGAAACAGCAAGAGGCTGCACAACCTCTCCACTGGGAAATTCACAGTATGTTACAGCTGTGGATAGTGTCACAGTAGTGCAATAGCAGAGCCTTTTAGGAAGCTGTAGGGAGCTTATTTACGAGCGCTGTCCTCCTACAGAGAGGCTCTGTGATGTTCTGGTGCAGAACAACAGGTGGCCACAGACTGGCTGCTGTGTGTTCTGCAAGGGCCAACACGGTCTCTTGCATGCAGCAAAAACAAATGTATGGGAATGATGGGCAGGATGATTTTAAAGCTGAGTTTCCCACCCACTGTCTCCTGGGGATGTGCTGATGTGCTGATGTGCTGTGTCTGATCTCTACTCCTGCAAGAGTGCTCTACGTGGATTTGTTTTACTCTTCTAACTAGTTACATTAAGGTTGTTAAGTCCTTTAGGGTCTTTTTGTTTAGAACTTTAATCATATTTTAAACCAGCAAATGCTTTCCTCTAAAACTCTACTAAAAGATGGTTCATTTTAGAACTAACCCATCACAGTAACTATAAGGTGACAACTCATACTGAGCACACGCTTTGAAGGCAATGCCTTTTGGCTCCCTGCAGCTGTTTCACAGAGCTGCCATTTGCCAAAAGAAGGATGAAATATGTTCAAAAGATAGACACCTTCTGAGTGAGAGAGACAATCAGCACACAACTTCTCTCCTTGGTTCAGAAGGCAGGTCCGGAGGGAATGGATTGGGCTGTAGGACTGCTGTTCTAGTGTAGAAATACTCCTCAGTTTAAAAATAGGCTTGCAAAATGTAAAGGAGAAGTGCTATTGGCTTCCAACAGATGGTAGTTGACATGTTTTCTAGCTGTCACAAGTCTTTCAAAATCGTTCTGTTGCATATGCCAGAGTTTCACCTTTCTGCTGCCCAGCTGAGTGCAGAGATGACAACTGCAGGTGGAGCAACTCTGCAGGAACTCTCTGGGTAAACGGAATTAAGATGAACCAACAGAATAGGATTGATAAATCTCAAATTAGTATGTGCACCTCAGCCTCTGTGATTGGGGTATTCCACATTAAATTCACTTTGTAAAATAATGTTTATTGCACCAAATCTTTAATTTTTGTCTCTAACTTGAGGCAAGAAAGGAGTCACCGGCAGCATCTACCTCAAGGACGTTTTCCTGACTGTGACACTGAATTGCAACATGTAAATGTTTTCTGCCTGGTACAGTCCTGGACTGGTTATTTTGCCTCTGCTTTGAAGTGTCAGCTTTCAGTGAACTCTGCTAACATTTTATTATTGCACTGGGGCTGAGGCAGAGAAGAGCAGTTAAAGGGTTGACATCTTTGGTATTTTTTTAATAGTACATGTGTCAAAATGCATTTAACAAATCATGGTTGTTGCAAAAGCCTAATTAATGCTAAAATCTAAGTAGAGTTCATTTCACTTGGGAGCAACTGTGAAGTTTAAAATGTACAATAACAAAAAGTGGTTGCCTTATTTTTTATATAGGACCTAATTACAACTCTTGCTTCTGAGAACTGAAGAGTTAAAGCCTAAATATTTCTTTCTGTTGCAGGACACAGCTGGACAAGAAAGATACAGGACCATCACTACCGCCTACTACCGAGGAGCCATGGGCTTTGTCCTCATGTATGATATCACCAGTGAAGACTCCTTCAATGCTGTGCAGGACTGGTAGGAAATACTGAAATACTGTTGCTGTTGTTGTTGGGTTTGTTTAGGTTTTGGCCAGTTCTCTCCCCACATTTGTTTGTTGAGAACATGAGACATCTCACCCTGCGTAGTGCTTTGCATCACTGTGTTCTTTCCTCTTCATCTAAATAATTTGATTTATAAATATTCCTTAGAAAAAGTTCTGCAGCTTCACTTTAATGAAAAGGTTGTAATACCAATATTGTAGCATACTTTTTGCTTTTAAAAGTACCAATTTATTGTAAATAAATTAATCCTTTAATGCTTTTTTGGGCTTATGAGGTTTCTGGCTATGCTGCTAAAAATACAGATTAGCAGTGGTTGTTCAATCACATCTCAGGGATTTGGGGAAAGGCTGTGTTTATCCTCAGTAGTGCCCTGTGACTCCACTCACATGTTTTGCAATAATTTCTGCTGGTTACCTGGTTGCTTTTTTCTGCAGATGAGAATGGCTACCGTGCAAAGAAGGGCACTGCAGTGGTTAATGTGCTCTCCTGAGTCAGATTTATTTGCAGGGATCTCAGTGACCTACTGGGAGCATGTGACATCCTGGCTGTGGTACTGACAGCATCTGCCTCAGCCTGGCTTTCTGTTGAACACCTCTTCTGTATCCCCCAAGCTAGGCTGTAACTCAAAAGCTGCAACAATGTCGTTTGTTGTTTCAAGTGATTTGTCTTCTCTCCAAAGCTGCCCAGTTTTTGCTCTCTCTGTTCACTAAAGCAGTTGGTCATGATGGTCACATTCAAGATGCAGTCTCCACTTTCACCCCCCATCCCCAGTACCACAACACCACATGAACTGCAACCCCATCCTGAGCAGCCCTTCAGCAGCTTGTGGTAGAGGAATACATTCTTGTTAGAAACACACATCCAGAGGTTTTGCCAAAACCAGTTTTGTCCATCAAGTTTCACTCACCAAGCTCAGACGAAGCTTTTTCTGCAAGTGTCTGCACAGGGATGTTTTCCATAGGAGTGCAGGCACATGAGCTGGGGCAGGATCTTTCAGTAAACTATAAATATTTCCAGCTTGGTTCCCTGATGAAACAAGATCCGTATGACCACACCGTTCATCCATCTGTCTGTCTGCTGGTTCTGCTCTAGGAGGTTTCACCTATCAGTCTTAAGTTAGCTGAAAATTACCAAATCTCAGTCTCTGAGCTGCTACTAATTTAACGTTTGCACAGGTGAATTTTAACTTGAAGCTTCGTATTGGAACTGGTCTAAGGTCTGTTCCATCAAAGGTAGTGGTGTGAGAGTAAGAGTTGGGAAAGGTCAGCTTTGTCTGTTTGACTTCACGTCTTCCTGTGCCATGGGAGCTGCAGGAATATCTTTGCTAAGA
This sequence comes from Platysteira castanea, assembly GCA_013397175.1. Taxonomy (NCBI): domain Eukaryota; kingdom Metazoa; phylum Chordata; class Aves; order Passeriformes; genus Platysteira; species Platysteira castanea. Next base: position 69,006 of record VYXC01006789.1, on the reverse strand, counting down.
GCACCTTGTCAGCCAAAGGGCAGAGGTGAACCATCAGCGTGCTTTTCCTCTGTATGTCAGGGGTCTTTCCAACCAGCTTTAAGGTTCTGAGCCCAAATGAGGTAGTGGGGTGGATAAAAAGGCCCATTTCCTTCCTTCCTGAAGCTTGTCCACAGGAGAGGAGATGAGGGCTGCAGCCAAGCCAGAATCTCTGGGCCAGCAGAGTCCTCTAGTGGCTATTGCAGCTGGGACATGGTTTTCCCCCAGTCTGCAAAATTGCTTCCTAAACTTCCAAAGGCACAAGAAATGGAAGAAAAATCTTTTGGCTGGTGCTGGTGCTGCTCTATCAGCGTCTGCCACTTTCTAGCATAGCAAGTAGGATTTCGGTGGGTTTTTTTCCCCCATCATTCCACATGATACAGTTATGATTAAAAAAATTACTACACTGGATATGGTCTTCAGTCAGGAACTGTACTGTCCGTAGGAAATGAACGTATCTACTACTTGAGCTTCTTAATCTCCATCTCCAGTTCATTGGCATGTGACTGTTTTAACAGCCCCCAGCCACAAGGGAAATGAGAATATCCTTCCCAGTCTGCCAAATGATTTCTTCCCTGGGAGGTCTTTTACCCTCACTCTTCTTACGGGAGGATGATCTGAAGAGGATCCTGGTTTGCTTTGTGTCACTCAGACCTCTCCTAAACCAAGTAAAGGCACTTTCTCTCCTGAGTGAGAGGATCATGGCTGTGTATCAGGTGTTTAGACAAACTGTCCAAGTAGAATATGAATGCAAAGCAGAGTCCTTCCTTCATTCACGTGAATCACCCCAATTAATGATGATCATCATCTTAAAACTACTGAGAAAGAGACACAATTTAAATGCATTTGGGAATACCTAGAATATGGCTTGTTCTCTTGTTCACTGGAAAATGTACAACAAATTATATGAGAAGCCTTAAAATATTAAGCCTGAGTGATTTTCCTTACTGCAGTGTAGCAAGAGTTCAGTCAGCTTATTTTACAAGAAAAAATATAAATAGGCAAACACAAAGATGGATTTTAACTGATATTTGAAAATAAGTAATTATTTTGTTTGAATATGTCTTTCCTGTAGGGCGAGTGAAAGGGTTAAAGGAGCTTTCATAGCTTGCAGCTCAGTTTCTAGAATTTTTTGTAGTAGTCTTCTTTGACAGCTGTTATTTGATGTTGTGTTGATAGTTCTGTGTCTAGATAAATCAGTTGTTTATACCTCATTTGAAACTGCAGTGGAACTAAAATATACTCAGTACTTGAAACTGTAAAGTAAATAGGAAATATTATGGAAGCTCTGCTTTGGACAATCTAGACAATTTCATAGAAGGGAAATAAAAATTGGTAAAATTTAACTTAGATATAAGTGACAGCTAGGTTCACAAACCATCAGATTTATTTATCTTTAACCCACACTGATTTGTTGATACCTTCATGTAACTGTGAACCTGAGACTATTTTTCTTCTAGGAATGAAGCACAGAGTTTGTGCTTTATTGTTAATTTGGGGAATTCAGCACGAACAAGGCACAGCATTTTATTGTATCACAGAAATATGTTTCTCCCAGTGTGTATATTGGGCTGCCCTGATAGTTGTTGAAAACAGCTCCATCACACAAACCTTGCTATTTATTAATTTATCTTTCCAAAAGCATCTGGAAATTTTCTGCCCTTCTTTTTGTATGGAAATCAGGGTTTCTTTTATATGTTCTTCATAACTTTTTTGCTTGGTTGGTTGTTTTTTATTCATAAGAAGAATAAAGACTGGTGTTCTGTAAGAGGTTTTCTGCTATCTTGTACAAAACAAGGAGAAAGATGCATTTCTCTGGGAGATCCTTCATGCTGTTTGCTTCTTTTTCATTTTCTAAGTAATTCTAAATTTAAATAGTTAAGACTTATGTCCCCATGTGATGCCAGAGGCTGAAATGAATCCAGAGGCTGAACTGTGAATCAGAAGAGGAGCCTGCTCTTAGTTGTTTTAAATTGAACCTGGGGAGACTTTATTTCTCTTTGTTGCTTCTGGAGGGAGACTGGGGAGATTTCATCTTCCTGGGCTTTTGGCTGATTTCTGCGGTCACCCCCTTCTCTGATGAGCCTTGAGAAACCCCAGAGCCCCACAAAAACTCACCACAGATTCATATTAGCTCTCGTGGGGCTTGTCTACATGGAGGCACTCAAAAGGGTGACACTGGAGGAGCTAGAATTGGGATTGGAGTGAGCGCCTTTCCAGGAGGACACTAGGGAGAGTAAGAAGTTTCATTGCACACAGTCTTTGTTTATTTTTGCATGTTGCACTAAGGGTCTGGGCTTGGGTGAGGTTCCTGTTCTCCAGGGCAGGCCAAGCAGGCAGCCTCTTTAATGCAAGTTGCACAGTGAAATGACTCCTTTTTCCCACTTATCTGTGGAGTAACACAGCTGGCTGCTTTCCATGGAAAAAAGCAAGTAAGCAACTCAAACTAATTAAAAATTGTCATTAGTAGATCAGAGCTGGAGGCTGCTGCTAATTCAAAAGAGAAGGAATCAAGTGCTTTATTGTTAGGAGAGTTCAAGGAAACTTACAGAGAAGTGAAAGTTTTGAGGGGACTTCTGGCTCTCCTGGGAAGTGACAGATTTGCCTGAAACTGTAATGTCCTGCCTGGAGTGGTGGTGAGCAGGGGCAAAGAGTGGGAAGGTGAGTTAGGGAATGGAGGAGGATGGAGGAGAGGAGTGTATGGCTTCTGGCAGTGCAGCCTAATTACCTTTGGGAAGGAGGGAGCCTTAAAAGATAGAGCTGACTTGGTGAACATAAATTAAGTTGTGTGGGTCTGAAAGGATGGATGAAAGTGAATGCTACCGAGCTAATAATGTTCTGCTGCTGGCTCTGGGACACCTCACCAAGGATGGTGGGAGAGGACTGGCCCCTGAGGATATATTAAAAAAAATACTCTGTTTTGTCACAGAAAAACTCTAAAAAGGCTAAGTGTGAGGTCAGAGTCCTGGGATCCACAGTGATCCACTCCAGTTTCAGCACATGAGCCACAGAAAGCTTGAGAGGCTCCAAGTTCACCCGAGTGCTCCTGCCTAAGCTTCCATGCACTGCACCCCTGTGCCAGTGAAGTTAGCACTGCTGTGTCATTGCAGCTGCTCTTTCCTGCCTTAGGTACCCCTTCATCCTGCTGGGTTCAAGTATTAGCTCACAGAGCCTTGCTTTGATCTCGTATCTTCCCAATTTGGTAAATTTCTGTTTCTGCTTTTCAGTTGGTTCCATGTTTCTATGTGATTGTCAGTTTCCATGAAGTTTTCCTGTTCAAGCAAAACAACTTGATGCTTCCATCTGTTTTTATGGTGTTCCTAAAACTCTGCAGCAAAATGTGCTGCAGAAAAGGAGAGAATTATTGTTGTTCTGCCTTATATAGGAAGTTGTAAATCCAGCACAAAGTGTACATCTACTGTATGTCTTTCTCTATGAGACAATATCCTTAAGAGCTGTAATTGATTGTTGTTCCTCTGGCAGATGACAGCTGAAGGAGAATAAGCTTTACAAAAGCTTTTTTGTCCCTAATCTTCAAAAATTATTCAATTCAGTTTTTTATCTGGATCTCATGATCTTTGAAACATTTGCAAAGTCTCAACAAGAAACTTTATTGTCACACAAAGTTGAGGAGTAGTAAAATAGAACAGTGCTATGAGTTACACTGTCTGATTCTTGCTTTGTGTGTAAGCCTGGTCATTTGTCTTTGGACCAACACACAGCCTGGGGATGTTGATACTGCCATTAATGGTACTTATTTTCATATTTAATATAGGATTGCATTTTGGCACAGCTGATGGAATGTAACCATCTCTTTTGACCTGCTGTAGGGCCACACAAATCAAGACTTACTCCTGGGACAATGCACAGGTGATCCTGGTTGGAAACAAATGTGACATGGAGGATGACAGGATTGTTCCCGTGGAGAAGGGGAAACATCTGGCAGATCAGCTGGGTACATGGAAAGCTTTTCTTTCTACCTTTTTCCCTCTGCTTGTTTATTCTGTGTTGCTTTCATTTTGTACAATAGTAAGTCCTTCCAGCAGTAATACTTCAATAACGGTCTCACAACTACAAAGTGTAATATATTCTAGTTTCATGTTTTACTTGTTTTGTGCTCATTAGGCCAAAAATACCTGGTAGAATAATCGTAGTCTTGCTTTATCTACAAAGGTGATGTCTAGGGGTGGAAGGAAGATAAAGTTTATCTGGAGAGAAAAGCTTTTATTAGCTCAGCAGAATGAAAAGAGAAAAAGTTTTCATAAACATAATTCTGTCTCTGGGTCTCCAAGTACCATATACTCATTGCAAATCAATGCAAACATTGATTTTTGTTGAAGCATTTTTTTAAACTAAACAATGAAAAGTAAAAGAAGTTTATATATCTCAACTGTGGAATTGAGTAAAACGTATTTTAAAAATGTACTAGGCTTCTCTATCCAGGTAAGAAAATGCCATTATGTTGTTGATGTGGGATACAAAAAGCAAAACAGTTCCGCTGAGAGGAAGCTGGGATTGCAATGAAAATTTTATAATGAAGAGCAAAATAAACTCATACTAGTTTATAATTTATTTATAATTTTTCATTATCTATGATAGCGTATTTGATATTTTTAATATGAAATTGTGGCTCTGTGTTAAGATTTAACTATACTGCTGTCTTCTGTTAAAGAATTCAAAGTAGCAAGTAAATCCTGTTAAAATTTCATTCAGGTAACAGGGGAGACCCTTACAGTGGGCATAAATATTTGCTTACCTTGTAAGAGTAGAGATTCTTACCAGACCCAAAGGAATCACCATAATCCCCAATTTATAAAGTCTTGTGTTGTCTTGAATCCTTAAGCAGTAATTGGAGGGTGCATAATAAACTGTTAAATTGGGGGTACTGGAGTTCCAGGACACATTGCATACATTGGTGTAGTTTAAAGTGTGGCCTTGAAAGTGTAAATTCTACCTATGGCACACACAGCGGGGTCCCATTCATGGCTGGAGCCTTGAGGCACTGCCATCATAAATAACAAGCAAATATCAAATTAGACCCATTGTTATTATTGTAATAGTAAATGTTGACATGTCAGGCTGGCAAAGCAAACAAAGACATGGTTAGTTTGTAAAATCAGATATGGGCTCTTTCCTACCCATCAGAATTTAATCTGCTTTTGAAAATACGAATGAGAATAAACTTGGTTCCTGGCTTGCAGACTCTGAGAAAGGTTGTGGATGCATGTGTGTCCACCTGTTTCACAGGAATAATTACACTGCTAGTAACTGAAAGTTTGTCCAGACCAATGCAGCAGCAAATGGAGAGTTTTATTTGAACTCCCACTGCAATTTGGACTTCTAATGTTTTTTTCTCCTCCCAAAATTCATCTGTTGGTTTCAATAGAAACTTGGCATCTAGAATCTGAATCCTTTATGTGCGGGACACTTCAAGTCACACACACAGTGGGTTACCATAGCAACTGATTTCATCAATAGGAAGCTGTTCCACGGAAGATCCCCAGTGCTGCTCCGACCTGGTGCTTGTCCAGCTCACCCTGGAGAAATCACCCCAGTGCAGGGCAGCCCAACAGCTGATCATGCCCTTGGGAAGTGCTGTCCCAGCCCTGCTCTTCTGTAACCTCCCAGCTTGCAAAACACTCTTTTTAAAAGAGCTGAAAAATAGATCTGATATTATCAGATCAGTTTTTCATTATAGTAACTATGCTAATGTGTACAGCATTATATGAAATGATTTTGTGAGTTAGGTGGGAGGAATCTTTTTAATTGGCTGTTGACTGCTTAAAGTGCTAATATTCATCATAATGAATCACCTAAAGGTTATCCCTCAGCACATTATCTAAGTTTGCATAGTGACATTAACATCATTGAAATAATTCCCTAATCAGATTAAGAAATTGTTATTGGCCTGAATGTGAACTGAACCAAAACAGATTGGTTTAGCAGCAGCTAAGCCAGTGTTGGATTTACACATACCCAAGTGCAGTTCTCTGATTTCCTGTGCTTTTTATATACATTTTTATTCATCATCAAAACAGCAAGTGGGGCAGACAGAACCCTCATGTGATGCAGGGCAGCCCTCCCTGCTGGCTAACAAGGCAAAATCTCCACCATCACTTCACCCCTTGTCCCATGAATCTTAAAAAGGGTTTCAATGGGGTGGATACCTACTTATCTCACACATCGAGAGGACTCAGCCTGCCAGCAGTGGCAGACTAATCAGTTAAGACAAATTTTCTCTTTGTTTGTGGCAGAATCAATGGAAACTGCTGCAACGCAGAATATCCCCAGAATGAAGCACAACAGAATGGATTATTGCAAAATAAACTCTCCGTGGTGCCTCAGCTCTTGCTGCTGGCAATTTAATAACCCGACAGAACAGAAGCAACAGCCTGGTTGGCCCTTGAGGCCCCTGGGGTGAGGGAGATAAGGAAATGCTTCACAGTTCAGGGCATTCCTGCTGCTGAAGCGGGGCCCGGGCTGTCTGTCACAGGCTGCTTCTCCCCTAGTGCTGGGCAGCAGCGGGAAGCAGCAGGAGGAGCTGGTGCCATCCCCTCCTTGGTGTAACTCCAGCCTTGCTGGTCTGGCTTTTTAATCAGAAAGGGCCAGTGTTTGAGAGTCAAGGAGCATCTTGCTTTCAGCACAGAAGTTGGTCAACAGAAGGAAAGCAACCACGATCTTCCTTCTCGTTCTGGCCTCTGCTCTTGCCAGAGGGCAGCAGGGGTTGGTAGAGCCTGACCCTGGGCAGGGCTGTGAGGAGCCCAGGGGGTTCCCCACACCTTGCTGGTGGTGGCATGTCACCGGCTGTGGCCCAGGGGACCTGCACTGATGGAAAGGGCAGAATTGACTCCCTCACCCTGGGTTTACTCTGATCTGCAGGTATGCTTATCAGGGTGATGGGAAGGATCTGTTTATCCTGTTCACTCTTAATGAAGCTTGATAAAGTTTAAAAGTACTTTGGCTCACTATTCTGAGATTGTGGGAATCAAGTGACCTCAAGGATTATCTGATGTCTTGTTTTCTTTTGGTAAATCCTGAAAAAAAGGGTATTTTAAAAACCATCATGATCATCAGTCTCTATTGATACTTTTTGTTCACTTTTCCCCCAGGTTTTGACTATTTCGAGGCCAGTGCCAAAGAAAACATCAACGTGAGGCAGGTGTTTGAGCGTCTGGTGGATATTATCTGTGAAAAGATGTCGGAGAGCATAGAATCAGACAATTCCAGGGGCACTTCTGGAAGGAGCATGAGGCTCACAGACAACCCCCCCCCTTCACAGCAGAACTGCTCGTGCTAGTGACCTTTCACACTGGGAAATGTCCTTCTCCCCTGATTAAATTCTATCTTTTCATTTGTGGTGGTGCATTATCACGTAGTCCAAAGGCAGAAGTGTCTGTTGTAGGAAACTGGTATGTTTGTTTAATGTGCTGGAGTGTTAATATTATGTATTTCCTCATCCAATAATTTAATAATCTGAAAAAATATTGTAAGTGCACCTTGTGTGAATGTGAGTTACACTGAAGAAAAATAATTGTGTAGTGCTGCAAATGTTATTTCTACAGAGAATGTTGCATTTTTTAATTATAAATCCCTCTATTGCAGAAAGAGTGGTTTTTGTCAAGAACAGCAGGAAGCACAAAAAGCAGTTAGAAGGGACCAGGTCTAAGAGAATAAAGGGGAAAATCTCTTAAAGCAAGAATATGCTTTTTAAAAAACATAATAAAAAACAAAACCAAACAAACAAACAAAATCAATCCCCAGGTATTTTGAGAATCGTTGCTGTCCTGCAGACATGGACCTCAGTTTTTCTGTAGGATGGAGCAGAAAGCAGAGCATTTCTGTCTGACAGTGTGAGGTCCTCCAGAGTGTGAGGAGGAAGGTGATTGGATTTTGTGTCAAGTCTCTAAACAGATGAAGAACATGGGGAGGAATCAAAGCTGCCGGGCTGGGGAGGAGGAAGAGGAGGCCTTGCAGCCATCCCTGTATTTCCCTGTGCTTTGGCTGTTGCTCAGTGAAGGAGTGAGAGCCCTTCCAGGGGCTGCCCTTGCCTCCAAACTTCTCCACCACAGCTTGCAGAGTGCTGGGGGTGCTGCTGTGTTCGGCACATTCCTGTCCCTAATCCTCTCTTCCCAGAATCTGACTGTCCTGCAGCCTTGCCCCTGTATCCTGTAGCTTTACCCCTCCAGGTCTGGATCTTCTCTCATCAACTTCTTGCTGGTGGATTTGTTGCAGGATGAAGGAAAGGGGGAGCTGGCTGCTGCATGCTTAGTTGGAGGCAAAAACTTGTAAGACATGGAATTGCACTGTCTCAGAGAGATAAAAATATCAGGAGCCAAAATGTGAGTGTTGGCAGGTATCTGTGCCCATATTATTAGATTTTCTTTCTGCATTTTGTTGTTGATTTATTTTTTAAATCTTGTTCTAGATGGGTGTGGTGGGGGAGATAGATTTTCTGGTTTCAGATTCAACCACGAAGTCTAATTTAAGATAAAGAAGGATGATTAATAAAACACAACTGCAAATGAAACATGGCAAAGACATCCTGTTATTCTGTGAACTTTTTGTGGCATCATGGCTTTGAAGGGAGGACAGATTTTTAAATTAAATGGATATGGAGAGAAGTTGGCTGTTTAAGGGGAAAATTCTGGGAAGTTTTATGGCTTTACCTTTGATCTGTGATCTCCTCTGACTGAGGGGACTTCCTGATGTCAGGAATGGGAGTCGATCGCCTGCCCTCTGTCCTGTAACGTGCTGGGTCATGACAGCAGTGAGTGCTTTTGTAATTTCTTTCTGTTGTATCTCAAAGTGTAATAGCTCTAAGAAAAAAAGCACAAAATTCTCGACAAAAATGCAACTCTTCTGGGGTGGTTTGAGCTCATTGTGCTAAAGGCTTAATCCCTCTGTTTGCGTGTCACTTTCGGGAATCTTTACTGTGACGTGTTCTGGGTGTGTGTGATCTCATCCTGAGAGTGTGATTTGTGCAGTGCTGGGATTGTGGTTGTTGTATCTAAACCCCTGAAACTGCAAAATAAAGAGAAATGTACTCACTGGGTGTGGCCAGAGAGTTTGTGTCAGCTGTGTTTCTTGCGTTAGAAATCCTACGCGTGTGTGGAGAAATCTTTTTAATGCTTTAAGAATACATCAAACTACATTGATCTGTCTTGGACAGGGTGATGGTCTTTGAACCCAGCAATCTGGAATCACTATGTAGGTTTAGAACAGTGAAGGATTATTTGGCCAATAAATGTATAGTGTTGTGTTCTAATTGTAGAAAAAGCAGGTTTTAGGCAACTTGATTAACTAGCAATAAAATAAAAAAATTACACATCAGATTTTGAGCTGTGCAGATGTAACTTAGTTCCTCAATGCAAATAAAGATTTGTCAGCTCAGCAGCTCACTGGCAAAAGAAAATGGATTCAGCAGAAATGGAATTTCAATTATTTTTTTTCACTTACTCCTTTTTTTTTTCCTAGCCAAAAAGACTTTTCCCTTTTCTACCCAATATATAATTGTGTTTCATTGTGTTCTTGTCGAGTCAGATGGGCTTCTTTAAAGAAGAATACAAGTACATTCCAGGCCCCTCAAGCTAGGATGGACAGAATTGTTTTTCATAGGACAAGCCAGCAAGTAGCTACATGGCAGCATGAAGAAAAGAATTGGGAACTCTGCCTGGCCTTATATTGCATACATGGAGAAGCCTAATATTTTTTTCAGAAATCCTGCAGAGTTTATTTCAAATAAGGAATCAAATCATCACAGGCAACTGATACATCTCTGCATTAATATATATTTTGTGTATCTCATCATCTTATGTTTGCTGTGAAGGCATACAGGGAAAGCCTTTTGCCTTAAATGGCCTGCAGCTGAGTCAGTAGGAATTGTTACTTGTATTAACTTGTAAGAGGGATGGCAGAATGTGAGACAGTGATTTGTCAGGGCAAGAGAAATACATCTGCTTGCACTGAAGGGAAACTCGAAATTTATTACATGGGCTTGTAGAGAGCCTTCCATTTGACTGGCAGCGGCCCGGGATAGTTGTGTTGCTAAAACAGCCTGGCTACAAGGTAAAAAATGGGCACAGGAGTGTGAAAAGAAAGAGGTGACAGCTCCTCACAAGCATCTCTCTATGGCTTGTACAAAACACCGAGCGTGCTGTGCTCCAGCAAAAGCCACGGGGAAACATTGGGATTAGAGATGGGTCTTGGCTTCCATCTGGTGGAGAAATAAAGCACTGAAATACCAGGTCGACATCCAGGCTGAATTTCCAGCCCTGTACCTCAGGCTTGGCCTCTGACCCCGTCCCTTGGCTTTCACCACCTCCTTCGCGGCCAACGGCGCCGGGAGCGCTGGCATTGCAGGGAAGCGGAGCGGGACAGATGCGGAGCGATGCAGAAGGGCTGCCATGAACGCAGGGTCCCGGCGGTGCGAGCCGTGTGGAAGCGCCGGGGGACTGAGCCGAGAGGCAGAGCAGCATTCCCGCTGTCACTGCATCGGCACTGGAGTGTGGTAGGGGGAAAAGGATATCCACGAATCGGATAGCGCCGAGAGCTGCCGAAGCGGCCCTGTAAGGAACGAAGAGGGATTTCTGCTAAGCAGCCACGGGTGCAGACTACGCTGTTCAGGGCACACCGTGTTCCACCATCCTGGGAACAGCGATCCGAGGAACCCCAGAGCCTGCCATGCTGCCGAGAGCCGGCCCCGCGAGCTGATTGGTCCTTGCAGGCTTGAGCGACAGCCGGTCCGACCAATCGGTGAGGGTCGTGAGAGGAGGAGGCTGGCTTCCGCCAGCTGGCTGTTGGACTATTCCAACGTGAGAGCAGGGGGGGCACTGCTCAGGCGGCGGGCTGGCGTACGCGTAGAAATATGACGGCCCAGATACCAGTCCCCAAAATCTGGATTGCTCTTTCGCCTTCCCCTTATCCCTCTGATTTGTCTGCCCGTTCCGCCCGATTCCTGAAATTGGGCCATATCCCCCCTCCTCTCCCCATCTATGGTTTCCCCCACCCGCGCACGCCAGCAGTCTTGTCTCGGCCAATGGGAGCGCTGTGCAGCCATGCGCATGCGCAGTCTCGTGGCCGCCCTCGCTCGGAGCGGGCGGGTGGTGGCGGCCAGGGGTCCCCGCGGGCGGGCCGTGGCCGGGGGCTGGCGGCCGGGACGGGCCGTTGTCCGGCCGCTGCGGAGCGGCACCACCGCCGCCATGCCCGGCAGGAACAAGGCGACGTGCGGCTACGGCAGCCCGGAGCTTGCGGTGGGGCAGCAGGCCGCGGAGGGCGGCCGCGACGCCGGGGGCCGCTCGCCTCATGGGGACGAGGAGGATGAGCGCGGAGGGGCCGGTCCCGAGCACAACGTCGGTGACCCCGACATCGTCAAGTCCCCCAGCGACCCCAAGCAGTACCGGTGAGGGCGGGTGGGCAGGTGCGGGAGGACGAGCCGCCGCCGGGGCAGCCCGTGGGGTGGGCCGGGGTCTGCCCGCCCCGTGTCCCGGGCGCTGGTGGGACCCTGGGGGCTGGAAGTCGGGCTGCTCCCGGTGGCCGGGGCAGTTGAGCTTCCTTGTGATTTCTGAGGATTCCGCGGGTGTGTTCGTCCTCAAGGTGGGCTGCCCGCTGAGTGTGCGGGCACAGGACGGGAGGATCGGCCCCTGTGCCGAGGCTGCTCGGTGCTGAGTGTTCTCGAGGCACGCAATATCCAATTAATCGTTAGTTTGCAGCCCTCGGCCGGGCAGCTCCTCTCTGAAAGCATGAAGTGCAAAGTGCGACTTAAGTATATCAGAGCAGATCCCAACTTAACAACAGTTATTCTTCCTGTTTTAGATGAGCTTCTATGTTTTAACACAAATATCTGCGAGTTAAGGCAAAATGCTTTTAGGCTAGCATTTTGCTTGTGTTTTTATTTCAATGTTTCCGAGTAATACCCCGGAAAGTGATGAAAAAGATTAGCTTCCCTGAGCACACCACACAGCATCCGTGGCCCAGACTTAGTGAGAGACTCAGATGAGAACTCCAGCTGAGGTTGGGCTTGTTGGATGCTGTAAGGCAGTCTGTTCTTGAGGGGACACTGATAACTTCTTCCTCTTGGACAGAAGATTATCCAGCCCTTGTTAAAGCTGCTTTTTAAAGTTTACTTTTCATGATGTGTGATCTGTGCAGCCAATGGAGAATCTGCTGCCTGAGCCTGGAACTGAATTTTGGGTTTGCAGTGACATTGGCTGACAGTGAGATTCCCTGCTGGCTGCTTGAAGAGAACTGTGCCCATTGGCTTAGGGAGAAACTTGCTCCCTCCCTTCTTGCCCTACTTCCTTGCTGCTTCCTCTGGATCTCTGCCTGCCTCTCCTGGTGGCATTCTTACTCATGCTACTTTGTGGCAAGGTTGTCCTCCTGCAAAGCTCACAGCTGCAGATGCTGTCAGCTTAAGGAACTCCTGCCTTTGCTACCTGAAGCAGCACACTGGTGGATGAAGCTTGGGAAATCCACTGAAGGCTTTCACTACCTATTTTGAGGCTCAGGAACTTCTGCGTGTGAGAATTGGAGAAAGTGTTTGCTTATAGCATAAACTAATACCAAAATCTTGCAGAAATCCTACTGTCCATTCTTAACAGAATTTTTCAGTTGGAAGCAGAGGTTGCATCCTTTCAGACTGATTTTCGTGTGTGTGAAGTGAGCCTCACACAGCACAGACACTGTCCTTATGGAAGAGAAGTTCAGTGTGGCTGGAAGCAAAGCCACACACTGAACCTGTGTCCAGGTGTGATGTCCCAAGCCTCCTGAGGGAGTGTCCTGGCAGGTGATGTGATGATGCTGGCACACTTTCCCCTCTTCACACCCCAGTGATGTGTGCTGCAGCCCAGTCACAGTGAGCTTAGTGTGTCTGTCTGGTGACATCAGTCTTAACTTAATGGAAAATGTCATATTTTGCCTTCTGAAATAATGATCACAAAACCAAAAGACCTCTGATGTAGATTGCAGGATGTATTTTCAGAAGCAGGTTTGTTCAGACAAAATACTTGTCATGATACAAGTTGGGTTTGCTCATTAGAGCTGTAATTGTGTAATTACATTTAACAAAAATATATGTTTTATTTACACTCATCCATATATGGAATTTTATAGTCTTGTAGTTCTTGTAATTTGGGAAATTAAAGCATTTCTCTCAGCGTTTACCATGCACTGATATGTATTTCAATATTAACTTCTAGACAATTGTCAAAGAAAAGCTTTGTGTGAGAACAATCCTGTTTAAACTTATTCAGGAGGTTTAAACAGTATTTTTAAGAACTTGAATTTTATTTTATAATTAAGCCTTATTTGCATCAATGCTGTATAGTCCTGCTTTTTAAAGATTGGACTGTTCTTGCTTCTGTTTCTACCTTCTGTGATTGCATTTTTTGTACCGTATTTTGCGTACTAGTGGATATTAGTTACATTTGTCCTTTTCCATTAGACTGAAACATGGAAAAAGTAAAGAACACCTATGTCAGTGGTGCCTCTGCTCTGTATAACCTAAGCTGTTTAGATCATCCTGGAGTGAAATCCGAGAGCCTCCAACAGCGCCGTGGTTCAGCCGTGTCCTTGCTGCTGGGTGCTCTCTGTCCTGTGTGCAACACCCACGAGCCTCCAGATGAGCAATGTAAAATTAGTATAATCTGCTCCATTAGCTTAATGGGGCTGTGTGGAAAGGATCAACAAGAGCTGCTGGATACACCTGGCTGAACAGCTTTATGGCACGTTGTTCCTCGGAAAGAATAGCCCCATTCTCTTCTCTGCTTTCCATCAGTGCCTGCTGCTCCTTGGGAGGCCGGGGTTCTCCAGGAGCTGTGAAAACCTGCAGAGCTGAGTTGTGTGTGGAGAAGGAGGTGCTGGTTGTGCTGGAAGGTGCTGTCTGGGGCTTTGGCTCTCAGCTGCCCAGAGGCTGAAGCACCCACGTGTGCAGTGTGTGTTTTAGGACCTGCTGTACATTCAGGAGTCCTGCAGCTGCATAGTGGGACACAAAAACATGATGGGAATGGTTAGCAAATACGCTTTCAGAATGCAGGAGGATTAACTTTGTTCCCGGACATGAGCATGGATCCAGCACTGTCTGTGCCTCCTGCAGTTCATCAGAGCATCCCTACAGGTTACACCCTGTACTGTTGTTTGAATGAGTCAAAATGCACTTGTGCTTTTGATTGGAGCAGATTTGTCCTGCTCAGCAGTTCTGCAGCAAGGAAACTGGGTGTGTTCCTGGTCGTGAAACCCTGGCCCAGAGTAAGCATTGTCACTTCCCCTTGGGTGACTGGTCATGAGTCATGACCTTAACACAACTATCAGACATCTGTTCATTAGCTTTTTTCATAGACTTGGTAGTCCAAGAGCTGTGTCCACATTGCAAGGTTCTGACCTGGTATAAACTTGGGGGTTGGACTAGATGACCTCTAAAGGCCTCTTTCAACAAAGACTATTCTGTGATTCTGTGTCCTGTAAGTCAGATTTTTCTGGGAGCGTGGGATGTGACCATGGGTTTGTTTTATTCTAGCTTGCTTTTGTTTTGTTGTTGTTTTTTTTTGCTGGATCAGATACCACAGGTCTCTATCACACTAGTTCATAGGATGGATGAAGTATTTTGTGGACCCAGCATTCCTTCCTTTCTGCAGCTGGTGTGTTAGCCAGTGCAAGCTCCTGGGAGGGGTGCTGTGGCTAATTGGACAAATTGTGATTCTATTCCAGATTTGATGGTAAATGAGGGCTCTTGTAGTGCAGAGCAATGGTGCTTGCGGTCCTCAGAGTGAAAAGTTGTAGAAGGGTGCTGCGCAGAGGGCTTGTGGGGTTTTATTTATATATATACACACGTATAAAAACCTCTGTGCATGTATAAACACACACACAGAACTGTTTATTGCTTCTTGATAGGAACCCAGCCAATTCCCTGTGACTTGTCTGTGAAGCCTGCAGAGGAGCTCTCTCATTTCTAACACTTGCCTGCTACATCTGCAGACCCCATTTAATTATAAACTATTGATGAAAACAAATCAAATCGAATGCTCTGGGGCCTACTTAGAAGCAAAGACTAAGATCTTCGTTCTGTCACATCATATCTGTTTCCAAGAGCCTGACAAGCCTAAAAGACGATTTAAGTTTGGGTTTGCCTGTTCTGAGTGCATGGAGTGAGTGCTAATAGCTTAAATGTTTCACAAATAGAGAAATAAAATCCAAAATCAGTGAGCTTGACCTTATGGGGAGAGGGACTTCTGCTACTGCCCTGAACTGCTTCTTATTCCTAGAGCTGTTGAATAGCAGAAGAATGTTTTACTTTCCTGCTATAAAACTGCTCACAGTCTTGGCTACCATTAGATTTTCACTAGGAAATCACTCTCAGAGTATTACAGGAAATAATGAAATTTTTGCAATTCTGAAAATTCAGACTTAGGAAATGAACATATTCATTGCATGTAATTATTCTTTCAGGTATATCAAACTGCAGAATGGCTTATGTGCACTTTTGATTTCGGATTTGAATTACTTGGATGGTGCCCCAACATCTTCAGAGGAGGAGGAGGATAATGATGATGATGATTCTGAAGAGGGAAGTGATGAATATGATGACTCTGGGGCTGAGATCGAAGATGGTAGAGAAGATGATGAGGACTGTGATGAGGGGGATGAGAGTGAGGACAGTGATGGAGATAATGAGGATTTCAGTGATTCTGATGACAGTGAATTAGAAGAGCTGGCTGATAAGGAAGAGACAAGAAAGAGAGGTTGTTCAGAAAAGCAGGTATGTACTTAAAGCTGTAGAGTGCAAAAATATCTAGCAAACTTTCTTGACGTCTGAAACCTTGTGATTAGACATTCAGACAAATGCCTTTTTATTGTGCCTGTCCCAATTGATTCATCTTCTGTCGTTTTTGTGAAGTGTTTCTTGAAGCAGCTTTTACTGAGAATGTTGTGTTTTCTCTAGTCTGCAGCAGCCCTCTGTGTTGCTGTTGGCAGCTTCTCTGATCCTGAAGATCTGCCTGGATTAGCACACTTCCTGGAACATAGTATGTATCTGCTCCTATTTCATCTTCTCCAGCTTCAGTGCAAAATGTGTGCTGTGTAGCTCTGTATTTCTGAAGTATTTAGTATCATTTCCTAATTTGGCTATTTGAGAACTTATTTTCATGAGTTTGTGATTTTATACGGATACTGACTTTGTAAGAAATTCTTAATATGGGAGAAGGTGTCTCATACCCTTTGGCAAGCTGTGCGTTAGCCTGTATCAACATTATTTGTTACCCATTAAACTGAGGGGAATTATGTTACCTGTGGCTTTATAAACCAGGCTGGAGCTACAGTCTTTTATCTCCTGGGAAAGGGTGATGAATTAGTAATGTGGACACAGAAACCACATGAAGTTTCTGACCAGATGTGTCTCACAATACTACTCTTGCCTGGTTGAGGCCAGGCCTGCCTGGGAGGGCACTGTCAGAGGCAAACTACACCAGTTACTGGGCACATCACCCGGGCTATTGATATTCAGTAGTTCCCTCTGCCTGCGAGCAGTGGGTCAGTCATAGAGCTTGAGAACTTTTGTTAGGAATTTGTTAGGAATAACAAATTAATGTCATCTTGGCACTGTTGGTGATTTTTGTTGCAGTGGTTTTTATGGGCAGTTTGAAGTACCCAGATGAGAACGGGTTTGATGCATTCCTGAAGAAGCACGGGGGTGGTGACAACGCCTCGACGGACTGTGAGAGGACAGTGTTCCAGTTTGATGTGCAGAGGAAGTACTTCAAAGAAGCCCTGGACAGGTAACTTTGTATGAATGGTGATTAGGTGTTAATTAATGTCTGTATGTGCCTCGGGAGCTTGGGTGTAGCTGTCCAGTTCTTCATTTTGGGATGATCAAGGCTCTTGTTGAACTTCCATAGCTACCTGCACTACAGCAGTGATACTGAATATAGGGAAATGCTGTTTCCCTTTGGATATGTTGCTGTTTTTTTGATGTAGGATTATGTAGGACCCGTGTCTAAGTCTTAATGCATGCAGCTCTTTGATTGTTTTGGCAGTTAAACTAGTAGCATTGATGACAGGAGAAATGTTACGCAATGTGACAACTGATCAGAGGGGAAGGGCTCCCAGAGTCCCAGCGACTCATCCTTTGAAATATCTGTCCTGGTAGAGTTACTGTTTTTTCTAACTTGTTAGTTTGTTTCAGGCAGCCTTCAAAGTTATGGTACAATGTGTGTCTCAAAGGGAGACATTTAACCCAGTGCAGGTTATTCACTGCTGAATCTTTTGCCAGAAAGCGCTTAACTTGCTCTTTTGTGCTGTTGCAACATCAGAGCTCCAACTCGTTGGCATAGTTTCCTTTAGAGAGAGGAATTTCTCATTCATGGGGGCATAGCTGAATATTCTTGATGCCATAAAATGTCTCAGGGGGAGAGTAGGCTCCACTGCAAATTTACTTTGAGACTGAGAGCAAGTGTTTGCACATTTTTCCAAGTATAACCTAAATTTTACTTTACTAGGCCAATTTCACCTTCCATTTGCAGTTTAATCCAGCTTTTTCAGATGTTTGGAAGTGTGAAAGAATCAAAAAAATATAACTGCAATCTGTCACAACAGCTTACTTAGTGCAGAGGAAAACAGAAATTAGGAGTTCTGTGGAACAGCTTCTCATACAAAGGAGATAAATGAGTGCTGAGGATGAATTCTGCTCATTCAATCACTTGTGGATCTGAAGAAAGGGAAAGACATCACCTTTCAGTTGCCTTTAGTGTAATGGGTCTTCTGGCCATAGAACTCCAAAAGAATATGTTACTTTTAACCTTTTATTACTCTTAACTTTTTGCTCCAGGCAGCTCAGTTTTTCATTAAAAAACCTCAGCAAATAAAACAAGAAGATTCTCTGGCAGCCTTCTGCAGAGTCTCCATGCACTGCAGATCTGTCCCTTTCCAGTGCTCTGCTCTCTGTGGATACAGAAGACATATATTTGGATGACAGCACTGACTTTTATAGTAGATGATAAAATTGTAATGGATATAAAATCTTGTGTTTTACAGTTTATTTCCTGGGATTAGGAAGAAACTTCCCCTGTGGTCATGTTGTTCCTGAGGAACAACTGAGCATTTCCTCTGAAGCATCTGATACTGGTCACTCTTAGATCCAAGAACCAGACTAGGTGGATCACTTGTCTCATCTGGTGTGATCATTCTTAGGATGTAAAGGCAGATAATTCTGACCCATCAGTGTCATATCTTACTGGATCCAACCAGTTCAGTCCCACTCCGTGGAGCTGGGAAGCCCTGGCCTTTGGTTTCTGATGGTATCACAAAACTGGCTTTTATCTTTCTTTAAGACATTATAGTCAAGAATGACATAGCTTGTAGTAAGACAAGCAACTTTATAAACTAAGATAGTAGATGTTGGATTTAATTGCTGGTTTTTTGCCCTATCTTAAGAGACACTGAAGACAAACATATGAATTTTTCTGTTCCGTAGGTGGGCACAATTCTTTATTCACCCATTAATGATCAGGGATGCAATAGATCGAGAAGTCGAGGCAGTAGACAGTGGTAAGTAAGAGAATCTTTTCCTGTGTGTTTAGCCCATCTTCTTAAAACAAAACCTACTTTGTAACACTGTTTATTGGTTTCCATATTGGACTACCCTTCTGAGCACTTCAGTCAAGTTCACCTAACTCATCAGAGAGGTTAAACTCTTGAATTGAAGCTTTGTGGGCATCAGTGGCTGTTAGAGGAAGAAAGACTGGTTGTAGTGCCAGCACTGTGAGAGTTTACCCTTACATTTTCATTAATTAGAAATTATTAATCTGAAATGGTTTGGCAGGGCAGGTACATGAGCATGTGGATGCTCTGTAGTCAACAAAATGCCTTTAGCTCCAGCACAGCCCCAGTGTTCTCTCCAGTCCTGTGCAGAGTTAATACAATGAGTTGAGGTGATATTACTTTTCTCCTTATTCTAACACCTGAATAACTACAAAGTCACTTTTCAGAAAGAAATTAAACCAGGCACGGAAGTAAGTGGAGTGTTGATTTTCTAATATGTGATGGATACTCCCAGACTGCCTATAAAACATCACTATTTTAGGAAAAGAATGTTACTATCAGATATCCCAATTGGTTCAAATAGTTATTCCAAGTAATTTTCTTTATCTGTCTTCTGGCAAGGAAAAGTGGGTGATTTGATCTTTGAATTTAGATAAAAGTCAGTGTAAACAAGGACCTGCCTTTGAGTTAAGGTATGGTTCTTCAACAGCTTCAGCCATTTTACACCTTGGTGGTGCAGAACCAGTCCTTCCCTTGCAGTGACACTGTGCTGATGTGCTGCCCAGTAAATGGTGCCAGCTTGCTGAACTGGCTGGAGCAGAACCCAGCCAGAAGAATTAGTTTACAGCTCTGCTGTAAATAATGTTTCTTATTACTAGCAAAACAGGAACAGGAAAATGCAGTTCAGGAGGGTGAATTGATTTTGGCAGAGCCCCATATTTAGATGAGTGTAAACTGGTTGTAAAACTGCATTTTTGGAAACTATCTTACTCACCTTTCAGTTTCTTACTTCATTATTAGGCTAGAGGTTGTTCTGTGTGAAATATGGTAGAAGCAGGTTTGTAATTGTTCTCTGGCTCTGTCTGCAGAACCTGATCCTGTATAATATTGATGGCCTTTTGTCCCCACTGAACTTAATATACTCAGAGTATTCAGACAGGGGAAGTTAGGGCTTTACATGCTTTTCTTTCTTATCCCATTCTTTACTTCTCAGCAATGAGCTATGTTTTTCCTCTTCTCTTACATTTTTTTACTGCTAGCAAGTCCTCTTCCTTATCCTATTTCACTACTTCATCATGTATCAAAAGCAGTTCAGGCTGCACCTGTGTGGTATGTCTCCTTTTCAGTTTGGCTGGGATTTGTGCTTTGTTTTGTGGGAACATGACCTCAAACTTTGATGCATGCCACTGCAAATTCTTTAAATTAACAGAGTATCAGCTAGCAAGGCCCTCCGATGCAAACAGAAAAGAGATGTTATTTGGGAGTCTTGCCAGGCCTGGACATCCTATGAAGAAATTTTTTTGGGGTAAGTCCTGAATTTCTATTATAAAGTGGTAATGATACTTAAACTTTTAACCACTCAGAGGTTTGAGTGGTTAGATGCACTAACATGAACTATCATATCACAGCAACCATTAGCCTTGTTCAGAAGAATTAGAGCAATAATATTAGCTACAGGAAAATGGTTGGGAATAGAAGCAGCCGTCTCCTTTTTAAGATACTTTTCTTTCTGGTACTGCTTTTTGCTGATTTTACGGCTGGCTTGCCTGAGGTGTATAATCATGGAACTTTGTGTTAACACAAAGGTGGTGCCCTGAGTCATCTCCATCTTGCTTAACCTTGGTTTTTTAGCTGTTAGAATTTCCTGGAAAAATAAATTATCTCTGAGTTTATGTCTAAGGAGGCTTTTCAAAGTAAATAATTCACTGTTGAACTTCCAGGAGTTAGACCTTCTCAGCCATGTGAGGGGAATAGAATGGGAATGCATCCATTTCTTGGACAATCCAGTCCTTGCTCCCTCACCCTTGTGGTGCTGGTGAGGGTGTAAAAAGCAGTGTGATGGGTGTTAAGAGTTACCAGCTTTGAAGTGTAGCTCATTTTTATACATTTCTGTGGTGACATACACTGAACATCATATTTCTCCCTCTTTTTCCCTTTGCTGTTCTGCAAGTTCCATTGGTGAGGGAATAGCTGGCAACACATGGTCAGGTGTGCAGCCTGTAGGAGAGCTGATAATGCAGGAGGGCTCTGTCCTTCCTTGTCATAGAAATATCAGCTGCCTTAGGGTAAGAACCAGAAATCAGAAGATACTAAATTTCAGTTAGCATTCCTTTAACTTCAAAATTCTATTAAGTGTTTTTAATGTGCTTTACCATGACTAGACTTGGGGAGGAAAGTAAATTCTGAGTATGTGTGGTCTTGCTGTAAGCACCGTGTGGATCACTAACCCTGCCTTCCCTTTGATGTTTGCAGGTAATGCAGATACGCTCAAACACGAGCCCAAAATGAACAATATTGACACCTACACCAGGCTGAGGGAATTCTGGCAGCGCCATTACTCTGCTCACTACATGACTTTGGTTGTCCAGTCTAAAGGTAACATCAGTTGCTCCTTAAAAACAGCCTCGTTGCTGCTGTTGATGCTTTTGGAACCTGTCCAGCTGTAGCCCAAGCCAGTCTAGTGGCTTGTCCAGTCCTGCAGAGGGTATTTATATGTAGATTTTAGCCTGGTTTCCAAAGGAAACAAGACCTGAGCAATTGTGCTGTATTATTGTCATCCTGCCACTTCTCGAGAAACCTTTTGCTGAAGCTATTGAATGGGTTCCGTGTTAACTCAGAAGGGAAAATCTCAAAGATAACATTTCAGAAATAATCTTGTAGCAATGAGGAGTCAGACCACTCAAATGAATTAGTGCTGCTGATTTCTCTGCCATCAGCAGTGAAACTCCACAGCAAGTGATGGGGAGGCTGAGACCGAATCTCCCAGTTGTCTTGTTTGTCTCGGGGGAGTAGAGGTTTTATTTTTTTTCCCCATAGCTTGAAAAATTCTATGCAAATGGATTTGAGTTTTATTTCAGCAGAGAACTGCAGACCTATGGGTTGTTTCTGCTGAGAATAGAAGAAACACATTTCTTAGAAGTTATTCAAGTTAGGTTTGTGTTTAGGGAGGGGTTTTGTTGAATGCTCAGACTGATTGCAGTTCCCATGTCTAAAATGGAGTTGTTAATAATAGAGGCAGTATTTCTTTTCTTCTCCTTTGCTTTTAATTTTGGTCTAGACAGTAGACTACTTAGGGTGCTGAATGCCTCTTGAATAGTCATTAAGCCAGTGATGGATTGTAATATTTTCTGTGGTGATTGGGAAGAAAATGGTGGTAACTGATAACCAGCCAGGTCAACTTTTTATTTCCTTCTCTGCTAAAACAAAGCCAACAGCGAATCCTCCCCCTACCCCATCCAGCCTTTTTTATTGCTGTTGTTCCCATATGCAGCATCACTTTGGCAATTCAGAATGCTTGCTTAAACAAGCAAAGTTTTTATTTTAAAAACCCTCAAACTTCTGGTTCTTGACTCATTTTCCTTGGAAAAGAGGATGAGGAGAAGAAATCCTTAGCACTGCAGGAGTGCGTTTGATGGGGAAAACACCTGTGTATAATCTTAAGAGTCGTGGAATGAGTTGCAAGTACTGGTGATTTTGTAGATCCCTGAGACAGTAATTCCTTCTCCCAGTCACTCCAGACACTACTGAGCTTTAAATCCCAGTTGTGTCAGCCTGGGGTGTGAGCACTGTACACAAACCCTGAGCTGTGACCACGGGTACAGCTCAGCGAATGTTAAGAATTGGCTCAAACCAACGGCTTTGAAGTTTGTAATTTAGAACTTTGCAGCTTTCAAATACACTGACTTGCAGCCTCTTTGAAATAACTGAACTGGTGAGATAAGGTAATTTGTCTTAGATCTTTGGGAAATTGCATTTCTTTCTTCTCTCTTCTTTAGAAACACTGGATACATTGGAAAAGTGGGTGACAGAAATCTTCTCTGAGATCCCAAATAAGTAAGATTCTTTTGATGCATAAAGACATTGCTGATGATAAAATTATCTGTTCTTAAAATGGCATTTTAAAAAAACCCCTTACTGGAGAAACAAAGGAAATTACCATTTGTTAATTAATATTCTTATCTGGGGAAAAAAGTGCAACTTTTTAAATTAAAGACCGAAGTTAATTGTTCCAGGAAGAGGTTGTTTCTGCTTAACAGTTATTTAGGCTGTGAGCTGTGTGGTGCTAACTTGAAGCAGTGTTTGCTTCAAGTGCTGATGCCTTGATTTTGTGATAAGTCATTCAAACCTAGATTATCATTTCACATTGCTTATCTTTGCTTTGTGTCAAAAATAATTAGAAGCAAAATTAATTAACACCATATCTGGAATTTAAGTGTCATCCTTAGGGTGGCAGTGGGTTAGAAATAAATCTTTTTTTTTAATGGCTCCTTCCAATATACTCTCTAGAAAGGGGGTTCTGCAAAAGCTTTGCTAACTTGAAAAGCATTTTATGTCCCTAGTGCAAGATGTTTGTTTCTGTGGTGCTTGGAAATGCTCTTGTGAGAGCCTAATGCCATTCAGAGACACATTTGTCTGTCCTGGCCACCCCTCTCCTCATCCCTCCTGCCCCACGAGACAATCCATCAGGATTCCTTGAGGCCAGGACTCAGGAGGTTGTTTACTGTACTTGGCTGTACAAAAGCAATTTCTGTGCTGTTGCTGCCTTGTAGAGAAGGAGTGGGAGCTGTTGGTGTGGTATCCACATGGTGGTTAATTGCTCAGTTGTGTGGGCAGAGTGCCTGGCTGCCTCCCAGGGTGCCTCCCTGGGGCTGGGGGGATGCTGGGCCGCACCCTTGGAAAAAGGCCATTTTCAGGCTCTCTGGTGTCCTGCAGAGCTGTGCTCCTTATGGCTTTGAATATCTCAGTGTCGCCTTGAACCCCTGCCAGTAACATCACACTTCCATTTTGCTTTCAAGTGGTTTGCCCAAACCCAGCTTTGACCATCTGACTCAGCCTTTCGACACACCAGAGTTCCACAAGCTTTACAGAGGTAGGTGAAATAGATTTAAATGTTTTGAATACCTGAATACGGAAAGAAATTTTCTCTGGCTGGTCCAGATACTTTATAGAGTAAAACTGTGTGTGGTTCTGAATAGCTTTTAACTATTCTTTCTGCATTATGTGAAATTTATCTGTCTAACCGTGTATTATTTATAATTAATCCATTTATTTGTGTCCAGTTGTTCCAATCAGGAAAGTTCATTCACTGACCATCACATGGGCACTTCCCCCACAAGAGCAGTATTACAGGTACGCTGTGCTACATTTTACTTCTACCATGTTTATGCTGTGCATAATTTACTGACTTTCACGACAAACCAAAGAATCTCATTTACTTGTCTAACAGATTACTTTGGTTCAGCTAGGGGGGCATTTTAAAAATGAATTAAACTGATGCAGATACGGTTCCCTTTCCTCACTGGCTCAGATCAGTCATTATGTTCTGAACTCCCACACTTTTAGCTTATTATCTTAATTCTGCCTGAAAATGCAAAACTTGCCCTGAAGAAAGAGACAGTGCATATTTTAGTCATTAGCCCAGTGATTTGAGTTCTTTCTGTGAAATGTGTTACCTCCTGGCATCTAATCTCCTTTGAACTTTCTCTTAGGGTGAAGCCTCTTCATTATATTTCCTGGCTGGTGGGACATGAAGGCAAAGGCAGTGTTCTTTCTTTCCTTAGGAAAAAGTATGTGGTTTTTAAGCATGGTTAATAAATGCTTTGTTCTCATTCAAATACAGATAAACTCTATTTAGTGTATTTATATTTTCTATAGCCATAAAAGCAGGCCAAGCCTGCCTTTTTGTATCAGTGTTTTGTAGTGGTATTCCATAAGTTGATGATAAACCTGAGTAAGAAATAAATGGGTTTTTTGTCTGTGATTGATGGATCAGCAGTATCTGTGACTGATCTTTGAGATTTCCAAAAGATAACTTAGCTTTTTCACTGTTTTTCTTGAAGTCTGTGTCCTGAGGTCACCTCCTTAAGCTGGAAAAGCTTTGTGTAAACTGTAAATGGATTGAAAGCCACTGAAATAAAGCTGTGATATGCTGCTTATAACTAAGCTCAAACAAAGCTGAAATGATTAATTTATAAGTACCTTTAACTCTTCTGTAGGTTTTGGGCCCTTGCATTATATGGAGGAAATGGAGAGACAGGATTTGAACAGAACTCCACTTACTCCATCTTCAGCATTTCTGTGACTTTGACTGATGAAGGTTACAAGCACTTCTACGAGGTATAATTTCCTGCACCTTGTTTTTCCTGCTGTTTCCCTAATATATGGAAAAGTGGAATATAATCTTCCTTTCTGTCTGCAGGTGGCCCATGTTGTGTTTCAGTACGTGAAGATGCTGCAGAAAAGGGGGCCAGATCAAAGGCAAGGCCACTCCATCAGATATTTGTGCTGGTGTCCTTCTCCATTATCCTGTTATTTGTAGTGTTTGCACCTTTTGTGGAGTTACTAGAGCATAAACAGGGAGTCAGTAGTAAAGCTGTCTGTGTTTATGTTTATTTAGCTTTCTAAATGTTTATGGTTGTTTCTTGGTGCTTTTAGTTTGCCTTACTGTGATCTGATTCCTAAAGTTTAGTAAGCTGAACTAGTGTAGATGTCAGGTACAGTTTTGTGTTCATTTTAAATGAATTTGTTGAGCCAGGTCTGTGGAAGTCAGGACTGTGGTGTTCTGGTGTTAACCTTTATGTTAATTTGGTATCAGATTCTGCCTCTTTGTAGTTAACTCTCCTTCTCTTTGGAAAGTTGAAGAACTTTCTGCCATTTCTGAGAAATGCCATTTTGGGAAGTGCATTTAATGCTGGCTTCTGTGTCTTGTACCTGAATGAGTCACTGATCTCACCATTGATGCCTTTCTTAGAAGGCTCCTTGTTTAGGATTCTTGGTAAATGTTGTGGAATAATGGAGAAAATCCACTTTTATTGTCTTCTTCCTCCTTTGCAGAATATGGGAAGAAATACAAAAGATTGAAGCTAATGAATTTCACTACCAAGAACAGGTATTTATCTACTGATTTGACATAGGTAAACCATGCAAAGTATTACTTTTCCATTTTGAAACACGTTTTCCAAGTTCTATTTGAGAAGAAATACATTGTGCACTTAATGAGGCTGTATTTTGCTGAAAGAAGATGTATCCTAGGCAGAGAAATATTGAGACTATTTCCATAACAGAATTAAATGGTGATTTTTCATTCCTTACCTGCTAGGTAGTTTCTTTTCCAGTTTTGACTTTCTTACTCCTACTACATTTAATCATGTTCTGTTTCTTATTAGGTAACTTGTTTTTTTTCTTTGAATGGCACTGAAATGTCCTTTTGGGAAAACAAATCCATCCATACAAATACTGCACACAGCAGGAAGATTTGTGTGTGTTTTTGTGACAGAGTTGTGAATCACAGAGGCAGAAGAATGCCTTAGTCACGGCACCCCAGTTTTGTGCTTGGTGGTTAGAACTGTGCTAAGGAATGATGGTCTCAGGCAGGGCTTGGGGATAAGTGGTTAGGGGTTACCCAGGAGAGGTTTAAGGTTTCCTCAGGTGTACAGTGCTTTAAGAAATCCTTGGGCGTGTCTCCCACTACATGTACAAGAGCCAGATGTGTTGAACTCACCCCTTCTCAGGTGTACTGTGCTCTCTGTCTGACCCAGAATCTTCACAGTGTGGTGCTGGCTGGTGCAAAAACCCCAAAAGCAGTCAGCAAGAAGCTGAGCAGCCTGGTCCTCTAGCAGCCTTACCCTGCTAAAAGGCAACGTGTGTTTCATTTCCAAGCAGGAGAACCTCCTCCTCCTCACCCTGCACATCATGGCAGGGAACTTGGGAAAGGAGCAGAGCCAGAGGTACTCGTGCAGCAGCAGCAGCAGTTCCTTGCCTTGTGCTTTCCAGGTCACTTTAAATCTTGAACTATTGCAGAACTCTGCTTGTGTTCCCTGGAGGCAAGGAATGCATTCTGCTGGGTCTTTAACTTACTAGATTCCATGACTGTAAACTGCATAATGAAGGTTTCTTCTGCAAAGATGATGTGTGTGAAATTTCAGGATTCTCGGAGGAGACTGAACATTAGATATGGTTATGAAATATATTTAATTTAATAACTGAAACTAAATGCTGTAACAAGCACAGCATCCAGCTCATGCTCAACATACCTGACTAGTCAAGCTCTTCTCAGAACAGAAAATGGGTGTCTTGGGTTTCTAATTATGTGACAAATAGCTTAATTTCTTTGCCTGCAGACAGATCCAGTTGACTATGTGGAAAACCTTTGTGAGAACATGCAGTTGTTTCAGAAGGAGGATTTTCTGACAGGAGACCAGCTCTTGTTTGAATACAAGCCTGAGGTAAATATTCTTTGAACTCTGATTATATGTTTTGATGTAAGGAAAACATGTGCATACTGTGTAATACAGGCATGTGTGTAGGCATTTGTAATTAAACATAATGCAGGCACAGGTTTTGTCTTAATTGAAACACTTCTTGTATTCAGAAAGGAAATCTGTTTTGTAAGCTTGCTATGTCTTGTTCTTCCTACGTTCCCATTGAGAAGTCTTTGCTGGGTCAGGCAGCCAGAGCTGCATTTGAACTGAAATATTGTCTGGACCTTGCAGATCATTGCTGCTGCCCTGAACCAGCTCAGCCCTCAGAGAGCCAACCTGGTTTTGCTGTCTGCTGCCAACGAAGGCCAGTGTCACCTCAAAGAGAAGTGGTTTGGGACTCAGTACAGCGTGGAAGGTAAAACAGCAGCAGGAGCTGAGAGTGTCTGATCCGTGCGTCAGAGGTAGTGAAAGGGTGACAGCACAAAATACAAGTGCAGGGAAATGAATCCTCAGTGCTTTACTGAGCTCACCATTAATCTCTGTGCCACCCAATAACTGCTCTTTGTTTGGTGCCAGTTGATTCCCACTCCTGCAGTTACTTTGGGAGGCAGCGGTCCCAGCGAGCTCCACTTGGCTGCCATTCAGGGGAAAGAACACCAACAATGGAGCACAGGGTGCAGGGGGAGCTGGGTTACTAAGGCAGACTTGATTTGCTTTTTAATAGGACTGCTTCAGTCCTGCTCCAGAAGATTTTGTTGGAAGGGATTTAGAAAGGGTCCTGATGAATGGGATGATGTTAAGAAAGTCCTGTGGTACTGTGAATCTTTCTGGAGATTGGGAAAAGATGTCTGGAAGTAGGATGGCCTTACCTTCCTGTTGAACTAATGCATTTCATGGTTTTTAACAGATATTGACAGGTACTGGAGTGATTTATGGGACAGTGACTTTGAGTTAAATCAGGATTTACACCTTCCGGAAGAAAACAAATACATAGGTAAGGCACCTGGGCATGAGTGAAATCTTCCCCAGTGATTTATTTGAGAATCTGCTATGGTTTAGAAACAGCCTGAACTGGTTTTTGCAAATTAAAAAAACATGAGCACTCTGTTCAGCTGGATTTTATTTACTATTCTTTTATTTATAAGCTTAAGAACTGAGTTATTTTGAGGTGTATAAAATTACAGATGATAGAGCCATACCAGAGCAGGCCTCACAGTCAGTGAGAGTTAACACAGAGCTCCAGACACCTTAGAGGAGAATTTTATTTGCTTAATTCTCCTGTTTCTGAAAGCATCTAAATATCATCTGGCTTTGTTGCCAAAACCAAGTGAAATGAAAGCCAGGACTTGTGTCCTGTAATGGAATGTGATGCCACCATTTCTGCTCTGCTTCTGAGCCACTGTTCTGTTGTGGAAGTGAAAAACAGATGTTCTTTGGGTCCAGGAAAGTCCTGTCACAAATAATTTAAAAAGCTGGAGGGGAAAAATAGATTTTTTTATACTTTTGAGGACTTGCATGAATTTAGCCCGATTGTGTCTGTGAAACACACTGATGTGGTTTTGGTGTGGTTTTTCTCTTTGTTAGCCACCGACTTTGCTTTGAAAGTTGCTGACTGCCCTGAGACAGAATATCCAGTCAAAACACTGAGCACACAACAAGGCTGTCTCTGGTACAGGAAGGATGATAAATTCAAAATCCCAAAAGGTAAATGCCTGAGGACTTTCTGAATAGTAAGACCCTGTTTTTACCGGCTGGGACGTATTTGAAGGCAAATAACCCATGGAAGTGTTCACCATTTAAACGAAGTGCCTGCTGTCAGCTCTTCCATGGTGCTTTTGATATGTTTATTAGCTACAATGAAAGAGAAGCAGGTGAACTAAGGCAGCAAAGGCACCCTGCTGATACCTCTGGTTGAAAAGTGGAATCACTGAAATTGAGTGACTTCTGAACAGTCTGTGTGGGGACAGGACTGGGCAGGCAGAATATGCTGCTGAGACAAGGGCTTGAGAAGGAAGGAGCACATTAATTAGGAGGGACACAGTCTCTTCTACAGAAAGAGAAAAATACAACCTGGATCTGAGACAAGGGTGTAAAATATAGTGCTGCTTTCAAGCAGAATGTCACATTTTTAGTGTCTCTTAAACAGATGTTTGGTGTTTTCTTTTTCAATTTATAGTGGTCATGCCATATGAGTTTTCTGCAAAGCACAGCTTTGTTTTCTAATATTTGGCACTTTAAAGGGAAGATTTTTGGAGTAAGAAGGAGAAGATGTTTAATGATGAGTTAAAATAAGAAAAAGAAGTGTTATAGATGAATGGCCATTTTCATTAAACTCAAGTTGTGGCCAAAGAGCAACTTGATGGAAATATATTTGACTTCAGAAAGTTGTCATTTTCTATACAACTACTCATTTAAATTTCCTTTTCCTCACCAGGTTATGTTCGATTCCATCTGATCTCTCCATTGATACAGCAGTCTGCAGAGAAGTGAGGATTATATTATTTATGCTTACCTTGCAGAGTAACTAAATTACCATGCTTAGTGAAAAACCAGGAAGAAACTTTAATTTTAAGCAGGAATAGATTGAGGTGTTCTTTGCTCATGTCCTTTCACCTTTCTTGTGGTTTTATCTGCAGTTTGGTGAGGGTGGTTGTGCAGCAGGTCCTGCCTGCAGCCAGCAGATGTGTAAGGACTTCATGGGGTGTTATTCCCCAGGGCAAGTTTGGGAAAAGAGAATGTAACAGCAGCAGTGCTCAGAGAAGGAGCTGGTCCTGAAAAGAGCAGTCCAGAGTCACATCCTGGGCATGTCCCAGCCTCCTGGGAGCCTGCAGGAGCAGAAGAGGCTGCTGCAGCATTGGGAAACCAGCTGTGGGTTGGGCAGAGCTCTGGGTGTGCTGCACTGGGCTTGCCTCAGGCTGGCCTTGCCACTTGGAACCAGTGTCACAGTGCTTTTGTCATACGCCTGCCAAGTCCTGCACAAATCCTGTTTTGGGAAAGCCTTTGTAAGTCTGTTTTCGTGAGGTGTGTTAGTTTAAGCTTTGAATGGGAATCCAGGCAATAACAAAAAGCTGAAAGCAGGGACTGCAATTTCCAGGTTGCATAGTCTGCTTTGCTCTAGCTTATTATTATTTTATTACCTTGGTAGATAAATAATCGTCTCAGTACTCAAGTATTACTGAGTCAATGTCTCCCCCAGTCCTTTACACAAAGTAAAATAATTTCATTTTCTGTGATTTTTCCATGTTTTGAGCATTGTCTTGTTAAAACGTGCATTCTTACCTTGAAGAAATCTTAAATCTTGTGAAGCTGGTATCTTTCACATTGCAAGGAATGTCCAGATAATTTTTAAGTAGTGTTGTGTGCTTTCTGGACAAAGGGAAACCTTCATTCTCTATTTCTGGGGGTTTTTTGGAAATTTTCTTTTTGAATCTCATTTTACACAAATTCCCTTTCTGTTGGAGAGCTCCCTGCATGTACCATCAAACACATCGGGCTTGACTTTCATCTTTAGTCCATCCTTTTTTTCCTTCTTTTTAACTCTCTGCCCTTTTCCCTCTGCAGCATAGTTTTGTTTGATACATTTGTAAACATCCTTTCCCACAACCTGGGGGAACCAGCCTACGAAGCAGACGTGGCTCAGCTGGAGTACAAGCTGGTGGCTGGAGAGTACGGCCTCATCATCCGAGTGAAAGGATTCAATCACAAACTACCTGTAAGCTCTGCTCATCTCCTCACTGCTTTTATGCCTGCAGCTTTGCAGGGTGTGTGCTTTTCTGGAGCATTGAATGGTTGGATGAGGTATCGTAAATAGAAAAATTAGTCTCTGACAGGGTAATGCAGCAAATGTGCTGCTTTTTCTTGTGGTTACATGTATGAAGATGGAGTTGTGTGCACTTACACAAGCTCAGTTTACTCACTTCAGGCTGACTTAAATCTTTAAGTAATAACTGTATCTCCATTAAGATTTTAACACCTTTTCCTATAAAAAGAGCTTTGTGTCTCCATGGCCTTAAAGAGGATTGGAGCCTTTCTACCTCTAAGTTGGGCCTATTTGCACGATGTCTGGAGAAGGGTGTCTGAAAAGAGATTTTGTTTTCAATTTGACTTTGGAGATCCAGCTTCTGAACATGCTCATTTTGAGTGCAGATTTTCTCTGTTGGCTTGCTGAGAGGACTGGGGGATCCCTGTTCCCATTCCCTAAATGCTGGCCATGTAAGACATGGCAGGCACAGAAAGAACACAGTGACTGAAGAGGAGACAATCATCAACTTCCATTGCAAGAGCTTGGCTGGAGCTTTAGGACCATCAATCATCTGTCAGACTTATTAAAAGGAGTTTTAGCAGAAAAAGCCAAATATGCAGGGTCTGAACATCCTTTTTTTCGGTCCTGAATGATGTCTCTGTTGCAATGTCATTGTGCTGGTCAGCTGTAAAAGGGAAAAACTGGAATATTGAATACAGAAATGTTGGGACTTCCAGGCTAAATTTGTTTCAATAGAATGTGGAAACTCCTATTGATCTGGGATATTGAGCTGATTCACTGTGTAAAAACACTGCCCTTCTGAAACTGTCATTTGGGATAGAATAGTTTAGTGAAGAACATTTGGCAGAATGGAGGAATGTGCTTTAGTAATGCTGCATGTCTCAATAATGATAATTTTATTAATGATAAGTCTACATTATTGTATAGCATTAAATTGAAACTGGTTCTTAAACCAACAGAACACCCAGCTTAAAACTGCTCTCTTTACAGCTTCTATTTCAGCTCATCATTGATTACTTGTCTGACTTCAGCTTTACTCCAGCAGTTTTTGAAATGATAACAGAGCAGCTGAAGAAAACGTACTACAACATCCTCATTAAACCCGAGACTCTGGCCAAGTGAGTTCTGGGGGAGGGCAGCAGTGGCTGAACAGGAGGTGTCGAGGCTGAGCTGAAGAGCTCAGGGATCCCTGCTCTGTGCACACAGGGCTTATTCCAGGCTTTGCTCATAGCTCTGCAAGCAGCGGGTCAGACACGTGGCCGGACTGGACACCCAGGGAGCTGCTGTCCGGCAGTGACCTGGAGCCAGCAGCGGCTGCTGAGGGAGGGCACAGTCAGCCACGGGCTCCTGGGGACCCTCCCCCTGTCTGCAGTCAGGAATGGCATCTCTGGCAGCCAACAGCTCCTGATGTGCTGTGGGTTTGTTCCCCTGGTGGCACTGCAGGGACGTGCGGCTCCTGATCCTGGAGCACGGCCGGTGGTCCATGATCGACAAGTACCAGACGCTGATGAAGGGGCTCTCCATCGAGGCCCTCTCCGCCTTCGTCACGGCCTTCAAGTCACAGCTCTTCGTGGAGGGTCTCGTGCAAGGGAACTTCACCAGCAGGGTGAGTACAGCCACGGCAGCTGGAGTGCTCACACTGGGGCTGTGCATGGGCTTTAGCACACTGAACGTGGCTGCCAGCTGATGCTGCCTCTCTTCTGGCAGCCTGGAGTCTCTTGGGTACTGGGCAGCTTCACCTCTGACACCTCAGGACTGCCTGTGTGGACAAGCCAATGGCAGTCCAGAGCTGCCAGTTTGAACAGAAGTTTCCAGGAATTTGGATTCAAACTGCAGAGAGAGAAAAATGCAGTAGATGCTTGTGATGTGTTTCTCCTGTTGCCACCATTTTTTATATTGTTTGGTATATTGATGTATTTGATATGGAGAAATTCCCGCAGTGGTGCCACAGGAGGAGGTTTCTATCACAGCACATTTGTCCTTGGAATTTGACTGCCTGCATGGTTTGGTTAAACCTCCTTGAGTGTCAAACACATGGAGTATTCATTGAAAACTTGTAAGGATAACTGGTGCTATTTCTTTGGCTCATGCCTTCTCCTTCTGGAGACATTACAGTGCAGAAGGCAGCGTGGAGAGTCTTTCTCTGCCGTGTGGTGCAGAGGAGGCTGGGGGGACTGGGGACAACGTGAGGGAGCAGGGATGTAGGAGGCAGGACAGAGCTCAGCTCTTCTTTACTTGGGGCTCACTCTCAAGTGCTGCTCTGGGGTGTGTGGTTGTGAATTGGGGTAATAATCCTCTTCTAAATAAAACTGATGTCTTTGCTTTCTTCCCTAGGAAGCAAAGGATTTCCTGAATTATGTTGTTCAGTGAGTATCTCGACTCTTTAATTGCTTTTTGGATGGAAACTATAATCAAGATAAGATTCCTTTCTGGGGGAGGAAGTCAGAGTGGGAGTGATGCAGAAATTCTGTTTTCCCCTCTGGTATTTGCAGAAGGTGGCTGCTGATGGTGGCAGTTTCAGCAGACGTAGTCCTGGTTTGGGGAAGGGGAAAATAACGTCAGACCGAGTGTGTAAATGTCAGGGTGTTGCTCTGGTTTTGGCCAAGGCGTGAACAGGAGTTTGATGCTGTGCTGTTTGTGCTCCCTCAGAAAGCTCCAGTTTGCTCCCCTGGCCCATCCCTGCCCTGTGCAGTTCCGGGTGGTGGATTTGCCAAATACCCACCTGCTCTGCAAGGTGAAAACTCTCAACAAGGGCGATGCCAACTCCGAGGTCACAGTCTATTACCAGGTAACGTGTGCTGGGGGTGTGCTGGCCTCTTCCCTCTGGCACCTGCCCACGCTTCTTGAGGGCAGGCTCTGGACAGGGGTGTCACAGAGGGGGCACAGGCACCTCATGTGAGCACAGCCCTGTGCCCCAAGGCTAAACCCAAGTGGGTTTCCCTCTGGGGGCGTTCCCTGAAATCACCACCTTCCCTTCCTGGGCTGGTGCTGGGAGCTGGGTTAGTGTTGTGGTGGCTTCCTGGGGTCCCCAGCTCTGATCTTGGGGGCTGGGCTGGGCCTGTCCCCTCAGGGAAAACCAGAACTTCCCATCTGTCCCTGCTGTGAACTGTCCTTCAGTGCTGCAGTCCAGGCTGAGATGTGTGCCACAAGTCACTTTGGCCTGAGCCATCACATTAAACCCACCCTAAAGTCTTCATTCTCTTTCCAGTCAGGTGCCAGGAACCTGAGGGAATACACCCTGATGGAGCTGCTCGTGGTGAGTTTGTGTTTGTGCCTCCTAACTCAGCAGTGTCTTCCCTGAGAACAGTGCTTGGAGCCGAGGCCACGGGGCTGCCTGGCCCCCAGGGGCCAGCGTGTTCCTATTGCTGCCCCTGGCTGAAGTGTTTGGGTGGGGGTCCCCAAGTGCTACAGTGATGGACACTACAGGAGAGTGTTCTTGCAGCTCCTGCCCCACAGGACTGAGCCCTCTTAATGCAGGGGTTGTGGCTGGACAGGGGCACTTCTGTGTGGAGCTCATGAGGGGCTGCAGGGCAGGGTCACTTCTGCTGTAACTTTGTGCTGTTTCAGATGCACATGGAGGAGCCTTGCTTTGACTTCCTGAGGACCAAGCAGACCCTCGGGTGAGTTCACTGGGGAAGAATTCTCCTGCACCTGCTCCTGTACTCCTGCTTTTGCTCTTCTCTAGTGTTTTTACTCTGGAAATCCTTCCTGGCTTATTCCTGAATTATGGTAATGGAACCAGCAACATCAACACCTCAAAACCAAAAGCACCCATCAATACAAGCTGCAAGCCAAGTTGCTTTTGATTTCTGTAAGAATTGCATCTATTTTCAGTGTGTTAATTCAGAATTATGCAGCATAAGGTTGTTCCTTCCACTTCCACACTCAGCCCCCCTTCCCCAGGGCTGTTTTCACAGCAGCTCCGTGGTGCTGAGCAGCCTCCCTCGGAGGCACCCTGCTACCTCAGGAAACTGGAGCAGGCTTTTCACAGCTCTGGGTCTCACTCTGCTTAGATTAGTTTGCAGGAGCACAAATACAAACACTCTCCCAAGTTTAAAAGGATTTCCTAAAGCTGAGAAAACACTGAAACACAGCAATGCAGAAAATAAAGGAAATAGGACTATTGCAAATTTCGTGTTGGTACTTTAGACAGAAAAATCTGAGATCTATCTTAACTTGCAGTATGTCCTGTAAATGAAAAGTTAATTGTGCTCGTGGAATGACTTTATTGTTTTGTCCTTTCTTGTTTTAAGCTACCACGTGTACCCCACCTGCAGGAACACATCTGGGATTCTTGGCTTCTCAGTCACAGTGGCAACCCAGGCAACTAAATACAAGTGAGTGCTCTGTGGGGAAAGTTCTTCACTGCTCCCAGCCTTGGCTGCCAATTAGAGTTCACACCTAGTTCAGGCCACACCTGCTTCAGGGTTTTTTTAATTCAAGGGAATGTCAGAAGGGACACTGCTGACAGTCACGACATCCTGCCTCAAAACCAACACCTGAATAAAGCAATAGCCTTAAGCTTCTTAAAACTGCAGTAGTCCCAACTTGAACAGAGAAAAGTAATCTCAAGACTAAATAAAATACCCCCCTACCCTTTTGAAGCTACTCTGCCAGGAGTGTCCAGATCCTGTAAATCCTGTCTAGCTGTTCTTGTGGCTCATGTTCAGCAGGCACAGCACTGCTGCGGTTTTGTTTAAACCTGGGGCTTTGAACTACAGGCATTTGACCTGCCAGAGTTGAAAGGTTATTTGAAAAATGTGCCACTTGTGAAAAATAACACTGAGTCAGTGAAAGCTTCATTAGCACCAAGTGCTCCTGCCTCTAATTTCTACATTTGGACACTTCCTTTACTGAGGTCTGTGGCACCAGTGAGGGTTTAAATGTGTCAGAAAACCTCGGGATCCATCACATCACATTTTCTTTCAGTCCTGATCCTGTAGGATCTGTGTGCAGGCCTCAGGGCTGCACCTGGGGATACCAGAGCAGGTCCCCAACAGCATCATGGCAGTGGCTCCTGGGGGTGCCCCAAGTCCCTGTGTTTGGACAGTACCAGTTAAAAAAAAAACTACAAATGAGACTGGCTTTATTCCCTGATACCAGGAACAATTAACACCAGGTGTTCTCAGATGTGTGAGCTGTTCAGGGGGTGAGGGAAGTGAGCCTGTCCCAAACCTTCCCTCAGCATTTGGGGGCCATTCTGCTACTTTACCCCTCAGTATTGTTTTGGGAATTTTTTTTGTTTTGTTCTTTCCTGCCTAATTTATTTGTCTCTCTTTTAGTTCTGAATTGGTTGACAGGAAAATAGAGGAGTTTCTTTCTTGCTTTGAAGAGAAAATCAAGGATTTAACTGAAGAGGCTTTTAGCACCCAGGTAAAACTCCCTCTTGAAAAGCTCTTCTTTGAACTGCATGATTCAGTAACAGCTATCTGGCAATTTTCTGAGGTTTTCTGGACAAAGGCCTCACCTTTTAAATCCTGCCTCTTGCTCTATTCTGTTATTCTCTAAACATCCATTCTCTGGCCATTTGCAGTTAAGTTCAAAAAGCAAGGAACTACCTTGTTAATGTAATTTGGCTTTTCTTTCAACTGCAGTGACTGATGATAAAATAAGGTAGTTTAAAACCCTTTGACACTAACTGTCTTTTTCCCATGTAGGTAACAGCTTTGATAAAACTGAAAGAATGTGAAGACTCCCACCTTGGAGAAGAAGTGGACAGGAACTGGAATGAAGTGGTGACCCAGCAGTACCTGTTTGACAGGCTGGCCCGTGAGGTGGGTGTCCTGCAGCTCTGGGACACAAAAACCATGCTGGGTTTGCAGCAGCTTCAGAAGCATGGGATTGATGCTTCTAGTGACACACTGGGTCTAAAATTACATGTTATTTTAAAAAGGTTCTTTTATCCAATGGGGTAGGGGTTGCAGAGAAAACATTTTTATATTTAAAATTACTTGAATCACCACTGTGCTGCTACAACCTCCTTCTGTGGATTTCAGATTGAAGCTCTCAAGTCTATTACACAAGCAGACCTGGTCAACTGGTTCCAAGCTCACAGAAGCAGCCAGAGGAAAGTGCTCAGTGTACATGTGAGTGTCTGTCAGCTCGGTGTTGCCAACTTTGATAATCAGAGCAGAGCTGTGATGTAACTTTTACTGTGGTTATCCACATTTTCTACATTTATAAGTAGTGGTGGTGTTTGAGCTGGATTTCAGTATCTCAAGTTAATTGGCAGGGCAGAGAAACACTGAATGAGATCCCAATTTCTCCTCTGGTACCTTTTTTCCAGGTGATTGGATATGGAAAACACGAAGGGGACTCAGAGGTTACAGCTGTCTCAGGCCAGAACTCTTCATCTGGTGAAATACCTCAGCTTGTTTTATTGCCCCCCTCTTCTTTCATGAGTGACATTACTTCCATCAAGGACATCAAAGCCTACACATCAACTCTGAATGTTCTCCCTTACCATAAAATATTAAAATAAAACTGATCTCTTGCCCTGCCCTGCTGTGTAATACAGGTGCTTTCTGCAACATCAACATTACAAACCTATTTTTGTTAAACCAGAGCTGTAGTGGTAGCTGGGGTGAAGATGCCCATTCAGACACTGAGGAAGCGTTCCTCAAGTTTCCAGCCAACCTCTCATCACCTTCCCAAGTCCATTAAGAAGAGGCACAGCCCTGACTTCCCCACTGGTGCCACGTTCTCCTCTCCAGCTGTCTGGAGCTGTGGGCTCTGCCTTTGTGTTCAGAGTGGCTCGTACCATCCCTGCAGTGCTGCAGCAGTGGCTCCACAGCAGTGACAGCTCCACAGGAAAGGATCTGCAGCGCTCCCGGAGCAGTGACAGTGGGTGGGAGGGGGAGAAAAGCCCAAGGCTTCCATCTCACACTGCTTTTTTAGTTTTTCTGTATGTGCAACATAGACAAAATGAAGATGAAATCAAATAAAACTAGACTTGACCGTGGAGAGAAAAGTAGTTTGAGTGCTACATCTAGCTACTTAGTTTTGGGAATCTGTAGCAAAAGCACACAATGCAGAGGTTCCTGAAGTGCTGGCCAGGCTCGATGTAGAATCTCATAGAGTCCAGAAAAGTTCTCCTGTGGCTGCTGCAAATGCTCGTTTTGCTACTTCATTAACTACTTTACAAAGCAGCTTTAGCTGCAAGGATTATTCCAGTGGAAAAACAAATAATGCTTGTACATTTCACATAAATCGATTTATCACGACTCAACTGAAAAACAATCTTGCTGCAAAGGTTTATTATGAAATAAATAAAAAGTCCATAAGAGAAGTTTGAAAAATCTATTTTATGAAGCTTTAAGATGCATTGGGTAGAATTATCTATGGTTACATTTCAATCTCAAAATAACAAAGTTATTTTGGGCAAGACACTGAAATGCCAAAAGATTTGATTATCATACAGGTGGAAGATAACATTTATGTAGCATTTTCTAACAAATTGTCCCATCAGAGGAATCCTCATATTTACACATTGCAAACATCAGCGAGATTTAAATGACATCTTGCATTTTGTTTCTTGCTTTTTAAATATGTAGGACCCAGGAATATTATGCAACTGCTCCCACCGCCGTGGCCTTCACAGTGGTTATCCAGTGTCTGTGCTCCGGGGCCCAGCCTCTCCCTGCTCCAGAGGCAGCAGGAGCAGGGCCTGAGCCTGGGCACTGCCACCGGAGCCAGGCGCTGGCCCGGAGCTGCTCAGCCAGGACGCTCAGCCTCTCGTGAATTGCTTGTCTGTCTCAGTAAGTCCAGTATCCCTGAGATAGGAACCACTGCAGCTGGAGGGGTGGGGCTGTGCCGTGTACGAACCTGAGCGCTGGGGCTGCCTGGGCTCGGCTGGGAGCTCTGCCCAGCCAGGGCTCCAAAGCTCGCCGGCCTCAGGACCCCTCAGTGCTTGCTGGCAGCGAGGCGCTTCAGCAGCGGCTCATCGTACACCCAGCACTCCCCGTCCTCGTGGAATAACTGCAAAGCAAGAACCACCTGTGAGCTCTTCGTGACTCAACCAGCAAGGAACAAAGGCTACAGGCTGACGTTTGCCCTGTTAGAATAAAGCTCACCCTTGTTTCCCACGGGGTCTCATTCTCCTTCCTGGCCCTGGCCTCGGCTCTCTGCCGCTCCTCAAGCGCGTGCTTTGCAGCCGTGGCTGCGTCGATGTCTCTGATCTTCAGGTTGTAGGTTACATCCTTCCATAAGCTTGAAAGAGAAAGGGCAAGGGAGACTTTTACGGGAGCTGAGTGCTACAAGTTGCAGACATAGCAGTGACTAAAGGCAGATCTCAGGTTAGAGAAAGGGCAGAAAAGCCCCCAGGATATTTGAACCACAACTGTGCTGTTATGCAGGAGGGGGGAGGCTGTGGTGGAGCTCTCCAGACCTCCCTGACCCTTTGATCCTAATTAGGATGGGACTGAGAACTCCAGGTCTCCTCTTCCTCCTTAAATCCCCAGCCTGCCTGTACCTGGGCTCAGGAAGAGCAGAACATGCAGTGCCTGGATCAGTGCACCCTTGGTCCCTGTACTGCAAACTGGAATCTAACTAAAAATCTTAATGCTCCCAGTTAACTGAAGTTCTTACCAGCGAGACTCAAAGTCGTCTTGGTCCTCCAATTTCCTTACCTTCTTCTTAATTGTAGGCATTTTCTTGGTATCTATAAAGACAGCATTTTCCTGGAGTGGGAGATGGAAAAAAAATAAACCTATTCAGTTCTTTAGCTAGACTTTAAATTTATACACCCTCACACTCTAATATACTGGTTAGCAGGAAATACATGAAAAACATGAAAAATGGTAATTCTTTAGATTCTGTGTTCTTGTATAAACATCAAGCTTCCTTAAGAATAAGTGAACAAAGTAACTTCAGGACTTTTATCTCTAGTTCATTTGGGGATTGCCCAGCATTCTTTTGGGCAGCCTCATAGGAGGTTCCAACTACTAATGTTTGTTTAAAATAAAAAACCAAACCCACAAAACCACCCCAAACCCCCTTTTAAAGTACAATCTTCTATTTCTGATGAAAAGAGGAAAAAGAAAGAAAGCTGTGTTACCCCTGTGGAGTACTTTGCATACATGACCCCATTCCATTCTCCTTCAATGGAGCAGAAGGGTTTCTTGTCATTTGGAGAACTAAAGAAAAACAAACAGTCATTTCTCCGCTGTATTACAGCAACTGAAAAATCCTAAAGGATCAAAACTTGGTCCCAGTTTCTGTAAAGCCTGGTTTATATCAGCCCTCAAAGTGTCATGCCCAGTACGGAAGAGAGGAGGGTTCTGTTTACAAGGGAGCAGTTTGGCACGAATGAGTTACAGAAACCTGAACAGGAAGCTGTGATCAGGGTAAGACAGGCCTTGCCCAAGGGCTGGATCTGCATTTAGAGTTTAGGAAAGTAGTTACAGGCCTTCCACAGATTTAGGGTGGTGAGTTTAAGCTTAAAAATGTTTCACAATCAGCTTCTTCCCCAGACTACTGGGAAACACAAGACAGCAGTTTTTAAATGACATCTATCAATGTGTCAAAACATGATTTAAAACCAAGTTAAACCTCATTTTGTCAGCATCCACTTGCACATCTCCAAGTAGGATGGGAATCTCCACTGAATTCTCTGTGCTGGGCATGTGCACAGGGTTTAACCAAAATCCACCAAACCATGGTAAAAGTAAGTAAAATTTGCAGCAGAGCATTAACTGACACACTGTGAACAGTACTCCCAAGGCTTGCTGCAGTATTTGTATTTTTAGGACAGGTAATGATGGAGACACTTTGGATAATTCAGGAGAGCAAAGTTCCCTTTGGGAATCAGCTGAGGACGTTTTCAAGCAGGATAAAGTAGGACACAGGTTTGTGCAGCTTCCTCTCACAAATTTGGCTTTAAATGGCATCCCATGACAGGTAAATCACGAGCTAAGTTCTTCTGGGTGTTGCTGAGAGTATTTTACACTCTTGATTGTCTTGTTAAAACTGTTGGCATTTAAGGAAGGAAAAAGAGAGATGAAGAAAGCTGCTTACAAAATTTCAGCTGTAATTCTGTGCTTCTTTCCTCCATAAAATGGTTTTGTGTGGAAGACAATGGAAGCGTTATAACCTGTCTTTGAGCAATTAATGCTGCACTCCCCACCAAGCTCTATCCATGGCACAGTGAGAATAGACCTGCAATGAAAAATGTATAAATGCTCACATTTATAAGCTCTTGACCAATAAATACTAAGCATGAAACATTGCAAGGCATTAAAAATGATAATATCAATTAGAGAATTTACTTGCCTTCCATAGCCATTAGGAA
Source organism: Platysteira castanea (assembly GCA_013397175.1). Classification (NCBI taxonomy): domain Eukaryota; kingdom Metazoa; phylum Chordata; class Aves; order Passeriformes; genus Platysteira; species Platysteira castanea. The sequence continues at coordinate 27,992 of VYXC01006789.1, read as the reverse complement.
AAGTCAAAATATAGTGTTCATCATGATCTAGGCATGTGACACACCCTGTGAAATAAAAATAAAAATGGATCTTAGAAACACTGAGCAAAACCCTCTACAAAACTTTTCATAATGATCTCTTGAAATATGTTATTTTAAAAAGGTGCCATGGAAAGGAATGGTGAGGAGCTTTATTTTTAATGGATGCTGAGAATGCCCAGCTTCTGGAGGAGGCAGGGATAGCTGTACTTTTGGGAAAAACTGGGGCCTAAATGCTTCCAGCACACAGAATGTGTGGAAGGAATCTCTGGTTTCCAGACACATAAGCTCCAGTTACATAAATTCCACCATTCTTTCTATTTAATACAATTACTTCATGTAAATTATTTTATTAAAAAGCCTAGTTACAGAATTTAATTTCTCTCTTCTGCTGTTTAACTTACACACACCTACCTTGCCCTATGTTATGGACCCCAATAGACATTCCTAGGAATTTGGACTTGGTCCATATGTGAGCATTGAACTGTATCCTCTTGCTAAAACACTCTGCGTAGAACGCTGAAACTGAAGGAAGAGGTAGGTAGGTATTAAAAACAGCAGCACAAGACATTGATACCATTGTTTCCAAATTCATTTGTTAGGAAACATCCTCAGGTGCCTCACACTTATTGGCAACAGAGTTTGCAATTAGTTTCTCACAAAAGCAGTTTCTAATTTTTCAGCTTCTATAAATATTCAGCTTTTACATCTGGAGAGAAAGTGTAAATCCAAGCTTTAAGCCAAGAGCTGATTTTGCTGTCAGCCCCCTCCAGCTGCCACCTCTGCTGGCAAAGGCACTGTCACAACTTACTTGGAGGATGGTGAGAGACCTGCTCTGCCACAAAGGTGACGTTGCTTTTACTGACCCAGGGGACTGGTCCTTCCGAGACCGGCTCCTGCGAGACAGGGGAGAGGATTCATCACTGACAGTGCCTGCAAACACTTCCCAGGGAAACTGCTTCCATCTTTAAAGGCTTCCAAAGATGTACTGCAGTGATTTTAAGGGATTTGCCAGTTTGCTGATGAGGAATAACTCCTTAGTCCTGGAACTATGATACTTTCTAAAGGATAGAGTTTCTACTCTCTTATTTTTAAGTTGAAATGTCTTTTTTTAAATTGTCCCTCAAAAAACAGTTAAACTGAAAGACTCATGTATAAATCCAATTACAAAATAATATTTAAGTGGCAGAAATAGTTTTTGGTTTTTCTTGTGAAAAAGTCTGATCTGCATATTAATAATGATCAGATTTCATGGATCACAAAACCATAAACCAATATCCATTTCCTGTGGCAAAGAATGCAAAGTGTAATTAATTCATAGTTAGAAGCAATGGAAGCCCAAACACAACTCCGCCTTTATGCCAGCAAATTGGAGTGCAAACATTCACCTCAGAAACAAGATTTGAGCAAACAAATTGGTGGGAAGCAAAGGAAATGGGAAAAACACATGGTTTATACCTAAATAATCACATTTACTTAGATGTATTACACTGAGGCTACATGAAGGCTGCGTCTCACAACAGCACTTCCCACACCATCATTTGCAACTTCCTAAGGCAAGAAACCTAAATGTGTCAAAAAAGAAAAACAACAACAAAAAACCCCACTGGGCTGCAGTAGTTTAAAAAATAAAAACAAAAGATCAGAACTTTGGAAAGAAAGGAGTTTATAGTCAGTGCTAGGAGACAGTTTAGGAAAAAGGGACATTTTCAACATGTCAAGTAGTTCTTTAAAAAACAATAAATTTTGTCATGCTAAATTATGTTATACTTTTGTCCAAAGAAAACAAGGAAGGAAGGGGGAAGTTCAAGAAATTACTCTTTGTTTGCTGCAAATAACCAAGTATGAAGTTAAATAATCATATAACCTTTCTTTTACACAGAATGCTACTTAAGCAGAGCATAATCCATTTCAGTCAGTAACTTAACAAAGCTTTGGGCTGCATCTCTGCATTCTGGGCCCCAAAAAACACACCACAAGAAACTCACCATGTCATCTTCACCTTCAGTGCCAGGCAACACCCAGTGGCATCGGAAGATCTCCCCCAGAATGGGATTGTAAGGCTTTTTAGCAACTGACCCTTTCCTTCCTGCATGGAAAGCTGAGAGGTACCATTTAACCACCTGAACCATCCTCTCCTTGGGATCCTTCTGGTCACTAATGCTACAGGGAGAGAGAAAAAAAAGGACAGGCCAAGTGAAATATAAGCAGGTACCTTGGATACGGGAAAGTTTATGTGTTGTTATGCTTGGTTGTTTTACAACTAGAAGTTTAACTGATTTGACTGTTTTTGAAGTTTAAATCAAAATCCAGGCAATATTCTTCAAAACTACCAAGTTCTGGCAGCCCACAAGGGCCATAACCAGTGTGAAAATCAGTGAATGCTTGTTCCAGAGTCAAATACCTGACAAACAAGTCCGGATGTGCAAAGAAGTCAGCATACATTTCCAACAGCGACCTCCTTTCCAGGATAAACGTTGGAAGAACAACCTGAGTGAAAAGAAACAACTCATCTAGGTGAAGGTATTTGAATATCCTGTACCAAAGCCAACTGTACTGACTGTAAATAGCAAACAGAGCACCCACAGCACTGTGTGCTCTAAGCTGATTGTGAGCTCGAGCTCACCAATGAGTTCTGACATATGCAGGTCAGTTGGCATCTTCTGCAAACCCCGAGGTTCAAGAGGAACAGCCTCATCCTACACGGATTCTAGTCCCACTCAGAACACATCAAAAGCTGTTCTGAATTACAGTATCCCTGATGATTTAATTTCATCTCTGTGAACACTGTCAATTTTCAGTTACAGTCAAACACTCACTTGCAGTCACATCCTGTTATGTGTGTCTATCAAGATCAAAGTTAAGTTCTTCCCTACTACCTCCCAAAGTCCATTCTTGTGGATCTGCTCAGTGGGACCCACTGTCAGTTACTGTTGCTGACAAGGTACATGCTCACAATGCTTCCTGGCAGCCTAACTTGAGATCAGTAATTTTCAGCTACTCCAGGAATTCCCAGAGCAGACACAGTTTGGATCAATTCCTGATCAGAACTGCCAGAAACCTTGAGCAATTCGCTTGTGAGCTGCTGGCTGTTTCCCCAGAAAAGTGTTATCTTTTTATTATCTACTGTTCATTCCAGGCTGGACAGCTCAATTCATCCACTTACGGAAACTTAAGGATAAGATTGATCTCTCCTACCCTTTTTCAGTCTGGAATTACTTGCTTAAATTTAACCAAGCTGCCTGGAAAGACCAACGCCTTCAGAAAGCTGTTCATTCAGCCTTCAGACAGACACCAGCAGGAATCTCATTCATGAAAAATTGAACCGTTTCCTTGCCAGACCTAAGTGTAGCATTTCAAAACGCACAGGCAACTTATTTACTCATTAAGATCCCAACTAAGCAACACTTTTCACTGTATGATTACTTCCCCCTTTTATTTTATGTTTTATCGAATGTCACCATACCCTGGGATATTGTAGATCTTTGTTCTAGGAAGTTAAAGACAGGAGTGACATTTCAGCATTGCCCTTATGCCAGCTTCACAAGCACTCCAAGAACTGGGTTCGAAGAGAACAAACAGCTGCTTGGGAAAATAGCAAACTATTTTCCCAAACAGATTTTAGCATCTGGATAATACTTATTCTGCAGCTACCTCTCCCCTTCCAGTAAGAACTCCAATTCAAAAATACCATGCTAAAAAGATTAGAGCTTAACTAGCTCTTAGACCAGATATGCAGTTAAATAATTATATAACCTTTCTTTTACGCAGAACTCGGTGTTTACTCCCTCTCCCATCCCCATGAACACCAGGAAGTTTACCTTGGTTAGATCCATGCCTAATCTCACTTGTGACAAGAGATGCATGATAACACTTTTATGCTCCTCTACTGATTCTCCTTCCCCATCATCTTCTCGATCGTCAGGAGGATCAAAGAGATCTGAAAGACCAAATGGCTTTTGTTTTCCTCTAAACCTTCAAAACCAGACTGCATTTAATTAGCATGTATGTAACTGTCAAAAAATACAGGTTTTAAATCCTACAAATCAGCAATCTTCCATTAGTAAAGAAACAGTAGATAAATCACTTCTCCTAAGTAGCTTGTCATAGATATTTATTTATATATGAACCTGCATACACTGACCCAGCTTACACAGATTAACAATCAGTAACTCCTTACTCAAAGTTCACACAGGCCACTTACCAGCATCATTTGTGCCATTAGACATGGAAGAATTGAGGGACTCCGTGGTATCTGGACGTTTCAGGCTGCTTCCTGTGCTGCTCCGAGTCAGGACTGCAGCAGACCCTGAAGAACTAAAGAAGAGCAATAAATTCTCACAGTTCAAATGAAGTAATTCGACCAAATTATTGTCATTTGATATTCACAGACAAGGAATTTAGTGATAGACATCAATATCTGTGCAGTGACAGATGTTAATACGTGTGATGAATGCTAATTCATAGAAAGCTTAGAATGGCCAGCCTGCAGCCTCAGATAACACCTGAAGCTGAAAACAGCTGACTAATCCCTCTTTAAAATATGTAGCAACTCTTAATTTTAATTTTCCTATTAATAATAAAAAAAGAGTAAACAAGAGATTTTGGGGAAAGGGTGCCAACTTCAAAAAGTATCTTTTAGCAAATGTGAGAGGGAATCGGCCATTTACCAAAGGCTGCAGCAAATGCACATGAAATGCACCATGGTCTCAGATTACAGCTCTGAGCTGGGGGCTTGCCAGGTTTGGTTTATATTAAGAGTTTGTCGACATACATCTGATGGAATGGGAAGGAACAGAGGAGGAAACTGCAGCCCCTCACAGACAGCTGCCTGTGGCTGAGGGCAGAGGTAATCTCACTGTTACACAAAGTGGCTTTTTTACCTCCCCCACCTTTTTTAACCAATTCCTGCATGCAGACAAGCCATGCTCTTGTACATACAAACTGCATTCAGCACACACTGCCACTGTCAGCTACTTACTCCATACATCGCTTTGGGGAAGAACTGCTCTGGTAGAATTCATCAGCATCATAGAACTCATCCTCACTGCTGGAGTAAGAGAAATCTGGGACTGTATTTGGAGACAGGTTGACATGGCTTGGAGAGGTGAGACTGCTGCTAGGTGCTGATTGCCCACTCCCTGGAGAGTATGAAAAATTACAAATAAAAACAAATTCTTTCAAAATCCACTTACAGTGAGGATTGTTGAAATTAATAAAGACTCATGTGAACTCAGAAGAGGAACTTACAAAATTAAAAGCAATATTTAGGCAGGTTCATACTGAGTTCAACAGACAACAAAAGGAAGGTCACAAGGAAAATCAAGAGCACAGAACACCAGTAAAGTTTAAGGACATCTTTTCCCCAATTACTGCAAGTTTGCAATGCTGGAGACACGAAGGGAAGCTGGTAGCACTTGTACATATTGTGTATACAGGGTGGGGAGCAAGAGCAACATAAATGATTTTAACAAAACACTGAAATCGGTGCTGCTTAAAAGCAAGATGTAGGCCAATATATTGTTGTCTTAATAACTAATTACAGGGTTTTTTGTACTTCAATAAGACAGTTACCCAGAACTGTACCTGTACTATTTGGTGTTGGAGTCTGATTTCCGAGCGATGCTACTACAGGTCCCACTGGCAAAGAGGAGGGTCGCTGCTCTGACTTGCACAGCTGGGCAGGTTCTAGGGGATATTTTGATATGTTAACCCCAAAATTCAAAAGGAGATTCCACATTATTTCACCTGACCTCCAAAAATTACATCATTTTCTATAAAAGCCATTCAGACAGAAAAACATGTATCTGTCACTTCTACCTAGCTCCTTTTTTTATTAAGCAAAGATGGCATTTAAAAAACAATGCAGTTGTTTAGCTAGAAAGCATCTGCCTTTTCTGAAAATTATAGTTAACATTTTAAAAAAGACTGTTAGAAATGCAAGCCAGTAAATGAGAGCAAGTAAAATACACCAGCTTATCCCCAGAACCAGGGGCAGATTCACCGGATGGCTGAGGATGCTCCGTGCCTCCCGCTCCTGCCCTTCCTCAGCCCCTCTGACCCGAGTGTGCAGCACTGAGTGCAGCGTGCCCTGTCCTGTGTGACACAGAGCCTGTCCCCTGCAGTGCTACTGCTCTGCTGGTGGCTGTGTCCCAGCCCACCTGGGAGTGTGACGGCTTGGGAAGGCATCGCGCTGATTCCCGATGGCTCCAAGGGGCTGGGCTGATACACGGCGTCCACGGGGTTTATGGTGCTCTAGGCAAGAGAAAGAAAAGCACTTTTTTTCCTCAATTAAAACAAAATAAAGCATAGATAGCAAGAACATTGTGAGCACGAGAAATGCCCAAATGCAAGACAGTGAATTCCTGAGAGAGGAAGTAAAACACAAATTGACAGTTGAGGACATGAGGAATGCTTTCGAAGTGGTAATATTTTAATTCTTTACATAGACTGCACACTAAATTGAATTTGATGCAGATTTGAAGCGTCCTATAAAGAATTCCTATTTCAGGTTCTAGCTTCTGGCATACCTTCCAATGTCCATTAATTAATATGGCATGCAAAGAGTGGAAAGCTAGACGCAAATTATCTGGCCAAAATTAGGATAGGTAATCTGTATTTTCAAATTGGTTTTTTTCAAAAATTGATTTGTTCAGACCACAGCAGATCAACCCATAAATCAAAACAAGAATCATCAGCATGCTAAGAGCCATGAAGCAGCTTTGTTGCCAAAATTCTTCCCAAAGCAAGCTGGCAGTGTTCAGTGCAGCTCAGCAGAGGACATCTCAACCTACTTCTGAATGTGGGCACTTGGAAAATGAAGCACCAGGTCAACTCAATGCTCACAAAAGTCACTGACTTCAGTGTATGTCCTTGGTTTTTATGCATCAAGACCCCTGGAAATCTAAACTGCCATGTTTTTAATCCAAACTATCATCTAAGCACTGTCTGTTATTTATGTTCACACACAACCACCAGAACTTCTCGGTTGTTATTTGGGTAAAATGCACATAAAACCCTTTTCCAAACATCTTTCAATCTAAACCCCTTGATCAGTCAGAACTGAGAAAATCTTTGCTCAGTTTGCTCAGAAATGCAGTCAGTATGTTCATCCCTATCCTCTTTTTTAGACCAGTACTTAGAGGAAGTGTCTACAACTGTTCTCCTCTCCCTTTAGTCCATTAATTTCTATTTGCATTCAGACTGAGGGAAACAGGCTCATTTTAACCTTTCTTCCATTTTCCTGAAAAAGGCAGGTTTCTTTCTTGCCTCCTTTTCCGGTTACCTGAAATTCTGAACTTTATCCTACATCTGGATGTTTGGACAATGCCCTCAGACACATGGTGTGATTTTTGGGGCTGTCTTGTGCAGGAGTTTGAACACTATGACCCTTCTGGATCCCTTTCAACTCAGGACACTGTATGACTCTAAAAATCAGTGAAGAGTTCTATTATTTTTTTTATAGCACAGGATTTATTTAACTGAAAACAGAAATATTATTCTCTGTTCATCACTAAAAAAAAGTTTATTAAATCAGGCATAAAACTAGCTTTCTACATTCCCATTGGTGTTACTGACCAATATACAAGTAGTCCAGTACACGTACTGTTACTCCTCTGTATTCCAGCATAAAGCCAATGTCCCTTACTCATTACTTCACCTCCTCGTGGAATTATGCATTCAACACAGGAAAGTCCCTGTCCCACAGAGTCCACAGTTTAAAATTATGGTCCCATCTTAAGACTTAAAACCCAAGATGGTCCTACGATACACAGGATGCTATTGCTATCTATGTCTCCTTTATTTTTTAGGGAAACCAATAATCCACACGATACAGAACAATGGTGTAATAAAGAAAGAACAAAGTAACTGAACTTGTATGCAGGATTGTAACCTCATCCTTAAACAGTTCTCCATATTGCAACAAGAACTGGAGTTTTTTGTTGGATATTTTGGGGGATGCCTTCGTGGGCTAGAAACAGATGAAGGCAGATCTGAAAGTCTCCCACTCTGAGTTTAATAACAATTTAATAACATCATGCAGAAACAAGACTCATCCCACCATGGCAGCAAATACTGATCACATTTTTGCCTAAGGTTAAAGTGAAATCTTGACCTTTAGCCCAAGCTGATGTTGACCTCCACAGCATCACAATTTTAGACTTCACAATCACTGATCCATATTTAATATTTTCTTACAGAAATACCTTTCCTTTTTCCTCCCCAGTATTAGCCAGCCCACAGATAATGAGATCAGTGGCTAATCAAATTCAGACTATATCAAGCTGCAATATCTCTATGAAATCTCTGAGTTGCAGACCAGATGTGCAGGTCACCTGTGCCTGTGAAAGGGTCTACCTGCACAAATTCTCTTTTCCAGGGAATATCACAGAACCTGCTCCCTCACACTAAGACCTGAACTATGTGACATCTGCAGGGCACATGATAATTCACCTTATTTATGATAAGCATGAAACTGAAATATGCATGTGCATCTTTACTCCAAGGTTCACAGCAGAAAATCCTACTGCTAAAGCTGTTTGTAGTGGAAAGGCAACTAAGGGCTGGGAATTACTGTCAGCTCTAATGAAAACACATCAGGATTTCCAGAGTTTTTACTGAGACCAGCCTTCTATTAAAAGTATCTGAAATGTACTCAAGTGACAAAAAAAGAACAAAGAAAGAGAAATCACATGTGACCAAAACCAAAAATGACAGAAGTTACATTAAAAATGCAGAAGTTCTATTAAAGAAGAAACATTGCTTAGACAGACATAACACAACTGCATCAAAGGAGCAGCACTGTAGAAAAGACAAACTACTTGAAGCACACGGAGAGCAGATCTATTTCCTACACAAAGATACTTCAGATGGAACACAAAACTATTTCTATCCCAGCGATTTCCCTTTCATCTGTTCACATGGCAGATTTTTATCTAAGTGTTCAGTCACAACACTGCTGTTCAAGACACTCCATACAAAACTGACCACTCTATTTTCTAAAGACAAGGGTGTTAGCCAACCTCAGGAGCTAAGGACTCAACAGGAATTTTAACAAGACACTGGAAGCAGTAAATTAGAGAAAGGAAGAAGCATATTGCAAAGTGAGTGGAAATTCAGGTCTCTGTTCACATGTTCTGCAGAATTAAGAGGAGATAAAGATTAGATTTAAACTTACTATAAGTCCATCTGCGTGCTTCTCCTCATTATTTTGGTCCTTAAGGAAAAAATGTTAAAAATATCAACATAACAATCTTGCATGACTTATCAGTCCTGTGCTAAGCGAGAACAGTGAGTTTCCCTCAGGAATGTTTACATTTTCAGCCATAAAATGTTCCTCATCAAGTGATACAATAACTAGACTTGGAAGACACAATTCCACGCACACAGTCACTGCACCTCTGAAGCTCAGCATTTTCTGAGGGCCTGTCCCCATGAGTGCAAACAATTTAAAAAATATCCTTTCTGCACTGCAGAGTAGAATTATGCTTTACAATGTGGGTGCTTCCCAAATACCTAAGAGCTCCCCAAAATATGCTCTGCAGCTCCTTTAAGTCCCTGAAAGATGAAATTCTCAGTTTCTGTGATTAACACACAAGAAAGGAAGAAGTTAAAGTAAGCTGAAGTAAACTTTTGCTTTTTGGCATCCACTAGATTTTAGAATGCTTTTAGATTATTTACTATCTCAGATTTGGGGGTTTTTTGCCTAGAAGGATATGTGAAAGAGCAGGCAATGTATGGTAAACATTTGTCCTCAGGGGAAATGACACACAGCAGACCAGTTAATGCCACTCTACAGCCAGCACAGTTTTAACACTGTTCAGCATCAGTATAAATTTTACTGAACACTAAGCCAAATCTCCTCCCTTCTGCTGCAAATTTCATATTAGTCAGTGTATCAGTCCATAACTCTGCCCACTGTGAACCTTAAGACTTGTCTGCAGAGTATTGCCCCAGATTTCCAGTTACATTTTAAAGGAATAAGAAAAAAAAAAAAGCTGTAAGTAGTATGAAAAAAGTTGGCACATATTTATGTTTTGATACTTAATACATCCTTCTTTAGCTTATACAGTTGGCAATAAGCTGTCCAAATTTCACGTCTGCTAGCTGACATTTTTGAAGCAAGGCTTTCTGTGATAAAAAGAACACCAAGGGCAACGAGTTCCTCTGGGTTGCATATTTGCAAAATACATCATTTTTTCCCCAACACATAAAACTCCCATGTTGTGTTCATCATTTCTAAGACCTAAGAAATAAACCACAAAGGTGCTGCATGAGTACTGACGCTTGCTATCCCACCTCAGTAATGCACCAGCTGCAGCATAAGGTAAGGAAGGCAGAAATCCCACAAAACTGAGCAGGCAAGACTGCCAGAAATGATGGAGTGAAAGAGAGAAGGGAAAGATGCAAAACTAAGTATCTAAATTATAAAAGCTACTTCATAACACACATATATTTCTAAGGCTGAGGTTTACAGGTCACTGGTGAACAATTACAAGTATTTTACATCATACACATCAGCAAAGCTGGACATTTTCAACTACCAGACACAAAGGGAACAACACAGGCCAAATGCTCCACCTGCCCATCCCACTTTGTTTATTTTGACTGCTTTTTGATAAGCAACGTATGTATTATAACGTATCCTGTTTAGCTGGTATTTACTTCATTATTTTGAAAATGTCATGGGTCACCTCAGTACAAGTGGCATAATGACACACTTGATTTACCAGCAATTTAATGAAAATTTAACTGTCCAAATAGTATGACAGGTAAGAATCCATGAAAGAGAACAACAACATACAATTAAAAAAAGAAACAAAACAAAACTCAAACAACCAAAAATCCAGGTTTGCTTCAATGTTCCAAAATAATCCACACAATAAACAGCTGTGGGTTGGAAACAGAGACTTCTAAGCATACAGAGAAATGGTAACACCACCAAGGCACACAGATTGGCAGGTCTGTCTCCTAATGAGAAAGGTACTGTCAAAGTAAAAATGGGGTGTAGGGTGGTGTTAAGGTGATTTATTTTCAGCAGTGTCAGTCAGCAGCCATACTTGCCCTACAGCTTTGGGAAAAAAACTTGCAGAATCTTAAAAGGTTCTCTACTGGGGAGCACAAAGCTACAGTCAGGCACAACACATTTTAACACAGAGATTGCATCATACACAAGCAACTTGCACACCTGTGGAAAAAAAACCTCCAACCCCCCCGTATCATAAATTTTTGACAGCAGTAGGAAATTAGGATACCAACACAGTTTATAGAAAAGGTGGGGGGGAATGATGACAGAATTCCCTTGTAGTCAACAACTACGGTTGCCTGAGAGAGAAAGAAAGTGAAGAGATGAAGCAAAAAAAAAGGTTTTTAAAGTAGTGGGAAAAGTTTTTCACTAATGTGGATCAACAACCAATTAGCTGTGCATAAGGCACCCCTTTAACCCACCTTGTTTTCAACATCTCCAAAAGAGCTTTAGATAAGGTTTAGCAAAAAATCAAACAATAAAACCCCACTCCTTAGTGGATAAGCTCATCTATTTACACTGGTTAATATTTAGTGGTACTGAAAGAAGACTTCAAGGTCTGATTTAGTGCAACACAAAGCAAGTGTTAGCACCTCTGGGGGGACTCAAATTCCACCCGCCTTTACACTCCCATGGTGGTCGGAGCAGTGAAGGACTGAACCTGATCCAAATGCCTACCTCTGCCACTACTAGTTTTGTCCATTACCAGCAAACCACCTAAAGAACTTCAAAATATGCTTTACATCTAAGATAAGTGGTCACGTTTATCTAACTCCCAATAAACTCACACAGAGCAGAAACAGGATTTGATAGTCAACAGAAACAAGGTAACTCAGCCACCTACTACCAGCTCTGATCAACAGCCTGAAAAGCAGATTATAATTCTGCTATTTCACATTTGCTAATTACATAGCAGAGCTTTGTAAAAAGAGTAAAATTTCATAGAAATTAAACCTCTGTGAAAATAAGAACTATTAAATACATTTATACAGTAATTAAGAAAAAATGAGCTAGTAATTCCTTGCACAGTTTCTCTAACAGCTTCCTCAATACAGCAAATCACATATAGCTAAGAAAATCAGCATATTACCATCTAATCTATCTACAATTGACTCCATCAGATCCCTAAAAAATGATGTATAGTCTCTACTGACTTCATTGTACTAAAACACCTCTAAATATAATACCAAATAACAGCAAATTACAGGACTAAATAACAGCAAATTAAATACTGACAAGGCTTTTCTTGCTGACACTACAGTGAAGGATTGAAGTAGCATCACTGCATGTTAAATAAAAACCCTTCTAGCTCCAGATTCATGTGGCACAAAACTATTTCAATGTTTCCACCCTGCTACTTGTAAAAAAGTTTTGGTTTTGTACAAACCTGCTAATTAATAAACATTTTCTTCAGAATTCTTAAGTAATAGACATGAATTTCACAAAACATGCACTGATCCTTTTAGTGAACTACTTCTGATCCTGTAAGATTCTAAATCTTCAATTTTCACTGCACTCAAAATTTTGTACAACATATCTGGCATCTAAAATGAAGACAAACAGCAGTACTGCATTCAAAACCTACAAAAAATAGTTGATCTAGATTACAGGAAAAAAATAATTGAAGAGCTCACGCCTATTTCCAGATAAATCAGAATGTATTCTAATTAAATCAGCCTGAAATTCTGAAAATACCTTTACTTCTTTGCAAAATACCACCTCTCTCCACTCTGGTCACAAGATATAACTCAGCAGTTCATAATTAACATATCCTAAATATAGAATGTTAAACCTGCAAGGGCAGAACTTGACAAAAAGTAAATCCAAAACTCCCCAAATTTTAAAAATCTAATGAAACATGTAGGTGAAAACCATAACTACATTACCCACACTGCATTCTCAAATAATACAAGTCTAAGTTCTTGAAGTTCCCACATCATCATGAACTTCAGACTTGTAACAGACCTCGCCAAACTGGTATAATTATTTACATCATGTTTCTCCCCTTTTTATTTGTTAGCCACACTCTTAAATGAAGCAGAAAGAAGGGTTTTGTTAAGTTTCTGTTCTGTCACCCTGATATTTGTCTAAGTTCTTCTTCAGTCTAATAGCAAACTCTGCAAAAGAAAGTTTATCTGAAAGGAAACTTGAACCAGCGTGACTGTTACCATGAGCATTAACAGGACTGTCTGCTATGGAACTCAGTATTTCAGAAACTTCATTAAAATAACAGCATAAATCAACCTGTTATGTTTTCTTGTTCCTGGATCATACAGAAGGCACTTTTAGGTTTCAATTAGATTAATGCTGTATCATTAAAATTCAGAATAGTTTACCGTGTACTTACCTTAGCAATCTGTAGCAACACAATGCAGTGTTTTATTGATTCTACCATGCTCTAGGAAAACAAAAGTATCAGAAAAAAATTGCATTAGTATCCCTCAATATTTTGTATTTATTAGTTATATAGAATATCGGGTGTGAACTAAATGGACACTCACTTCTGTAGAACCCCTACATTCCCTTCCTTTTTTTTTTTTTTCCCTGAGACAAAAGCACAGCAGCAGAAAACAGAAGTTTCCAAAGCTACACACAAGCCAGGCTGTCAGGGTGACGTGGAGGTCAGCTCCAAACTCCCAGAGTGCTGCAGGCAGATAAATCACCATGGCAAGAGAGGCTGAGGGAGCTGGGCTGCTTTAATCTGGGGAGGAAAAGGCTCAGGGAGACCTTATCAAGGGGCATCAGTATCTGACTGGGAAGGCAGGGGAAGAGAGAGCAAGACTCTTCTCAGTGGTGCCCAGTGACAGGACAAGCAATGGCCATAAACAGAAATACAGGAAAATCACCTTCAAAGAAGAAAACACCTTTTACTCTTTTATGGATCATCAAACACTGGAACAGGTTGTCCAGAGAAGATGAGGTGCCCCCAGTCTTGGAGTTACTGAAAACCCAAACTAAATTTGGCCCTGAGCAGCCTGTTCCAGTTGATGGTGCTCCAAGCACGGGGTTGGACTACAGACCTTCAGAGGCCCCTCCCAACCTCAACTATTCCATGATTCCAAGGTGCTGGACAGAAACTTGACCACAGCACCAGAACCAGGTTGTCTCTGCCATCACAATGTTGGACCTAATATTGATTCCTATTTTTCTGTAAAAAGGCTTTTAAAACTTTCCCAAGAAAATAAGGCGATTTTCAGAATTTATATATAATAGATGCAAAAACTGAAGAAACTTACACTAGTTGTTTCTTTGAGACCTTCAATTTTCTGTAAAAGAGAAATCAAAATAGTGTGGTTAAAGACAAAATTTCCAGCATCTGGTTTGACCTAAATACTGCATAAACATAATATTTTGATTTTAAATTGAGAGAGGGAAAAAAGCCCTTAACCAACATGTTAAAGACTATTTCCATATATAGACACAATTTTCAAGACAAGACTGAAGTCAAACTGATAATTAAAGTTTAAAGATGACAAAGTTAGGAATTTCTAAACAGTGACATTATACACACTCATTATAATCTATACTTCATTTTTGCATAACATCAACAAAAATGAAATGCAGCATGAAGATTCTAAGTTCACTTTGTATCCTTATAAAGTGCACTGAATGGTGGCACATTTCAACACTATTACATGAAATGACCATCATTCAAGTACAATAAACATTTGCAGTTAAGCACAGTTTAAAACAAATCACAGAAAGGAACAGTGCACACATGTTCCTGCTCTTTCCACGCCTCCAGTACAAGTGCATCTGGAAATCTGCCCGCTTAATTTTATCTAGAAACACTGTATTAAAGATTTCCTGTGTGGAACTGCACCTCAGGCATGCAAAAGGCATCTGCATGCCATGTTCCACATCAGCGTGACCTGGTTCAGCAGCAGATGCTTCCTGTTGATGTCCTTGGCTCTGTCTGCTGAAGGCAAAATCACTAAACTGGACTCGGCACTGAATCTCTACTAATGCAATTACAGGACCTCTTTGTTTTGATTAATTTGAGTGTCTCATGTGACTTGAGTCACAATCTTCTTGATTCTTGAATAATCAAAGTATGTAAAGGATCCTTTCCCCCCCCAGGCATTGCAAGCCAAAGCCTACACTGTTAAGAGGGGAACATACAGCTCTAAACCTACAGGAATGAACAGCCCCAGTTTGTGGATTAAAAAGAAAACAAATGCAGTGACAGCCTCTCAGGCAATTCCTGGGGGAAAAATTTCAGTTGTGCTCTAGATATTACTCAGAGGATGCTGTACATTTGCTCCAGGATTAATTGGCAAGAGGTGGCCAAACAGAGCCCAGACTCAGCCTTTCCTACTGGAAAGACTGGACCATATTTATCTAGGATGTATCATGAGGGGTGTTATACACAAATTTATGTTATATTTACTCCTGCTGCTACCAGAGAAACATGCCAACAGCTACAAATTCCTTGGCTTTGTTTTTGTTTGTTTTTCATGTCTCTACGATACTTCCAGTCTAAACTTTATCAGCATATATTGAAAAAAGCATTTTAAATATGACAGCATAGAAGTTTTGAGCCTTTTAGCACCAAAATAGAATAGGCAATGTACCTAAACACACAAATCTTGCTGGATGAAAGATGATGCAGATGAAGGAAATCATCTCGAGGCTTTACAGCCAACTGGAGGCAGCCATCAGCAGCTTTGATCATTCTTTACTCATTTTTTTCCCCACCCTGTTACAGAGTATTGACACACCAAATAAACTGAGATCTCAGTCTCTTCAGTGACATCACCTTTGCCGAAAATAAGAAAGTGATCTCAGGCCATGTGATGCAATTCAGTGATGTTGGTTTCTCCCCACCCATCCGTAATTTTCCAAACAGGCCACTAAGACACTGTCATTCTTACACACAGGTACAGACAAAAGGGTAATTTTGTCAAAGATCACATGGAAGATCCGAGAGGGAAAAAACCTCAGGACAAGCAGATATCTAAGGCCTTTCCACAAATCATACAAGCATAGTTTTTTCCTCTATGGAACTGAATCCTTTGTGAGCTGGCCATATTAAGCAGTAACAGTTCACACTGATCCAGTACTTTTCATCACATATGTGCTCTGTGACCACCTTGCAAGAACACAGCACACAGAACTTTGATAATTTAGACACTACAAAACTGTAAAGAAAACCATAAGCAAGTGCGTTGAAGATAAAACATTACCAATAAAAAAAAAATGAAATACCATTTACTACTAGCATTTATCACAATTTTCTCTTTTCAACATCCCTAGTCTTTGAAAACTGATGAAGATAAAATTTCAGTAAGACAGTTCCCCTAGTTTTAGGTAATGCATACATATATTTTCATCTGAAACATCAATTTCCTGCAGATTTACATTCGCAGAATACAGATTCACAACTGCAGAATGCAATTTGCTATATATAATCTAATCAAACTGCAGGCTGCTGCTGGAACGACTCCCTCTGCTTGCTGCTCATTGCATCTCCTTGACATCTGATTTTTTAGGAAATCACTGAGAAAGCTAATTTTATCTCATCCAACGTGATTTTTGTCTCATTCAACAATCATGTGACTAGAGAGGGATCAGCTCATCCAGCACAGAGAGGCAGCAGAGGCACGCCTCTGGGGGTAGCTGACTCATGGTTGAAATCTGCAAGGTGCAACCCAAATCTGTGTGCTCAGCCTTGGATTTGCTTCACAAAAAGTGCTTGTTTTGAACCAAACTGCTTAAGCAGGCTACGCTTCCCTCCCAAATCCTGTTAAGTAATGTCAGTTTTGTTCCAGTCTGCAAACATGCACCTCTTTGCTGTCCTGATGCCTTTGAGTGCTTCAGTTTTACTCTCCCCAGTGTGTGATCAAGTTAACTACACAAAACGGAACAGAAAAGCTTTCTTGGAGGTCCCACCAGTAATACTGTTCACACTGTAAGAAAGCAAGGTCCTGTCTTGTCTTCACCTTGAAACATCAGTGCCCTCAGATCACACCCCCTCCTTTCCTTCCTCTGCCATCAGATACAAACACTGTAGCCCACCAGGAGATGCAGCAGAACTGGCAGCACTGCTGGTTGTGCATGATCCCACCATACCCTGCTAGCTGCACTTCTGCCAGGAATAGCAATGCAGCACAGGGAACTCATGAAAATCCCTGTATTTTCATCAAGTCCACATCTGCACTGTCTCCATCCAAGTTCAAGAGATTACCACACCTCAGAAGGAAGATACTCAGGAGACCTTGAGGCATCTCAGAACACCTATATCCTATGCCATCATCTTCAAAAGACCAAACATTCTGTAACTCAGAGCCAGCTCATCCAATGCTCTGTGAACTCGCAAAAACAACAGCTCAGGTTTGAAATCCCTGGCCATAAACAGCTGCAGAACAGCACTCAGCTGGCTGGGAAGCACTTAAAACTTAAATATTCCAAACTTGTTTCCTTGGAGGAAAGAACGATGGGTTTGATGGAAGTATCCTACAGATTACACTCATCTCGTGATCTGACAGCTGAACCATACTTCCATAAACAAATAGGGAAACTGCTAAATACTGTATCAAAAAACCTCTCAGTACAGGAAGAGAAGTGATCAAAAGTGTGCTTTGTCAAGTCTTTTTCATTTTTAATAGAGAATAAATGGAATCTGTAGTAATAGCAACCCTCATCAAGATTTAAAACCAGAGGAAGCCAACCTCTTCTAAATGAGCCTCCTCCTTTATAAAGTCAATCCATCTGTTCCAGAGATACCTTGCAGACATAAATAAAGAAGTCAGCACAATACGTGGAAAATCTCTAGAGATTAGGAGAACTGCCACAGGAAAAAAGAAAGTACTGCCTGATCTGCAAAGTAGCATCTGGAGGGAGGTCAAAATTGAAGGACATCTTTTCCCAGTAAGACACACTGAAGGAGAAACACAAAAACCTTAGACCTTATTCTTGTGGTCAGTTGTCTACAGATTAAACACACTGACAGAGACGTACTTCAAAGTTCTTTTAAAAGCCTGTACATGAGAAAGAACTCCCCAGGACACCACCTAACACATCAGGCAAGATGAATAACACTTGAAAGGTCACAACCATTATAAAGAAGTAAACTAATCACAGAAAGCATCAAACAGTTTTTGAAACAGGAACCAAACACCAAGAGAACACCGCTCGTTTTTCACAAGAGACACTGAGGGAGGGAACCAGGATGAAATACACCGCTACTTCATGATACTGAAATTGCCGCATTTGCTGAAAAAAAGCAACTCATCTGTAATAAACTCTTCATAATGAATTGTTAAATCCTCCTCCACACACACAAATTAATATATGAACCCAGCATGACACTTAATGCCAAACCCACAGCACCAAGGTACGTGCCAGCCTTTCTTAAGCAGTGCTTGAACTCGGACCTACAGAGCTGACCTTAGAATGGACCAGGAGGGGATGCAAAGAATGCACAGCACTTCAGTGAACTACACCCTTGCTAAAAGAGCAGTGCTCCCCACTACTGCATTTCTGGCACCCTCACTTCAGGTGAATGAATTGTGGTATTCTCAGACTCCCAATGTGTCACAGACCTACACAGGATGCAGACTGATTATGTGAAATACATGATTAGGAGCATTTTTTTTTTCCCTTCGGAATAGCTTTGTAATTCCTACCAACATTATATACTCATCCTCATTAAAGATTAAAAAGTAGCAGATTTAAGTTAAAATTATTTCAACTGTTGGGTAGCAGAGGAACAATTATTTCCGACAGACTGAAACCTTTTTAATGTTATGACACCCACTATTAGTAAAATTTTTGTTTGCAACTTAGTCACAACACAAGTGGTATCAGTTATTCAAATTGCTTTAAGTGATTTTGACAACTCAATAAATGTGTACTTCATATTTCTATAGACTACAGCACAAAACCATCTGATAAACAGGCAATTTTTAAGACAAAATGTACTTGCTTTTCTCTGTTCATCATCTTTGCAGTTCTGGAGTTTTTCATCAAAGAGCTGAAAGAAAGAGATACTTGTGAAAATACTGAAAGTGTTATTTTTCCATATAAATGCAGACAGAAATACCAACATTTTAAAACCAAAAAGACTTAATAAGTATTAAAGTCATACAACCCTGGCAGTAGGATCCAAAGCAGTTTTGGCCTAATATTTCTTTACAGCATTTGTGATATAACAAATTTGTAACTGATTCCTCACATCATCCCATCCTGCAAGAGACCAAATCTCACAGCTCAGCCTGGCGTAATGCTACCATGATTCGAACAAGAAGGTGAGGTTAAGTAACACAAGTGAACTCATCAGAACACCTCCAGCTGCCTTTCTTCTATTTCAGCAAAGCCTTTGGGGCATATGAAGCATTTAACCAGAAGAGCCTCAGCCCTCATTAACCCTTCCAGGTACCTTGATTCAGGTACATGATTCAAGTCACGTAAGATTTGCAAGCCTATTTTTTTAGAAGATATGACTTCCTAGCATGAATTTATGCTTATTTTCTTAAAAGTAGGATATGAGATGCAACAAAGCAAAGTGAAACACACCCTCACTGAAAAGCTTGCACGTGCATTTAACACAAGCTGAGCTGAAAGAGTTAACAGAGGCCTCTGAGGGCACCCTAAGGTGCACACACAACCATGAAGTTGTTCAAGGAAGATAAAAGATTACAGATAATGCTAAAAGTTCATCACATCCACCCTTTTTGCTCAGAGAAGAGGATGTAATTTTTAGGAAGCGAGCTGCAGTTCTTCATTCAACTGCCTGCCTCAAACCTACTCATGTGTGTTCCCTTCCCCTTGAGGGCTGATTTCTAGTTCTAAAAAAAGACTGATCTGGGTCTCTGTCCATCCTCAAACTGACTCATCTTTCACTACTAATTAATTTCTATCCCCCTCCCCCCAGCTGGCCCAAAATAACAATTAGAAGGTGTAAAGATTTAAATACCTTCTGTCAGTGAAGTGATGGCTCCAGAGCAGCAAAGACAGCTCCTAACCAAGTCTTTGCAGGGCAGCTCTGAATTTTGTTTGCATCTCCTCTGGCTACCTTCATTTTTGTTGTGCTCGTCCCCCTCTCCACCCTACCCTCCAACCGAATTTTTGCTGAATATCCCATATGAAATACTTGCATATTATATCAGGGCAAAAAATCCAACCCAGCAGAACTGAAGCAACTTAACAGCAATTTTAACCTGATGAGTCATGGGGAAAAAAAGTGTCCTAAGCAGCAGCAAAAAGTATTTCTCTCAATAAGGTGAGTACTGAGAGATATGACCTCACTGATCCTTGCATTCCCATCTATTCTTAAAATACAAAGTTTAAAAGAGCTGTACTCTACAACATTCCTACAGAATGTTTTCACTCAAGGACAAAGCATCGTTTATCTACCACCATTGCAGCAGTCTGAAACTGTCTGCAACTGTAGTTACACATCACTCGACCAAATCTTCTCAAGACAGATTCTAAAATGCTATGAGCAACACGATAATTTAATTCTGTTTTGAAATGAAACTTATTTAACCTTGCCATTTCCATAAAGGTTTTATATAAAACAGAATCTTTCAGCCATTGTAAACCATTTTATATCAATCTGTTTGAGCTATTCTAATTTTAACTCCATTTTAACAATCGTAAGAGAAAGGCATTTTCATCTTGACTGACTCTGTCTGTTGAGCTTCCTTTCAACCTGGCCTTGAAATCCAGCCTGACAAACAGACCCCCAACACAGTAAATGCAGCATTTAGTTACCATACCTTCAACTGGTCTATCAAGATCTGTAAGTAAGCATCAGCCTCAGTAAGTTTCTTGTCAAAATCATGAACACTGGGAACAAATCCTGAATCCACACCCTAGAAATAAATAAACAAATAAAAATCAAATATTTAATTAATGTTTCAGAGGAGAAAAAACCTGTAACAACAATATGGTTTTGCCTGCCATCTGACTGAGAAAATGCTGCCTTGCCTTTATCCTGCCACGTGCAAACACAGGCACACAGCTGAACACATTTGGCTTCTATTTGCAGTTAAATCAGTAACAGTAAATTGCTCCACATTTTCAGAGGGGGTATAATCATCATACACCAGAGTATTTCATTACTTATGATTGAACAAATCCTCTTAAATTACACTGATTAAAGTTTTTTTATGAAATATAAAGGGGAATTCACATTTTTCTGAAGACTGTCTTGTGATTCCATATGCTTACATTTCAGCTAGGGACGCCCAAACCATACCCAATGGGATAACTGCACTTTTCATACTTCAGACACTATTGTTCAACTCACAGCTCCCTAGCTAAGAACTGCTAAATCTTTTCTTAAATACCTTCGAACTGAAAACTTCAAAATTATTAGTCCTGGTTGCCCTTGTTCCTTTACAGCTATAACGATTTGCAGCCTTGCCACTGTATCTGAATTTTGACATTTCGTTGCACATACCCCACCAAGGACAAAGTATCAGTGCTAAGAGAACGACTACTTTTATATTTTCTTGCTTGGAAACTTGTTTCTCCTAATAATATAACACTCAGAGCACTCTTCTGCATATAACATAAACCCTATCTTTAAAGTGATACACCATTGATTTAAAGACCCAAGTAAATTCCTCCTGGGATATCACATCTTTAATTGGAGGAAAGAAAAGAGAGGATTCTTGATTACTTCTGCCTTCATGCACATGTGCTACGTAAACACACTAAAGGTTTATTTATATAATGCCTTTAATGCAAATGGAACTGCAAAACAAATACTGAAGCACGCCCAGTTTGAAAAAAATTGTACACTGCAAGATAAACATATATAGAAGGAAAAACCCATGAGGGATAAAGAAGCAAACATCGGTTATAACAGAAACATAACCCTGAGAACATCACAGCAGTGACAACTTTGCTACCAGCGACAATATTTTCACCTGCATTCGCACTGATCTCAAACAGGACAACTTCACGCCTTATGAAGCCATCATCTGCTGCTAGAACTGCTGAGGATCTCAAGAGTCTGAGCATGTAAAGATCAACCAGTGGGGAAAAAAATTTCACATGGGGGAAGATGGGCAATCTGTATTTGTAAAACTCCACATTAGTGTAACGTTTTCTTTGGCATTGTTTGCTCTGTCAGAACAGACAGTTTCTCCTCTTTTTCTATGATAATGGGCCATCATATTAAGAGTTTTATTGCTGGCTCTTTAGAGGTGTGAACACGTGTGCAGTAGTGGAATGACTTGCACAGTATCACACACAGCCTGAAACATAAACCCATCTACTGAATACCAAAAATATTATTCTTTACTCATTTGAAACAGACTGGCATGCAGATCTTGACAACAGCTCTACAGGAGGAAATCTATCCATACAGATGAATTTGTAAATCAGTATTTAAAAAAGACACTTCACCCTGTATTAGACAGTAAACACCAGTCACATTTAGAAATAGTGTTTTGAAACAAGGAGGAGGGAGAAGAAGACAAAAAAAACAAGAATATTTTTGACTATGACAAAAAATAAATATAAAAAGCACTGAGTGTAACAACCTATCAAAAAAACTAATAGGCAGAAGGGAGAGTGCTCTCAGCCGAGCAGCTTTTGATACCCCCTCAAACTAGTTTAAATTACACTGAAACTACATCTGAAATCATGTGATATTAGTATTCTATTTCCTTGTTGAAAATGGAATTGTCTGTTCAGCTACCAGCCAACCCCATCAGTTCAGCAAATGGTCCTGCAAGCTCAGTTAAAATTCTGGAGGTCAGATTTCATATACCAAACCACGTGAACCATACAGGAAATTTCTGCTGAAGATACTATACAGAAATATAGTTCACAGTGCATGTTATCTGTAAGCCGCATCGAAATGCTAATTTTTATTTCAGTCCTCACTCCATGACTACTAATATGTAACTATCTGGTATTTTTCGAGGTACCTTAAAGATAAAACGCCATTCTTAAATTTCAGGCTCTTAGAACTAAGGGAAAAGCTGATTAAAACATTCAGTGTTACAACTGAGCAGACACTCACACAAAACACAGAGTGAAAATTGTAACCTAAAAAGTTCTATTAGAAAATTAAAACTTCAGTCAATGTAAAGAGAAAGCCATAAAACCAGGTGTAGTGTCAAGCTGAACATAGCACAGAGATGAAACATGAGAATAATTCTGCAAAGCACAGGTACTTAAAGCTGCAGCACCTCACTAGTTTGCTCTTGGGTTACCAAGATGAAATTTGATCACTTTCTCAGCAAATTTATTAGTCTGTGCTACATGAGATTAGGTTAATAATTTTAAGTTCTCACATAGTTTTAGAATTGAAAACCAAAGGATACTTGGAAAAGTTAAAAAGTTGAGCAATACCACAGAAGAAACAGCCTGCACAGATAGCAAAATCAACCAGTATTTCAAACCCAGTAGTAATTTAGAAAGACCAGATATACGAAGTACAGATCTGCAGAACAAATGCTTATTTCTTTATTTTCTGGTCACTCAAAGCCACAGTAAAGGTAGAATGGGGTCCCTTTCTCTCCTTCCCTGCCATGAAGGAAATGCGGCTTCAAAAGAAACGGGTGAGCAGAGTCACTAGAATGGCATTTAACAGCTTGTAAACTTGTACATTAGGAATCTGCACATCTCAAGGAGCAATCAAATTTTTATGAGGAACTTGTAAAATACATTGCTCACCTTTCACAGACTGACAAAACAGGTTGCCTGCAGATATTGCTGAACCTCCACCTTTAGAGGGCAGAGTTCAAAACTTAACTGGATTTGACCTTTGACAACCTGATCTAAAGTACAAGTTTGTCTTGCAGTGAGAAGGTGCTTGGAACAGGTGATTTCCAGAGGTCTTATCCGGCTGAAGTCATTCTGTGATTCTAAAATAAGTATCTTCAAATTACAAAAAAGAACAGGAATCCAGACTATTTCTGATCTTCAGAAATAAACTGACTCTATCTTACTGTCAGTACCTGTCTGAAGAGGTATAAACTTGTCACTCCATTGAGTAACTACATCTATTTGTAAGTACACTTAATTAATTTCAAATAATGACTCTGTGTTCATGTAAGTTTAAAAGAATTAACAGATGAAACAGCTGCAGAAGCAAGCAATTAAAAAAATTCTAGTCTGCCCACCACCTCCCAAGCCAAGAAGTTTGGTGTCAAAACAAGTTGTTTGGTGTCTGACTGCTCCCCACCAAGAAAACCATACCGATAAGAACTCTAGAGAAAAGAGAAAAACGTACCATAGCATTTCTTCCCTCATCCTCCCTCCCTCCCACAATTTCTGCAATGTCCCTCCCCTTCAGGACACATCCGAAGCTGAGGGGCCAGGTGCTACAGGGCACATCTCAATGCCAGTGTCTGCGGGAGGAGGCAGGGCCCAGCAGCACTGACCAGTCTGAGGTGTCCCAGTGGGGTCTGAGTGATCCCCAGTGAGGTGGAGTGACCAGACAGGATGGTTTTCCTAGGAAAGGGTTTCCATGCTGGTCTGGAGTTGAGTAAACATCATCCTAACAGTCCTGCAAAATTATTCCCTTCATACACAACCCTTTTTTTTTGGAGGAGGTAAACAGGAGGGCAACAACAAAACATAACTCAATTAAAAATACATATTATGAGCCTTATTCTCACTACAGAACTGCTAGCACCAAGGGAGTTTACATGTTTCCTTGTCCTCTAAATTAGAAGTCACACATATCTCTAATGCATTTGTGTTCAAAACTTGTCCATGCTGAGAAGTAATTCAGCCTAATTTAAACCAGTTCTTTCAAACTCGGATGGGATGAAAAGATTGCATCATCCTTACAAGAAGCATACCAGAAAAATTCAAATCTATTTCTCCAATAAAAGCATTACAATAACAGCTTCCCTGGGGGAGGAAGACAGAAAGCTGTACAGAGTGGACTTTCTTATCTTTTTGAAGACACTTTTGCTACATTCTTCATCTAATTAGGATTCCAAATCCAACAGAAATTTCTGTGTAAGTTAGTTTGAAGGAGTGAATGTTTTCCTTTCATCCACAATATCTCATCGAAAACATATTCCCTGCCCACATCATGCTTGATTTCGACACGCTGGACATTGCCTGTAAGGATCACTGATAAAAAACTGAAGAAAAACAAGACATCAACCTGTAAGCCACTGAAAAAGGGCACTTTGGTGGCAAAAACAACTCTATTGTTTTCCTCTGCTAGATTTTTATACAATATTTAAAGCTCAGAATGTGTTTGGAAACAAATATATGGGTTCTGGAAAGCATACAACCCTTCCAAACAGTCAGAATATTGCAATTCTTACAGGGAAAAAAAAAAGTTCTACTTTGCAAAACACATATGCTTAGCAAAGACTGTGTGGCTGTAGGTTTTATTAGATCTTCCAGGAAAACAGTTCAGAAAACAGAAGTATTTACACACTGATAGAAAATTCTGTCTTTAAAGCCTCACAAATACTAAGTATATCCCGAAGTCCCATTCCTTTACCTTATAATCTATAAACAGTGTAGATAAAGCACATGTTCCAGGGTACTCACTCACTATCCTGGTTATTTTGTTAGCAAAATCTGAAAAGGGCAACACGCCTGCCAACTCTATGCCCTTCCACCAGCACTTGAAACACATCTATAGTGGATATATTCTTAATCTAAAAAGAGTCTGAGTTTAGTTTTATGCAAGCATTCTTGACTCATACTTGAAGCAGCATTGAAAAGCCAGTTAATAACAATATAATATACTTGAGTGTGTAACATACTTAACATATAAGAAGGTTTTACTCTACCTTGTGTTCTTGCTTGCAGCCTCAGAAAGGTCAGAAGAAATCCTGGTTAATGTGATACTAAGTGAACTGCTACTATCAACATTTCACAAATACTTTGCACCAGCATAATTGAATGGGAAATAAATCAGTTCCCATGCTGTTTACTCTTGCCTTTACTCTGCTCTTTCTTTTGAGTCAGCATAAACAACTCAATGTGGAAACTAATCAGGGTTAAAAATAAACTCAGAAAGAGAGAGCGGCAGGAAAAGCAATTTTAAGTTCCAAACTCTACCCTTCTTGCCGCACTGCCTCTTCCCTTTTGCTAGGACAAGTGAGATAGGACTGCTTCCAGCAGCAGTAGCAACTCCCACATGTTGGTGAAGCTATGGTGTAACTCAGTGTTTAAGCCATTTTATCACTCTTCACAGCAGCCAGCAGAAACCCACTTCTTAGAATCAAGTTTTCTTATCATTTGCTACTTAGAAAGTAAATGTCTGGTTTAAATTATGGAATTATCAACCTACAAAGCAATTAATTTTTACTTAATTCCTTTCACTTCTATGGTGGTTAGAAATGGCGCAACTTTGGACTTTGTAATTTCAGTTCTTTTGTCTCTATAGAGTCCACTTAGAGGCTAAAATAGGTTAGTGTAGATCAAATAAGAAAGTTACTGTGTGACTGTGGTCCTAAAAGACATGAGCTATCCATTATAACTCAAGAGACAAATCCAGAGCCAAATTCCACAGCCCAAAAGTACTTGTAGCACTAGGGTGCTGCTAGGGTGTACTTGACGGGCAGCAAGGCAAGAAGACAATTAGAAGCATGTCCTGTCTGAGTGGGACTGCTGATTGACATAAGGTGCTGCTGAGGAACTACAGAAAGTGTGAGCTAATTTATCTCCTCACACAAACAAGAAACTTTAGCCACAATATGCCTTCACCCCATGCACACCCTCCCCCATAGGTCCTGTGGGTGAGTATGAGGCAACCCATGTGCTGCCATTGCAAAGCCACAGGCCTGCTAATGCCACAACAAGTAACGATTTGGGGGGATAAGGGGAAAAATGCTGGGGGGATCAGAATGACATTTCCAGTAGTATCACACCATCTGATCAATGACTTTTTCATAGACAAAATTAATACTAGAACAACTACGTGTATTTTTAGCAATAGCTTTAATACAAGTGCATACAAAAACACAGCAAGCAGAAAAACACACTTCAGTTTCAAAATTCAAACAAATCAGGCTTCAAGTGTGTCTGAAATGTTTCCTCTCTATTGTTGCTCGCTTTGGATACAACATTACTAATTGTCAGCCGTCTGGACAGTTTGGGACCCTTTACACATTCTATGTATTTATGACTCAGTTCCTTGACTGTGGCTCATTTTAGGCTTGGAGGGAGGGGGGCCGAAGAAGTGTGTTTTATTGTGTTTCAAAAACACTTCCATTACAAATACTGAAGGACGACACAGTAGAACATTTAGACAAAAATAAAACCAGGAAGATTAATCAGACTAGAGAACACACAGACACCACTTCACCTCTCCACCTCGCATTAACTCATAATCCTCCCTGATTTGGTTCACACAACACACGAACCACCTGGGGTTTGGTACAGTTTCTCACAGTGCAGATGAGTGTTTGATATAGTGAAGTTAACTTTAAGTCTGACTTTCAAACTTGAACACTCCTGTACCAGAACAGGCAGATTGAAAGCAGCATGGAAATATGAAAAAAAGACTCTGAAAAGATAAAATATTTTGGACAAAACCGGATGCCTGAAGGTTTGTAAGTGACTGCCAACCACACGTTTCGTTTGCGACAGAAACTAAGAACCAAAAAAAATGCCTTTACAGAAACTAATCTCTGCCGTGGCACTCAGACCCCGCCATCCCGCTGAGCCAATAATCCCCCGAAGAACCCGTCTGACTGCTCTGTCCAAAGGAAAAGGAAAGCGAAAGAAGATCAAGCGCATAAAGCGCCGTTTTGTTCAAAGGCTATTGAAGCCAAGGCGTGTTTGTGTATCCGGATGGCAGCATCCCTGCGGGCGCACGGGACCTGGCGGCACCCGCTGCTGCCCGGAGCCGGAGTCACCCCGGGGGCTCCGTGCCCGCGGCCCCGCTCCCTCACGGGCCGCAGCGATCCCGCCCAGCGCGGGAGCAGCCGCCGCGCCGCCGCCATGTCCGCCCGCGCTCACGTGACCGCACCCACCCCCGACACGTGACTCCACCGGGGGCGTG
>VYXC01006788.1:709310-722657 GCA_013397175.1 Platysteira castanea | reverse complement strand
GTCCGGCACAGTGGGCCCTGTCTCCTGAGGAGGGTGAAAAATCCACTCGGTGGATCCACTCGGTGTGCGTGAGGAGGGGAGGAGGAGGTGGAGGGGGCCTGCGGGGCCCTGCCCGCCCTGGCCGGGCCGGTGGCGCTGCCGGGGCTGGGCCCGGCCGTGGCGCACAGCGGGCCCCCGGGCATGGCTCTGACCCTGCGGGAGGGCATCTGCGTGTTCTATGACTTGGAGCTGGCGCAGATCCATCTTCTGCAAGAAGAAGGGCAGGAAAAGAGTTCAGAAAGCAAAGCGACAGAGAAACCAGCAGACGCGCTCCTGATGGAGGTACAAGTTCAGGATGAGGTGAAAGTAGAGACATGTTGTTCCCTGTTAGCTTGTGCTATCACACCGATTTGGTTCTGTCTTAAGTATTAATCAGTATTATTGTTTCTAAATTGCTGAGTTTGAGTATCCAGTCCTTAGTGCATCTTTTTATCATTTCATCTCATTTTGTAAGGACAAACTAAAAGTGTAGGCTTTCTAGATTCAGAGAATATTCTGAGTTGGAAGAGACCCAGATTATCGAGATCATATTTAACTGATGAAATTCAGACAAGTTTTAAATTCAGTTCACCAGTTTGGGTACTATTTGGTTGAACAGCCTCAGTCTCTTAAGTGGCATCACATAATTTCCCTTCTTAATTGAATTAGGTCCATAGTACAGTAGTTGTTAAAGGTGGGTGTGTAATACAGTCCCATTCGAAATTAATTTTATTAAAAAGGACATGCAAACACTGCTATTTGTTCTGTGCTAGCTATTATATTGGTCTTACAATAAAATACTATTTTTTTCTTATGAAATTCATGCACCGCTAGATAATTTCTGAGGTAGGTCATATTTAAGTTTAGCAAATGCAAGATGTGGCCCAACATTGTTAATTGCCATATGACGAAGAAGGCATTACGATTAGTCTGCAGAAGTCCTAAAAAAGCCAGAGCATACTTCTCATTTTCTTTTAAAAGATAAATGCACTGAAGTGAAATTTTAGATCTTTTATTTAAAAGATAAAGATACAGGTTTCTGTGTTCTCAGTGCTGTAATCTTAAAATGATGCTCCAAAATTTTAGACAAAACTTTGAAGAGGTAGGGCATACTTTTAGTAATTGTTCACTTACCAGTTAGGCTGCTGTATGGTAAATGCAAATTTTTTGTTGCAGTTTTGTCCACCACATGTAAGACTGAAATTTAGAATGAATTGGTAGCTTGCATTTTGTTGACTGTTCAGTTGATTTGCCACTACCAACTGCCTTTGATTGAGAAAGTTGTAAAACATATTCTTTTTAAAACAGATTGACAGAGATAATGATGCCATTGCATTTGAAAATAACACCCAGCAACTGAGCCCGTCTGAAGAGGGGGAAGGAAAGGAAGTTTTTTCCACTGTTGGGGAAACAAGGAGTCAGAGTTGCAAAGGGGGTGATGATTTGTCAGAGTTATTCAGTGAAAGTAAAGATCAGGAATATCCAGCTGCACCAGAACAAACAGTTGTAAGAAATCTCAAGAATCTAAAATTTGAGGCTTGTGCTCCACATCAGGAAAAAGGTAAGAAGTTCATAATCCTTGTAGTTCATTTTTAGATAAGGCGTGTTAAGTGAGATTTTGAATGGAGGTTGAAATGTCACATTAAATTCTCACAGTGGTAATTGTTAAATTTAGATTAGGTTAAGTCGTAATATTCTGTGGAAATTTCGGAGAAGAAATAATACATCTTAGCCCTAAGTGCTTGAAGATCTTGTTCAGGCTGATGTCATCTGCCTTGGATTCAGGAGAGACATTTTGGATGGCATTTAGAAATTAATGGTCTTTTGAACAGTGCATGGTATTTGAAACCTCCAGGGAGATTTCAAAGTTAATATTGTATAAATGCCTTTGAATAAACCTAGTAATTTATTTAGTCTCTTGATTCACTCATTCAGCTTCAAAATGGGCTTGTTTGAGAGTTTATGGTTGAGCTTAGAGTGGTTCCACGTTGCCAGCAGAGGGTGGTGGGCAAGTATCAATCAATACCTGTCAGCAAAGCCTTTTCCAGAACCTAAATAAGAGTAACAGAAAATGGCTGATTTAAGATGTTAGAAACCTTAAAGTGTGTTACAGAAGTTAAGGACTGACTCAGAAGGGAACAGATAAGCATCTGTTTCCCTAGAAACTGTGTGTGTGTACTGTAAAAATTGGATGACATCAACGATGTTGAGTCTGTAAATGCGTGTGCTGTATGTGGAAGTTAAGGTATCTTGGCTGAGGTTCTCTATGGATGCTGTACAAATTGTTAATGTCCCCTGTTTTAGTTACAGCCTTTATAGGAAGCACATTTGAGCAGTTTTAACCAAGCTAACAATGTTCCTTTGTGTGGGCATGAATCCACAATGAATAAATGACAATAAAGTGGTTTTGTTTGCTGTTACTGAAGTGAAGTGTTATCTGCACATCTCTGTGTGGTATAAAGCATTGTATAAAATGCATTTTGGTCTCAGCATGAAAGTCATTACAGAGAGCACACTTGGGAGCTGAGACAACTGTTCTGGAAAGACTCTTCAAATATGACGTATTTGCCATTTCACAGTTTCAAATCCTCTTCATAACTGAAAGTGTTGCACATTTAATCTTAACTTGTTACTCTCAAAAGAAATTCATTATTGTTGTGCCACAAACTTTGTTCTATGACTTCTTCAAAGAACTGATTTTTTCCCCTCAAATTCAACCAGTAATTTTAAAAGAGCTTTTACATCATGATTTTTTTATATGCACTTTCCAGATTCAAGAGCACCAGAAAGCTCCTGGGAGTAGCTTAACCTGCCATTTCCAAATCTTTGAATAAACTTACTTAGTGCTAATTACACAGTTGTTATCAAGAAGTTTGTTGCACAGGTTGTAAGTCTTAATGATGGTATGAGAGAGGAAATCTCATCCTGTCTTGGAGGTGAGAACTAGGGTAGGA
The DNA here is from genome assembly GCA_013397175.1 of Platysteira castanea. NCBI lineage: Eukaryota > Metazoa > Chordata > Aves > Passeriformes > Platysteira > Platysteira castanea. The sequence continues at coordinate 719,685 of VYXC01006788.1, read as the reverse complement.
GTTAGGCTTCCTGGGATTAGATTCTAAACTCTACCACTAATGAATAACACAATTTTGGGGGCAAATCACTTAAGTCTTAATGAAGTCCTTTGATGTAGAAATTAGAAATAGTTTTATGCAGACTAGAGGGACTCTTTACAAATTGGTAATATTTTTTGAAAACTAAAGTCATTATTTGTGGCATGTACAGTGGAAATGTGTCTTTGTTCCAGCAGGAGAAAAAGAATGTTTCAACTGTTTTTTCTGCACATTCACTGCTGTCAAATTATCAAGTCTCAGGCGGCATTTGAAAATCCATTCGGATGAGAAACGTCACGTGTGTCACCTCTGCCCCAAGGCCTTCCGCACAGCAACTCTGCTGCATAACCACGTGAACACACACACAGGTACCTACCTAATGCTTGAAAATACTTCATTTTCCATACTATCTTCAAAACTGAATTAACAGGCAAGTGCCTTTGCCTTGGAGCTGTGTTCTGTGATCATTTTATGCTCAGAAATCCCTCTGATTTTCTTTGGCGTTGCACACTGAAGAGATGTGGTCTATAGTTAGGAATTCTGTGTGTGTTTATTTTGTTAAGTGCCATTCTAACAATTCTTGTCAGCTGAACAGGGACTTCAGTCGTGCTTCATTCCTACGTGCAGAATAGAATTTTCTGTGATGTTTTCATTTTGGTATATAAGTATATGAAGCAAAGTGATAAACTCTGTTCATAAGAAACTTATTGTGTGCATATATGTGGAAGAAATTCTTCACTGTGAGGGTGGTGAGGTACTGGCACAGGTTGGCCAGAGAAGCTGTGGCTGCCCCATCCCTGGAAGTGCCAGGTTGGACAGGGCTTGGAGCAACCTGGGATAGTGGAAGGTGTCCCTCCCTGTGGCATGGAGTAGAGCAAAATGAACTTTAAAGTCCCTTCCAACCCAAATCATTCTATGATTTATTGTATATAAAAAGTCAGAACGGTAGAAAAGGTTCTATTAAAAAATACTGCATGTTGATTTAAGGCAGACATCACATTGCTGTGTTTTTAAATAAAATTCTAATGGTGTATTCTTGCAGGGAACAAACCCCATAAATGCAGTGAATGTGACACAGCCTTTGTGACCCGGGGGGAGCTTTCACGACACAGGAGGTACAAACACACTTTAGAGAAGCCTTTCAAGTGCACAATATGTGAATACTCCAGTGTAGAAGTAAGTACAGCCTTATTGAATCTTTTGGGAGCGTTTGGAGGCTTTCACATGCCAGGATTTTAATGTACACAGAATTTTTGCCCAGATTTTTAATCTTGAGAAGTCCAGGCTCTGCTGATGGCCTTGGACACACTTATGGATTGTGTTTATGTGTTATGTTGCTGCAGTGCTACTGCAAGGTGGCTGATGGCTACAACTTTGTGGTGCCAAGCATTTCTTTTCATTTGTGTGCACATCTTTTCATCCCCTTCACCCTGAAGAGAAGGAACAAGTAACCTGCCTTCCTGGAACCCTTACTTGGCCCATGTAGTGATATTTGCAAATGTGTTGCTCCAAATTAATACTCATACAGTTATTTAGGGTTTTTTAGTTGCATTTTAAGAGCGTTTTCTATTTTGTTATGCTAAAATTGCTGCTTTTTGGTCCTCCACAAGCATACTTGGTCCTCATTTAAACTACATTCCATGTGCAATACCAGCTAATGTCTAAAATAAGGCTCATGTATTGTGTTTATATACTCGATGATGTTTGGGGTTTTTTCCAGGATTGGGGTTTTCTTAATGAAGGAATAAAAATCTTAGAGTCTGCTTAGGGGTGCACTTGGAAATTGCAATTGAATTGGGTGCACAGGCTTTCAGAAATGCACCTGTGATTAAATCAGTCACAGTTTAGTGGATGTTCAATATCTGAATTTGTGCTGTGTCCAGATCTAAAGCTGTAGGCAAACCTGACCTTTATTCCGCACACCTTATCTTAATAATTAGATTTTGGATAGCTTGCATCTTAAAAAACCCTGACAGCTGATATTAAATCATCCTGTTCTTTCCCTTGTTTCAAAAAGGAGCTATTCAGCATTCACTGCTGATACAGAACTCTCATTCCTGTAAGCTTTACTTGAATGAAAAAGCTGAAAGAGCTCTCTAGTACTGCCATGCATAGACTTTTGTGTAGCAAAGGTTGGCAGTCATGTTTAATATTATTAAGTGAATAGTGGTGCAGATTTGAAGGAATCTAGCAGTGAGTTCATTAATTGTGTTTATAAATGGAGGAACTGAGCATTTGGTAACTCCTAATCACATACCTGCAATATTTATGTAGAACATATCAGAAAAACAGTATAAAAAATAGAATTGAATTAAACTTTGCAACAAAAGTGCTTCATCAGGACTTGAAGGTGAATAGACTCTGGATAATGAGTTTGGTCTTTCATTTATTTTCCTGAGTGTTTTCAAAGAATTTTATGTTTTGTATATCCAAGTAGCCTGACAGTACTAGGTATCCTCTTTTTAAAATGCTATCTTTTATGTTCCTGTCATATAATGTGGACACTAAACATGGAAGTAAGATAATCTGGGGAAGGAGTGCAGAAGTGTCCTTAAACCACAACAGGCTGATTGTGCAGGAAAAAACACGGATGTGAGAGTGCTAATTCTGGGATTAAAGCAATGTTTTAAATCGCAGTAGGTGTAGTATGTAAAATTGCTTATATTTTAATTAAATTTATCTGTGATGCAGATATTACTTTGGAAAATCTCTCTCTTTTTATCTGAGGCCAGCAAAATGAGGCGCCACGTTCGCTCGCACACGGGAGAGCGGCCCTACCCCTGTGAGCAGTGCAGCTATGCAAGCAAAGATGCCTATAAACTGAAAAGGCACATGTTAACTCACACAGGTAGGGTTCTGGGCCAGTGATCAAGTCTAGGGCCTCAGCTGCTTAATATTCATAGGATTTCATTTCAGCCTCAAAATTAGCCCTTTTTTTATTTCTGATTTGGAGTAATAACACACCTGAAAAACGTGTTCTCCTTCAGGGTTCTGGATTTGGCTGTTGGAAGCCCAGCAGTGCTAGTAGTTAGTCTTGCTCTTCCTCCTCCTTTTTTTATATTAGAAAAATACTTCATGTTCTATGGGTCAAGTTATCACTTTTATTTGTCAATTACTTGATTTTACATGGAGATGTATCCATGAGAGATTTTTAAATATCTGTTCAGAACATGGATATTGTTGTGATCCTGGATTGTCAGCAGCTAATTTGGTCAACAAAGAATTAAATTGCTTCAATATTGGAAGCAGCATGTTCCTGTCATTGCTCTGTAACATGCAAGTCATCTCAGAGGGCAGTGGGTACCAATCCTGTACTTCAGGGTTTAACTTGGCTCAATTATGATATGTAATTTGTTCTCTGATTAATGTTTTAGGTTGAGTCAGAGTGTGACAGCGTGGTTTGAATCAAATTTTCCAAATATCCCCACTTGTCACGCATTGGTTCATATCTTGAGACAGTTTGATGCAATTAAACTGAATTATTTTTTTATGAGAGTCACCACAAGAGTCCAACTGGAAGAGTTCGAGTGTGTTACCCACTGCTGGCAGGGACTTATTCCACAGAACCAGTCTGGAGTTGGTTCAGAGCTGTGCCAGTTGCCGTTGTTGATGTAATTTTTAATGATAGTCACACCTGATGTGGCTTTTTGGGGAAGAAAAGCAAGAAAATAATTTCCTCATTTCCCTTCTCGCCACTATCCATGGCTGGTGGTGCATCACTTACCATGATGTTGTACAGCTGTTGGCTTCCTCTCCTTGCATATTTGAAGATAATTCTGCATTTTTGTACATTAAGTATTCAATGCAGAATAGTTGATAATTAAAATAATTCCTGATTCATAGTTCAGAATTACATGCATGGCTTTATGCTTCATCAGTTTGACTTGTGGACTCAGAAAGCCAGGATTTTGTGTTGCAATCAGTTATGTAAACTTCTGGAAACTTGTTTGGCCTTCTGTGCACTATCAACTAATATTAACTTTTGGTTGGTCTGGAAGCTGCTGCTGTTAGAACGTGGATGTTGAGTTCTGTGGGAATTTGCATTCATATCAAATAAGTAGAGTTTCTAAGCCTGTGTTATTTTAATTTCATTTTAATAGGTGAAAAACGCTATGAATGTTATGTTTGCCAAGCCAGATTCACTCAAAGTGGTACCATGAAAATTCATATGTTACAGAAGCATGGAGAAAATGTGCCAAAACACCAGTGTCCACACTGTAGTACCCTTCTATCTCGAAAAAGTGATTTGGGTGAGTTGAAAGGAAAACACTGAAAATAAAATGTGAGGCTAAGTAGAAGTGAAATCTCTAGTTTTCACAAAATTTCTCCAAATATATTATATCTGACTTCATATTATCACAGAATATTTTAAGTAAAATGTATTCACAGTTTTACAGGTAAGTTGCTCCTGCAAGGAGATGTGGTGACATCTTGTGGTTGATGTTTTAATTTGTTTAAAATGCAAAGTAGCAAAGGTTTAGCTTTTTCTTTTTGTTTTTAATTTGCTTGATACCTGTGGCACTGTTACCTTCTGTTTTTCAGAAGAGTTGGAGGCAATAGAGCTGACCTGTAACAACAAAACCTATATAGAATTTTAAGTTTTCAGCAATAAATGAAAAAGCTATATTAAAACTGGAATGTTTTGAAGTATTTGATTTGTTAAACGATTTCCACTGAAATCAATACAATTCAGGCTTGTAGCTGCTTGATTTCTTCGGGAAGTTACAACATCTTGCTGCAACTTTTGTTTAATCTTAAGCTAATTTGTCTATTTTACCCCTACTGCGGAGAGCACGGGAAGTTCTTTTGTGTTTTCCTCTGCACGATTTGCATTACTCAGGGCTGTGCAGGGCTCAACTCTTGTTCAGAACTGTGGAAATAAAATCCTCAATGAACTGTTTTGAATAACTGTCCAGGTGTGCACCTGAGGAATCTGCATTCCTACATGGAAGAGGCAGTGAAGTGCAGGGACTGTGACGCAGCTTTCCACGAGCGCTACGCTTTCCTTCAGCACAGGAAGACTCACAGGAATGAGAAAAGATTCAAATGTGCTCAGTGCAGCTGCACATGTAGCCAGGTATTTCAGTTCCCTGAGAAAATACTGCGTGCTCTGGTGGTGGTGTTGCAAGGTGCAGTTGGCTTTGGGGTTATGTTTACCTTAAGAAAATAAAACTTTCGTGACTCCAGTCCAACTAAAATAATGTAGTGGTGCTTATTTCCAGGGTAAATCCTTCTCAAATAAACAGTGAAATTGAAATCCTGGAAAGATGAGTGTATCTTTTTGTTAAATCTTTTGTGTATGGACTGTTTAGAAATATAAAGAGCAATCACTTTCAGGGATGTTGTGATAAGGAACAAAATATAGTATTTGAGCCTGAAATGTGATTTTCAGCGGTGATGCAGAATAAATTCAGTCTGAACTGAAAAATTTATTTTAGAGAGTACTTTGGGATAGCTAGGATCAGTTCAGCAAGGAAACTAAGAAATTATTATTCACTTCAAAACCATATGCAGTGAGAACATGTTCTCATTTTGGGTTAACTGTGCACATGTAAAAGTAAATGTGGCCCTTTTTCCACATACAAATTTTATATATAAAACTTTATTGCTTATCCAGGGACCAGAGAATGATAAATTTTATTTTATACCCACCAAATGGCAACGTTCTTTTAAAGCAGAATTTTAATATATATTCTGGAAAATCTTCAGGAGTTTTATGGAAGTTGTTACCTAAGTCAGTCTTCCACTTAGTGTTCCAAAATTTGTCTGTCAGAACTGTATTTGCTTTGTGTGTGTTGAATTGCTTACATAGCTTCGTGTTTGATTGATATATTTGTTCTTCATTATGCTAACAGAGTAATATGTGTAAGCATGCTGAAAACTGTGGGTTGGTGAGGGCAAAAACTGCTACACCCAGAAAAGGAAGCAAAGGCAAAAATAAAATCCATGAGAACCCGAAGCGTGCTAAGCCAGAAGGTAATCAGTGACTAAGTCAGAATTTAATCATGTAAATTAGAATCAAGACTAAAAGGCTAAGGCAGTGAATTTTCCCTGCTGCTTAATTACTGTTTCACAGTGAAGCTAATAATGGAAGAATACTTCAGGATAGGCTTTATTGTGTGTCAGAAATTCTTGTCATGTGAGCTGGGTCATTGCACAGGTACCATCCTGGGCTGTTCCCTGCTCCTGCAAATGAGTTCCTAAACTCCCTCCTTAGCAATGCTTTCAGATGAGTTTTGTGGACTAAGGGACAGGAATGGAGATACACCTTAGGCCTAGATGTCCCCAAACCTCACCTTTTGGTGTATCAGATTGTATCTGCACTGAGAGAAAATTTGACATGGTGAGAAGAAATGCTGGAGCTTTTCTGAATCTAATGAATATATATCAGCAGCTGAGTTTACATTAGCATTGACATTTCTGTTTTCACTGGTGAGGCTGTAATGGTATGGTTAGAGAGAAGTGTTACAGCTGCAGTGTTTATGTTTTTTTCAGTAATTAGATTTTGCTGTTTATTAATGTTTTCCTCCATGCAAACAATTTCTTTTTGATATCTTGTAAATACTTTCATCTGAAAGCTTGATTTTCTAGAGCTGTGATAATGTATCTTCAGATGTTGTTCATGCAAATATTCAGTTCATTAATTGACTCACACAAAACCTAAAAATGTCTGTGCTGTTTCAGAAGGTTTTTCCCCAAAGTTGACATTTTCCAGTATTTATGTATCACTGTCCACTTCTTGCACAACTTGAAGGGGCCTGGGGATCCTCAGTGTGGTTTTGCAGATGATGACTTGTGAGACTGGGGCTGTCAGTCATTTGCTGTTGCTAATAATTAAAAAAGAAAAACTATGCATATGATAATTAAATTTCCAGATAAATAATGCTTAGTTTTCCTCTGATGAGAATACCACGCTCAGTAACATGGCTTGTAATGCAATATTCAACAGAAGATATATTGATTCCCCAAGTAAAGTGTAAGATAAAAGATGTGCTGTAGTTACATGTTGGCAGCATTTTCTCCACTAAGTTAAACTGCATACTTGTTAAATTTATTGAAATATTTACTTGTCTTTCTGGTTAATCATCCCGATATTTAATTTTTTTTTTCAAAGTTGCCCTGAAATCACTCCAAGATGACTCTGCTGTGAAAAGTGAACATTGTGCCAGTGAGATTGTTCCTGCTGTAGATGGGACAGAAGCAGCAGCTCCGAGGGAACACAAAACAGAAGCAACTCATGAGATGGATTCTCAGCATGATGGACAAGTAATGCACAAACAGACTGGTCTTCCTTGTTCTCAGTAGTTGTGACTGAGCAGTTCAAAGTGTGGAACCACCTCCAGTTAGAAAGGTACAAAAGGTGCTGGTTGGAAGCTGTTGAAGCCCTTCCATGCTCGTGTTTCTTCCTGCTGCAGTTTCTACCGTGTAGCCTAAATGCCCTTGCAAAGTGTGAAAGTTAGAGGGGACCTTCAGCTGGTTCCTTACATACTTGTAATAACAGAATGGGAAAAAACAGCTCATTTTGGAGTCATTTATTAAAGAATGGGTAGGTTTTTTCACCTTGCATTTGGTTTTTTCCAGCTTTACTCGCAGAATTGCAGAGTGATCTGAGGCAAATTTATCCCTCAGTATCACTGAGAGCTGCCTGAATTTCAGTGTTTTTCAGCGTTTATACTTTGCTGAGGTGAGCACATGAAAGGCAATGATTTTTTTAATGCAAGGAAACATTTACAAAATCTCCTTTAGTTTCTAATAGAATTCATGATGCAATAGAATGCATGGCACAATTTTCTGAAAAAGCACCGTTTTTTATGCCTCACACTACTGGTAATTAGAAGCTGATCTTTTTGTCTGAGTTTGTATCAGCTCAGGTAGCTGGGCAGACAGAACTGCATGACAAAAATGAAGCAGGAACAAGGTGTCAGAAAAGTGTGGAGGACCCCCACGTTCTGGGAATGCAGAACCTTCTGTGACCTTAAGCTGCCTCTTTTTTGAATGCAGGTGGGATCTCTTCATCCCTCCTTTAAACAGCCTTGCAAGTTTGTGATCCTCCACTTGGCACCAGAGCCAAACCACACCCATGACTTTGATTTTAATTAGCTCTTCAATGAAGCACAATTGTATTATTTAGGAAAGTTCATGTTTATAGTACACTTAAAAATCAGAAAAAAGTTTAACTGTCAAATACAATTCTCTAGCTTTCCTTAGGTTATAGGGACTACTGGGTTTAACTAGAGTCATTACAGTAAGTACTATTAATTTTTATGATTCATTACAATGATCACAATTGCCATTTATACACTGTTCACACTTTTTTATTTGCCATTTATAATTAATATTTGGAAGCCTGCTCATAAAATCTCAAGTACTCTTAAAATATTCATCTTTAATGCTGCTATTCTTACGTTACATTTCATTATAAATAAGCACCAGCATAACTAACAAATATTGATAATATTAGGTCATGTAACAAGTAAATTTAATTGAAGTGCCAAGCCCTCACCCCAATTTCAAGATTAACATCTGTGTTTAGCTTTGTTATGGTGTGGAATTTGACCAGTATTAAATGGTTTGGGGTTGGATGTTGGGCAAGCTGTGGTTGCTGGTTCTGCTGATGTGGTCAGGGGCAGAGAATTCCTGTGCTGTGCACTCCAGCTGAGCTGAAGTCTGACAGCAACTGCAACTTTTAACTTTTTTTACTTTGAATAGCCTGTTAAAAATGAAACTTTAAGTTTTTGCCAGTTGGTTTATTAAAATAACAGCTTTATCCTTACTTGGTAACGTGTCTGCGTGCCTGTTCTAGGATAACTTCTTTAATTCAGCTGCTGTCCTGTGACCCAAACCAGTGCCAGGATCTTCACTGCCACGCAGTGTCCCCGAGCCGTGCCCATGGTGAGCAGATAAGGGAGGATGTTGGTATTAGCAGGAGATAATTGCTGTCTTACAGCAAATAATCCCATTTACAGAGATCACACCAACGTTCTCATCCAGACCTTCATCAATCAGCTCAGTCAAACACGTGAACAGGAATTACCAACTTGGTAACAGAAACCTTCCTCAGTTTTGTAGCCAACCCTGAGAAGTCAGAGGGCTGGAATTTGTTGGAATTCCTCATTAGTGTTGTCTCTCCGTTACAGAGCTGTTACTTGAGTGTTTATAAATGTTCATATTAATTGGGTTGTGTCTGTTTTCATGCTGGTAAAATTTCAGTAAGTCCATTTGTTCTTACCAATGACAGGACTTAAGAATGCTTTTGTTCATGGTAATTGCTTAAATAATATTGTTAACTTTATTCTTGTTGTGCTGTTTCCATTTGCGTTACAGATTCTAAGCAGCAGATCTCTTTGTTAAAATTAATTTTAGAAGTTGTTTAAATTCCTTGATCAATTTGCTGAATATATATTGTTCATTTGAATTGTTAATAACAAAGCTGACTCATTCTGTGCTGACATCTAAAAATCAGACTACATAAAGTGGAATGTGAATGTAGTAATAAAAGATATTTTTATCTCTGAACTTTCAAATTATTATCTCAGTAGTTAGAAGCTAAAATGTGTCATTTTGGAAACCAAGAAAGAATGCTTTGACCTCCTCAGGAGCCATTCCTAGTGGCCTCATGCTTTTTAACAGCAGTGATTGTTCTTCATGATTAAGAATTTGCATAACTGTGCAAATGCAAATATTTGCATCACTATTCCGATTTATATTTTACAAAGATAATTTAATTTCATTGTATTACTCACATATTTTGGACCAGTAGGTATGTATTAATATATTTTAAGCAATTCATATTCTGAACAGATGCCAAATTTAAAATATTTCTATTTACTAATTGTGGAGGAGTTACATACACAGGAATTATTCATATCTGGAGTGTTCTGTATTATTCATAATACTGGAGTGTTCTGTAGCATTATGTAAGAGTGTTCTGAGATAATTCAGCTATTTGGGAAAGAAGAGGAAACTGGCATTCGGAGTTTCCTCTGCAAGCTGAAATTTTTTATGCTTTAAAGAGTTAATGTGAGAGGCGATTTAGGTTTGCACAGACCCAGCAGATAAAAAGCAGAGAAAGAGTTAAAACAGGCCTTTGGATACATTTTTTACTATTTAGGCTCTGTAATAAAACAGACGTGACACGGGAAGCACTGAAGCATCATTTAGCTTCAGTGATGCTAAAATGTGATGTGACGTTATGGAAGTGAGTGATGTGTCCATCGGAAGGAACTGCGTTCTGGAATTCGGAAGAACTGATCTCCAAAGAATCCTGGACTGTGCCAAGGGGATGAGAAGAAGGAGCCGAGACTGGAAGTTGGCTCTGGTCTTCCTGCAGGGAGAGTTCATGGGCAGCGCTGCTCCA
>VYXC01006788.1:656981-709256 GCA_013397175.1 Platysteira castanea | reverse complement strand
GTTACCAAGCCGTAATGTCACCACAAAGTGTTGTCACCCCAAGCAGGAGAGAGGATGGAGCGTGCACTGCTGTCTCGCCTTCTGCTGGGATGGGATGGGGCTGCCTTGTTGTGCCTGGAATGGGAATTTTCTCCCGGTGGGGCTGGCACGGGCCCGGCTGGTCCCTCCACGTTCACTGACTGTGGCACCTCTTCAACCCTGCCCGTGCCTTTGCTGTGTTTGTGTTTTCCCTTTGGCTGAGTTGCTCCGTGGAAGGTGAGGTCAGTGCCACCAGTGCAAGGCAGGTGCACCATTAATAGGGCGTGTTAATATATTTTCTGTGGCTGATAAACCCTTTTAACATGTCAGGAAAGTTACTGCTTGTTGATCATTTAAGCATCTTATCTAAGAAATCTTTACTTAAAGTGATTTTAGGGCTTTTAACAAGCAACAGATTTGCTAGGTAAATTTTAAAAAGTCCTTTAAGGTGAGGTGAAGTGGNCCCTGCCCGTGCCTTTGCTGTGTTTGTGTTTTCCCTTTGGCTGAGTTGCTCCGTGGAAGGTGAGGTCAGTGCCACCAGTGCAAGGCAGGTGCACCATTAATAGGGCGTGTTAATATATTTTCTGTTGCTGAGAAATCCTTTTAACACGTCAGGAAAGTTACTGTTTGTTGATAATTTAAGCATCTTTTAACAAGCAACAGATCCGTTAGGTAAATTTTAAAAAGTCCTTTAAGGTGAGGTGAAGTGGGCACACAGGCCATGAGGAGTGAGCTGGCCTTTTGATAAAGGAAGAGCTTGTCAAATCCAGTAGGTTTCTTTTATATATTCTCCAAGTTGTGTTGACACAACAGTGTGGAAATGGTGCACAGCCAGTGTCACCACGAGGACTAGGACTTCTCATGCTGTGACGTAACATTTTACCATGAAATGGTCTTTAGTCACTGTCTAAGCATTATTCTTGGAGAGTATATGAGGAAATGGTGGATTTCCAGCTGATTTCCATTTTTGTGACTGTTCCAAGAAATTTTCTTGAATTGTCATCTTGACGTTCCTGCCATGCTCTCCTTTGTATCCAAACTAGGCTCTTTCCTGTCTTTCAAATCTTTTTGCTGACTGCTGAGTCTGGATCGGGGAAACATGTCTGCTGTCTGTTGGCTCATTCCTGAAGATCTTTGCCATGATAACTTTTTTGTTAGTTACATGAGTTTGGTTATTTAACAATCTCACAACTATACTGCAAAGATAACTGACAAAAAATTACCAGATGGGAGTGTAATTGTTGTTGTGAGGAAGCCTCTCTGTCTCTCAGCCATAGCTGGGTTGTCTCCATTGTACAGATGAGAAAGATGACACAGAGCAAAATGAATCTCTGATTTAATCCTCTTGCCTTCAGGAGCAATGAAACCCACTGGTGACACAGTGTGCTCTGCTCATTACTACTTCTATCTCATAAACCAGAAATAGAAACCTGGGGTGCTGCAGCATGTGATGATTAAGTTACAGTAGCAGAAGGTGGTGAGCAAATAGGCAAGGACCTAAAGACATAAAGCTAGTGCTGTTAATCACTTCCAGGGACATTAAAATCCGAGTATTAAAGCTGAAATAACATTTATAACTTCTTAAAGGTCAGTGCTTAAGCTGATAGGAAGGCACTGTGGCAGCATGACTAACAGCCACGGGCACGAGTGGTGTGCAGCATCTTGGAAGGAGCAAACGCAGAGTTTGGTAATTGGAAAGTCCAAAAAGGAGACACAGACTCCATGGTCTTAAGGCCTTTCCGAAGTAGGAAGAGTGAAATGAAAAACACTTTCCTTTGATACAAACAGAGGCCCCTTTTGCTGCGTTTCTCTGAATGCAAGCTCACTGCATGCAGTCCCTCATGGTGACTGAATTACGGCTGACAGGTTATGCATGGCTCCAGCAGGAACTTCCCTGCATTTAATAGCTCGGTTTTGTTTTGTTTAAGAAACTGGATGTGCATTTGAAAGCAATTTGCTTAATACAGTATGTCTTCAGGCAAACATCATTCCCTGTTTTAAACAGCTTTTAAACTTCTGAACAGCCCAGCTATTGTTTGAAGTCAGTCACAGAAACAGCTGGGCTCTGTCTGGCGTTTGGGGTGTGAGCGTTACAAAATGGGAAAACATTTTTGGGCAGTTTTGGTTCAATCTGTTTTCACTTTGAATTGGCACTTGACAATGAAGAATTTAGTTTCGAACTCCTTCGGTAGTTGACTGTTTGAGTTGCCTCTCTAACTTATTTTATTTTTAGCTTTTAGGGTTGGGGTTTTTTTTCCTAGATTGACTGTTATTGGTTCTATCGCTGCCCTGTCCACATAACAACATTCGCAGCTAATGGGAGGAATGCAAAGGAGTGACACTGCTGATTGCTTTGATAAGAAAGAGCCTTGCTTTTATTACCAACTAATTAAATGGTAGGTAGCAGCTAATGGTGATTATAATTAACCCTGGAACTGCCATCCTTTTTCTGGAAGAAATGTAAGCTGAGAGAACTAAGCTAAAGACCCTTTAAGGCAAAGGTGAATTTTCCTTTTGTTACAGGCTGTAACAAAATCAGCTGTTTCACTGCAAAGTGAAAGTTGTAAAGCTGTTTATGGTTGTTATTTGCCAATCCCGTTTTAAATGTCCTGCTGCTTGAACAGAGTTGTTTATTCCTTCATCATTTAGCTTTACTGACTGTGAGTTGAAATAGTTTAATTTTACAGGAGCTGTACCCTCCAGGCCATGCCCTCTGACAAAACTTCTGCAGGAGTTTTGCTTCAGTAAAAGCTGTGGGATAATAAATGTCATAATAGTGTTAAGGTTAGACTGTGCTCCACCTTTGCAGAGGTGTAAGTTTACAGTAAATTCAGTTAGTTCAGAATTCATTCTAGCTGGATGTTAAGTGAGACAGCTGCCTCTTCTTTTGGGGCAAACTCCCAAAGGACGATGCACAACCAACAAATCCCCCCTTTCAAGACTAGGCAGTGCACCTGTACTTTGGACATGAAGTGATATTTTTCTGTTTTCCTCGCAGTGCCTCTGAGGGGTGCAGGAGTGTCCGGGGTGCTGCTGTTGATCCTGCCAGGACAGAGCCAGGAGGGAGCTGCGGTTCCTGCCGGGGCTGCTGGGGGTGGGCACCGTGGGCAGCCAGGCTGTGCGGCGGGGGTTCCTCCTCTCAGGAGCAGCTGATGAGTGCAAACAATAAAACTGCTTTCCCCATCTGGTGATGAAGACTGACAGTTCGTAGGGGATGAGTCAAAGGTCACTGATGAGAAGATCCATCCAGATAATTGCTGTAATTGCACCCTGAGGATGCAGCTCCTCTCGCAGAGCGTCAGGCAGTGGCTGTTGGTAAATCTGTACTTGGCAGTGAACTTCATCCACTGCTTTAAATCAAGGAAGTTCCTTCATGAGATATAAATGGAGAAAGTTATTTTAATATTTTTTTTCCTTGGTCCAACCATGTTTTCTCCTGTTGGTAGGTGAATAAGGAAATAGTCTCATTCTGAAACAGGGAAGTAATTGTGATTTAAACATAAAATTACCATTTAGTGTTAAATCCTTTGATGAATACACAAGCTGTTGTTACTTCACAACAAATATCAATAAGCAGCATGAATGAGTATACATAATTCATAATATTTAACTTGAAATATTGCATATTCTTCTTACAGTGATTGATTAATTTTTCTTGAGTTTGTCCAGTGACTTCATTAATATTTAATACAAAAACCTTTTCTGTTGGAGAGTGAACAGTAACAGAACACAAGCAGCAGCTCTGCCACAAAATTAACTTTTTTTTCCCCATCCCATCACAAGGCCCAGAAATCCAAAAGCTTTGTGGTTGCATTGCTGAGTGAAACTAGGGGAATAACACCATGACCAATCAGTCAGCCCTTGGCACTTAGCACTTTATTATATGAAGAATAAGAAGTGCTAAACAGAGGCTGTGCTCAGTAAGAAGGAATTGAAAAGGCAGGAATTAAATACAATGATCAGACCGTGGTTTTTTACCTCAAACTGTTTGAATGTTGTGTCTAACACACAACACTTCCTATTTTAATAGACTGTTTCTTTGCCCATAGGGGAATTTTTTAGAGAGGCCCGAGGGACAGGAAGCAAAATCTTTGCTTGTGCAAGTTGCAGCGCTCGTTTTCTGTCAAAGCCCCACAAAGGAGCGCGATCACCCGGCCGCTGCTGGGGGAGCTGAGTGAGCACCCAGCATCGCAGGACCCTGTTTGTGACAGTCACCTCCACTCCCCTCTCGGGCTGGGGTGTGCCCTGGGTCCGTTTTCTGTGGTTCCTGGGGGCAGACAGAAGGAAGAAGTGCAGGGGTAACCCGGCATTGCTCTGACAAAGGCTGGTTCCTCTGCGATGCTCTCTGGAGCTGGTTGGCAGGTTCAGGCACGTTCCTCCAGACCCACGCTGGCACAAGGGCAGGGGCAGAGGAACATTTGCTGGAAACTGCTTTAATCTGCTGTTATTTCCTCCTTCCTGGATTCTTCTGTACCGACTCCAAGCAGGTGTGATAGGGAAGAGCTGTCTCTAAACTACACCCCAGTGCAGGCATCACAACAAAGCTTTGCTCTCCTGTTGCAATTTATCCAGTCAGGTTTCTTTTTTATTCACACTGGGATTTTCCACACTGATGAAAGCTGTGCTGTCAGGGACACGGTGGTTTTACATCACACACCTCTCATGCAAGTATTAATTTAAACTTGTCGTTACTATTATGAAATAAGTAGGTGGTAGCATGGTCTTGTGCCAACACAGATTAGTACATTTATAATTAGATTAGTACAAATTGTTTATAAGTTTCAGACTCCACTTAGTCCAGCAGAATATGCATGCAGTCTGTAAAATTGCTTTCTTTGGGGGAAATTCCTTTCAAATAACAAATGTGTGGTTCAGAGTAGAATTTTACATTTTTTACATCAGTTAAATAACAACAATAATCTGATATTATGGTCATTTGGTTTATGGCTTTTACCATTTATTCATCAAAACAGAAAGCAGTATTTTGTGCCTACCAGAGATCTTGGTATTTATTTATGATTCATTCTGTATCTATAATTCAAATACACTCTTGAAAGTCTCCCCAAAGCTCTTGCTCATGGGAAACTAACAGGCTTACACCAAACATATCTGTCACTACTAAGAGCCATTTGATAAGAGACTTGGGAAAAAATCTTCTTAAAATACAGCAGAAGAGAACTGCAAAACCCAGAGTTCTTGAGTGAACTCCTGCACAGGAGCTCTGGCAGCTATTTTTGCTGGGAGTGTTTTGGGTGGAAGACAAACATGGTCAAATTAGCTAAAATGCTGCAAGTTCAGTCAAGGATACTGCCTTAAATAGTTCACCCAGAAAAGGACAAGGCTTTCTTAGGGCAGCCCCTTCAGAATTCCAATGGCAGTTGCAATTTCTAATAAGTAAATATCAAATACAGTAATATTTCTGTGAATTTGTTTTACGAGAAATTATTGGAATGTTTCGAGGTCAAATTCAGCCCTCCTAACTATGAAATAGTCAATAGGAAAAATATATATCTGAGAGTAGGCCTTGATTAATATTGTTGTTTTCCTCTTCTAGGTTAATTTTCTTTTGCCATTCATGGCTATGGGTCACATAGCTGGAGGAAAAAAAGTATGGTAACAAGGTGCTAAAATTTAAAAGAAAATGTCCTTTCCACTGTCGACCTCCTTTTACCATGCAGTGTTTTTTACTTCTTGCCAAATATCTGCTATTTGACCTCTCTGGGCTATGATAATATTGACCTAAAAAGCACAGGAGATTATCTTTCCGTGTTGGAATAAATTCAATATTTACTCATAAATATTTTTCATAGAGCCATAGAATACCAGGTTGGAAAGGACCTCAAGGATCGTGTGATTGGACATTTCTAGGCAAAAGCACAGCCCTGACAGGATGGCCCAGCATCCTGTCCAGCTGAATCTTAGACGTGTCCAGCACTGGGGACTCCCCCACTCCCCTGGGGAGATTTTTCCAATGGCTGATTGTTCTCATTGTGAAAAATTTCCCACGTGTGTCCAAGTGGAATCTCCCCAGGAGTAACTTGTGCACGTTTGCCACTTGTCTTTTCCATGTGACTCCCTGTAAAAAGGGAATTTCCATCTTCTTTATAGCCTGGAACATGGTGGGGAGGTCTCCCTAAGCCTTCTCTTCTCAAGGCTGAACACCCCCCGTTCTCTCAGTCTTTCCTCATGGGGCATCTTCCCAGTTCTTTGATCATCTTTGTGGTCCTTCTCTGGACCATCTCCAGCCTTTCCACATCTTTATTTTGCAAAGCAGGGACCAAAACTGAACTCAGTATTCCAGGTGAGGCCTGACAAGTGCTGGGTTGAGTGGGATGATGATTTTATCTCTGCTGGTGATGCCCTTGTTGGTGCAGCCCAGCATCCTGTTGGCTCTCTGCCACCACAGCTCCCTGGTCACCCATTTCTGGCCACCAGGACCCCCCGGTCCCTTTCCACAGGAAGTGGCTCAGTTGCTGGCTTACCCCTGGTTCTCACATCCCCCTTTCCTGCTGCAGCACCACTGCAGCCACCATATGCACGCCTGACACTGCAGATACCCAGCCTTTCACTTGATCAACCCCCTTCTCTCATCTCAAATCCCTTCTGCTGCCACGAAAGCTTTGTGGAAGTTCCCCAAATGCCATATGTGTGGGTGCGACCCCCCCATCTGTTAATTAACATTTGCAAGCACAGACCAGTTTCTAATCATGTGGGTGGAGGGTGGCTGTACTCATCCCACTTCTAGGAAAGATTAATTCCCAAATGCCAGAAGTAGAAAGAATGGAGCGGGTCATTTGTGACCCCTTTGCCTCCCTGTGGGGTTGTGGTGGTCTCAGCAAAGGGTTAACAGTGCCTGTGCACAGCCAGCCCCTCCTGCCTCTGCTAAAGGAACATTAATTATAGAGAGCCCGAAGGATTCAGAGCTAAAAAGCCTAAAAAGCCTAGTAGTATTTAAAAGCAAGACAGTCAAATAACCGGTTGGATTTGATCGCTAATAAATTACTATGTTCTGATGGTGAAATTCAGCAAGAGGGTGACAGTCAGATGGGGAGGTTGGCAGCAAAAGTTTTAAAAATAAATAGTCTTAAATTGCAGGAAATTACAGCAAGCAGCTCCTTGGAGTTATTTTTCTGCACACATTGTGTGTCTGAGGAGGCAGGCAGCCTGCTGGCAAGCTTTTGACCTTTTGTGTGAGAAATAAAATATGCAGGTGCAGTAGTGTGAGTGCACAACGGGGGACAGTGACTTTCAGCTGCGGGTTTGAGCACTGGGGGCCCTGCAGGGCAGCCAGGAGTGCTCCAGATTAGCTCCATTAAACCTGAGAGCAGCACAGGGAGAGGCTGTGGCTGTAAAGGATTGCAGAACTTGCGTGTTTCCTACAAATATCCTTGTACTCCAAATGTGTAAATCAGCCAGTGGAGGACCTGTGTTAAATGATCTTGCTGAGAACTGATCTGGTTCTCATATTGCCCTGTTTATATTTCAGTCTGGGGTAACTCTCAGAGCAGTTGAGTTGAGTTCAGTGACATTGCTGCCACCATGCTCTAACTCCCAGTTCCTCGTCTGAAAGGAAATCCAAACCTGAGTGCCAGGGACTTCCTCCAGCTGTAATTATATTCCGAATTCCTAAACCCTCTAAGTAAATATGGATGAGAAGTGATGATTTTAAATGTAATGATGGTGCTGTGGATAAAAAGGTGACAGTAATGTTGGGAATGTCAACTCTGCAGTGGCTGGAGGAACAAGTCCTCTCAATTATCCCTCTGTAACACAAGTGACAGATCCTGGATCTCTGTGGATAGAAGGAGTTGCTCTGCTCAGATATTCAGTGTTTATCAGGTCAGTGTTCATACGGACCAAACTGAGGAGTTCCAGTCATTCAGTTCTCACAGTTTAATGTTGTTGTTACTGCTCCAATGTTTGTCAGTTGTTTGGGCATGAAAAATCACCAGTTTTTACTGTGGGAAAAGCGCCCATGCAGTCCCAAACACTTCCCGGTCTTTATAAATCATAGAGGAACTTACACTGAGGATTAGGAATCCAAAGTTTTATCTACTGATAGATCACATTTAGAACCAATTTTTAGCTCCGTGTTCCTATCAAAATATTGTTTTAACAAAATTAAAGGCTATGTTCTTGGAAGCTTAAATAACCTACACAGAGAAATTTGTATCCGTGTAGGTTTTACAACTAAAACCAGTTCTAACTATTATCTGCTGGTGGCACCATTACACCAGAGGAATTTATTATCCAAGTCTTAAATAAAAAACTGCCACAGACTACACCTCTCAGTCTGATTTACTGGGATTTTTTTTTTTAATTTCTTCATAGTTTGGTGTTGGTTAAACCCAGCCATTTTGTTGTCATGGGGCCTTTGTTGGTGACTTTTAAAGAAATGAGCTTCATAAGGAACCTAATGGTGATGTACCAGGGAAGAAAATTGTCTGTCAGTGTCACCTAAAGTAAGTGATCCTTTATGCAATCACATCCTGTTTTTTCCTCTACATCAGAAGTAATTCTACACTGAGTTTTATTCCCCCACTTTATTTTTTTAATTTCAGAAATCTTCACTAAATAAATTAAAAAGCCAGCTTAGGTCATGTTTCATCTTTCAGATGCTGAGAATTAATCTCTGACACTTGATTTTCCTAATTGTAAGTGGGTAGGACCAGGTACATTAGTTTTTTTTCTGTGGGATAACCACACAGACAACCCCTTTTTTTTTGCTTATTTTGTTATCTTCACAACCTTATATTGTCCTAATCTTTCATGTAATTTCCTAGACCTTCCCATTATTGATATATATTGATACATACCTGTGTGAGCCACTTATATACCACAGAACGTAGTGCAGTTGGATTTTTCCTGTGGCTAGGAAAACAGTCACTTCCCACAGTATTTTTCCACACAGGCTTCTTCTAACTTCAGTTTTTAGCTTAAAGTTACAAAGATTGAAAATTTTTAGTAGTTACCTAAATTAGTCTTCGTCCTCCCTGGGAGACACAAATATTTCTAATCAAATATATAACTGATTTTATTAATTCTGGTTTCTTTGCACGGAATTGTTTGGTACAATCTCCTTTACTCAAAAACGGGACACTCCCACTACACTTCAATCCATTGGGAATGCCCTTATCCATGGCCCCGTATGAGAGAGAAAATGATTCTGTTTACAAAACTGGTAATTTTCTGTTTCTCCCAATTTTAGAAAACACAAATTCCCCCCCAAGCTGCTCTCTCCCTCCCCTGGTTAATGTTGCTTTATATCTGGGCAGCAGTAATTTGTGCAAGACACATTACTTATAGGACAGTGCCTAAAAATACATCAAAAGGTCACTGCACACCAGACAGAAGGCAGCCCTTGTTCCAGCCACTCGCACTGAGAACGACAGGTCTTTGTTAATATTAATTGTGCATGTTTTAAACAGTGCCTGCTTTAAAAATACATTGCACAAACCTGCAGCAATGAGCATTTTGTGAGCCCTGGGACCGGATAACGAGGGTCAGCCCTTCACTGATGATTTTAGGCAGTGTTTGCTGTTCTTACTGGCTTCCAGGTTGGTGAATTAGAGCCATATTGTGCGTCTGCTTCCAGGAAAGCGGGGTATCTTTCCAAAAATACACGTGAAATTAAGAATAGTAACAAAGATGTATAAAGTACCAAGAAGATTCAGAGCTAATGATTTGCACAAGCATTCACCACGATTGTGCTTATAATAGCAAGCATGTGCAGAGAACATGGGAAAACTCTGCTGGGAGAGCAAGGCCGGATTCCCTCCCTGCTCGGGAGAAGCTGAGCTGCTGTGAGGAGGTGGAGCAGAGCCTCCTCAGTGTCCTGCTGCTCCCACAGTGTCCAGCTGCCTTCCCACAGCTCCTGGCCCAGGGGTGCCTCGCCCTTTCCTGGCTCCCTCAGACCCTGGGAATGTTCCTCCAAAGGTGGTGGTGGCACCTGCTGCATGGGCTGACCTTAGGATCCACCTGGATTATCCCCAGGGTCGTCTTCTTCCTTCCAGCTGGTGATGTGACACTGAAGAGTAGCTCCCAACACACAAGACACACACAGTCACCTCTTGTGCCATCCCTTCTGGTGAGCCCAGGCAAAATCAAAAAGTATGATTCTCTCCTGAGGTGGACTCTATCCAGGAATGATGTTTTTAGTAAAACCGTGGATTCTGAGTCTTTATATATCTCCAGAGAAAGGCTGCAATATTTGAAAGGCTCTATCAACATCAAACAAAGAAACCCTGGCACCTGGACACTGTTCCCATCAAGGCCCTCTCACTCGAGCACACTCGGTTTGTTTTGTGATTTATCCTTAATAAGAAAATGTTGAAAAGATCTGATTCTGGCTGGGCATCAAAGGCAGTGGAGCTGTACATGGACAGCGTTGTTTACAGTGTGACTGTGCTCTGTGGCAATTACAACCCAAATTTATGTTGCTATTGAGTATGGCCTTTTTTTTCTATTGAAAACTGGTGTGTAAGTGGTTTATAATGGTAATTATTCACACGGAATTAGAACCAAAAAAAGAATGAAGTGTGGTGAAAGCAACAGCATCACAAGGAAGGTGATGCTGTGTAGGTAAAGTCATTTCAGAACTTCCTGAAATGTTAGGTTTATGAAGATGAACATTAATTCTCTTTTGGAAGAAGGATTGAGGTAGAACAGATGGGTTGGTTGCCAAGAAAATGGTTTGAAAGGAAGTAATGTGCACATTGACATTTCCTGCTTTTACATAATTATTTTTTAAATAACTTATGTCATTGCCTTGAGTGGAGTAATTGTGTTCATTAGTGGGGTATGAAGACAAGCATTTCCAGCATCTCAGAAGGGCTGTCTTGTGCCGTACCTCTCTTCCATTGCGTTTACCCACCCCAGCACAAGCTTTTACTTTGTTTTTTGACACAGAAATATGCCACAACTTGAACAAAAATGGAGCAGCATCTTTTGCTTGCCGTGTGTGAAGCCTGTTCCACCTGGAGGGGTTAAACGTGAGTAGGACTTTGCCCACCTGCCCATGGCTGCCCACTTGGTGTGGAAAATCGTGGAAAATCATGGGCCTTGCCCAGCCAGGGCACGAGGATCATCTCCCTCTTCCCCTGAGCACAATCACAATTCGCTGGCTCATCCCACTCTCCCTCCGCGAGGATCAAATCCTCGAAGCAGGTCTTGGAGCAGAGGATGTTGGTAGGCTGAAGGCCAAGGAATATTTTCCTCCCTGGCCCCTCTCAGTGTCTGTCCATGCCCTGTGTGCTGGGTATCTTCTCCCCGCTCCCAGATTTTCCCTGTGAAAATCCCAGTTTCCTCCGTGAGCACACCCTCCCCTCGCCCCCATCCCAAGCATCCCGAGGCTCTGCAAACAGCGTTCTGCTGCCTTGTTTTCGGCTTCCACTTGAACATATGCTGCGTGCGGAGATGCTGATGGGTGCAGCATCTGCTGCCCCAGCCCGGAGCTGTGCTCCGCTCTGGAGGGCAATTCCTGCCAGCCGTGCCTGTGTTTGCCCACTGTCTGCTCCTGCCAGGTCTTCGCCTTCCGCAAACTGCCCATTATGTGGCGGCGATAATTAAATCTGCCCTGCACCAGGCGGGTCTGAGCAGTGCACGGAGAGCCCTGCGTGTCCGTGCAGCTGCCGAGGAAGATGCAGCCCGTAATGATGCCGCAATCACCTGCCGGCTCCACAATGCCCGGCACCACCTATTTGTTCCCAGCGAGCTCTTTCAGCAGCTGTCAGATGCTAATGGCTTTCAGCTGCTGAAACAACCTGTGCCCTGCGCGAACCGGGGGACACAGCATGGAAATGCGCATAAATATTCATGTGGGACTAACAAAACCAAAAGTGCGAGCGCGGTTATCGGAGCTCCTGCGTGGATGTGTTGTGCTGGGTTTAGAGTGATGACTGCAAGGTGAAGGTTTTGAAGTAATGTTGTTCTTTTTACGCTTGTGAGGGGGGAAAGCCCCACAAAATGTAGTGGGATTGCAGGGGCACGCGGGTAAGAGCAGGATTTGTGCCCCTGTGTGATGTAGGCAGTTCTAGGTTGGGCTCTGCTGTCTGCTGTGGGTGATGCACTGAAACTCGTTCCTGAAAAAAAGGAGCTGCTGTGTTTGCTCATTCGGTTTGCATCTCTCTTCTGAACCTGTTCATGAAGAATTGAAAGTTTCTCACCAGATCTGTGCTAGATGCTTATGGGACACAGAACCCTGCAGGCTGAGTTCAGTGGTTTAGTTTTTAAAATAATTAATGTCAAGAATAGCAATGTATCTGATTTGGTCAAGAGCTGATAATTTCCCACCCTTCAGCACCCCAAAGCCTCAAACCTTTGACATCAGAATAGAAGTGGTGTGAGTCAGTCTCTTTAGACAGTTTTACAAAGTGATTCTGTCAGTGTGTCTACATTGTATTTTTTTAAAAATAAATTTGTTTGCAACATGCTTTTACTTTTTTCTTCAGACTCAGGATAACCCTGCTGAGAGGGGTCAAGGATGATGTTCTTCTTGAAACCCTTTGTTGGTAGCTCCCCTCAAGGTACATCAGAAGCCAGTGATACCCATTTGAATAATCACAAATTGGTAGTGATGTCCTTCATTACCTTGAACAATTATCCATATAGCCTGCGTGTGTATATTTTTCTGGGGAGGAAGTCTTGTGAAAATAAAGTTAATTCAGTATCTCAGATAAAGAATGATATTTTTGTTAGAAATTGTTGTCATAATAGTTGCACAAAAGGCTTCAAATAGTCTGCAACTTGGTACAAATAAAATGTTCAAAGATACAGGTGTTGTTCATGAGCCATCAAAGAGTTTTCCACCGCCACCTCCCTGTTTTATTAAAATGAAAAGAAGAGAAAATATAAAAACCAAAGCTCTGTGCTAATCTTTTCCTTTGTTGCTTAAGGGACATTTCAGTATAAAGTAGCAATTTCCATCTCATTTGAATAGCAGTTGCAACCCATTGGTGTTTAAAGTGAAATGTGCAGCTCCCGTAATCAGCTCAACAGATGCAAATGTCTTGTCTGTCTCAAAGTGCAGCTCCCTGCTTGCTGCCTCAATTAGATTTAGAGTGGAAAACACGATCAGATAATGGCAATCATGGGAGCTCCTCTTTCATCTCTTTGCTGGCAGTGGTTTGCTCCAAGGCCCGTCGGAGGGAGCCTGGCTGGAGGACGGGAGGGTCCCCGCAGCATCCCCGCCTCCCGAGCTGCAGGAGAGCCCGCAGAGCTCCGGAGGTGGGAAAGGGACACATCTCCCCTCTTCCCCAGCCCTTCCCCTGCCCCGGGGGACAGGAATGGCCTTTTAGTTCTGTTTGTGCCCGGGGCCATCCCAGTGCAAGCCTCTGCGCATTTTTGTAAATAAGCAATAGCAAAAATAAATGACATTTAGCATTTAGATCCCAGGCCAGTGCAGGGAGCAGCGCAGCAGGTTGGGTAAAACCCGCTGAGCTCCCTGAGTTCTGCCATCCCAGGCTTTAGGTGGCTGCAGCCGTTCCTCAGAGGGCTTTTAAACCCTAAAAATAACCTGTAGTGGTATGAGGGAAGAGTTTACTTTATCCTTCACATTTCTAAATGTGACGGTGAACACATCCATGGTGCTTTCCTGTGCCTGGTGTGTCTGAGCTGCTGGCACAGTGATCAGAGAGGGGTTTCCATCAGAATGATTTCTGAGTGGAGCTGCCCTTCCTGGGAAAGGGAAAACTTCCCAGGAAAAGGATTAAAATCGATGAAGCCTCTGAAACAGGTTGCTGATGGGAGGAGAATCCTCCTTTGCTTCCTCTAAAACATTTTCCTGAAAAGAGGCTGGGTTTTTTTGGTTTTTTTTATTAGTACTTTTCCTAATCAGGAGACATCTTATGGAAAAGGATTTCCATCTTGTGGTCAGCTGTGGTAATAAAACACTCCAGCTGAAGTTTTTTTCATAGGAAACCAAACTGGTTTCAATAAGAAATAATGCAAATCTGTTGTAGTTCCTTGAGAAGGCAAATGCTGAAGACCTCACAAGGTCTGTGTGTATAGAAGGTTAAAGCGTTTCAGGATTATCCCCCTTCACCTTTGGAACTGAAATAATTGGGAAAAGTATAATATAAATGATTAATGGCAGAATATTTAATTTAGGCACATTACAGAGCATGTTGGCCTCAGGAGCAGTGCACAGGAGCCCTTACTTGGAACTCTAACAGAAAGGAGGCAATTACTCCTGAACTTCTGGGAAAATCTCTATCCAGAGCCAAATATTGTTGCTTGGATTGTTTTCTATTCCAGGGTGACTCTGAGTCTCAGTACAACGTCATCATAACTTCATGCAGATATTTGTTGTTCAGGACGAATTTTGAAACCCCTGCTCTAATCTTGAAATAGCAAAATGCTGCAGGGTTAAGTGCTGGAGTTCACTGGAAAATCTACCCACTTCAGTGGGAAAGACTTTTTAATATATTAAAAGCAAAACAAATTTGGAAAGGTCATTTTAAATATTAAGGACTGTGGCTGAAGGGCAGGGCTGTGTGTGCTGGGGAAGTTTAGAGCTCAGATCTCGTGCAGGTGCTCCGTAAATGACCTCAGCTGTACAACCCTGCAAGGAAAGGTGAAGCTGTTAAAAGGAATAATTAATTTCTTGTGTCTAATTACTACCTTGTCCAGTTGTACACTGTGATGCCCCTGCAGATAGCACTGAAGGTCTTCTGACCTCAGCAAGAGCTGGACCAGCCCTGAATATATTTACAGAAAGTTAAATAAGAACTCATATCAAATTCTTAGAGATAAATGTAAGAACTTCATGAGTGTTTTTTTATTTTGAGGGCTTGTAACTAAAGGAGATGTTCAGTGTGTTCCTTAGTGGGTGCCAAAAAGCTTATTTTCAGAAGTGTCTGAAATTCAGGGAAAGTCAATAGCTGCTATATTTAATCAGAAGTCTATGCAACTGCTGCTGAAATCCATCTATGTTCTTTTTCTAGAAGTAATAAGGGGGGGGGAAAGCAGCACATATATGAAAAATCAGGTAAAATGCATATGACTTGCATGATGACAGTAATGCAGATTTCAAAAAAACAGTTCAACAACCTCTCTGAGGCTGTGCTGTAAATGTCACTGTAAGGGAAGTAGAAAAAAAGAAAATATTTGTGGACTCCTAGCAGTGTTTGGTAAATAGTTTCCAGAAAATCTTATGTCTAAAGTCTGTACATGGGCCTTGCTGTGTTGGTAACTGCAGCCAGTGGGAGTTTTTGCCACGGTCTCTACTGAAACAGGATCCAATTTATTTTTTTATTTCTCATGTGGAGGTATAAATCTTGGACCTTAATTACAAGAACACTTAAGGAGGAAAACATTTTCTCTTTTTATTTAAAAAAGAGTCATCTAACAACGAGTTAGTTAAAAGCATTAAAAAATACTTGAGGAACGGCTTCCTTAAATCAAACAAATCTCTCATTTTGCTTTTAGACCTTCGTGGAGGGTGCTGTGTTTGTCCCATTCATTTGAAGTGTGAGAACTCCGTGTCAGATGAAGCCATTAGCAGCTCCTGGGGCAGCAAACAGCGAAGCACCCGGCGCTGCTCTGAGGAAATGCAGCTTCCACACTTCCACATTTCCCCAGAGGAAGTGAGGGGGGAGGAGAAATCAGCCAGAGAGGGGAGAGGAGATGCCCTGGCACAGAGGGGAGCAGCTGACCCTGCCAGGGTGGCTCTTGGGCAGGGCTGGGGATGCCATGCTGGGCTCTTGGAGCATCCCTGAGCTCCCCATGTGAGGTGGGAATTCTGCACCAGCAACCCCAGCTGGCTCAGTCCCAGGGTCCCCTCTCCAGGTTTGGGTTGTTCTGTGAATTGCAATGTGTACATGGATGGGCATTTCCTCTTGCAAAGTTTTGGGAGCTCATGCAGGTGGTCCCTTACCCACAGAAACTCCAAACAGAGGAGCTTTGGGCCTGCTGAGAATGATGGTTGAGGGATGAACAACTTTCTTCAGTTTATGGGTAGTGCTTCCTTCCTCTGCTTCAAATTGCTGAGTAATTCCATGGTTTGAAAAGTGTTTCATTTATCTAGTTCTTTGGACTTACAACGTTACCTACTGCACTGTGTGTTGGTGAAGAAGTGTTTTATTTGTCTGAAATTTTGTTGGCAAATGTCCCCTTGCTCGTGTGGAGGTTTTCATTTCAAAGCGTTTGCCCTGTGCAAGTAACACCTCTGTAAGCTCTGGTGTCATCCTGACAGCAGTGGGTGGGCACCATCCTCCCTGCTCCTGCTGTTCCCAGCCTTGGAAAGGACTATTTTGTGCAAGTTTTGGTTCCCACGTCCTCAGCTCTTCAAACTGTGAGGAGGAAAGTAAATACAGGTGCTTTGGGGAGAGCTGCTGACCAAATGGGCTGGTTTATTTTTCCTTTTATTACCAGTTGCTAAGAAATGTCTGCAGGAAACTGCCAACACACTCTTGTAGGGTTGCTTTCCATATAAATTACTGCCAGGGTCACCCAAGTGTGGCCTCAGAGGAGAGAGGTGGAGAAGGTGAGGAACAGCAGGGAGGTGTCACTGGCAGTGCCAGGGAGGCTCTCCTGGCAGGGCTCTCCTGGGCATGGTCTGTGCTGGGACACATCCTGGAGAATCTCCCTTGGAATGGGCTCCCCTGGCCACCCCATCTGGGTCTGCCTGGCCTTGGGAAGTCCCAAGTTTTGCAGTCCCAGTGGATGGTGGAAGTGAGGAATCTGGATGGGAGATGGAGCTCACGGTGCCTCAGAGCAGGCCCTGAATCTTTGGTAGTTTCTGTGGCTCAGATCCAGTGCGGTTTTTTCACTGGATTTGGTTTTTCTGCAGTTCCCAAGCCCTGGGCGAGTGCTGTGACACCAGGCTGCAGCTTTCAGCAGCAGCAGCCCAGAAATGCTGGTTAATCACTGGTTTATTAGCTCATGGCCTTAGGCAAACCTGAAATCATTAACAGCCCATTTGTTGGGCTAATGACTCTTTTTTACTAGATGTATAATTTAATATATGGTAACTTTCATGCTTAATTATGCTCTTCAAAACTTCTTTTGAAGGAATTTATTTCGCTGTGTGCATGTATATCAGAGGGTTGGGAGCTGGCTGGCTTTGCTTGCATGCTGCTCTGTGTTAAAATCTAGATAGTTAAAGTAAGAAGATTTTAATTTAGATATGGGTATTTCCCCTGTTGCTTGTTCTTTCAATATTTTTATCTCTGAGCGCTTGAAAAATAAATAACGATGAATAATTTCAAACCAACAGGTTTAAAATGGCATCATTTCATGCCTGCTGTAGGTTGCTACATTGTTTTGGACAAGACGTAAACCCAAAGTCCTGATCAATAGGGCCATTGTGCCAGCAGCTTCCAAATGAATGCAAGTCTTGATCTCAGTGTCCTGGCTGTTTTCCAGCCTGGTTCACATTTTACTCAACAGCCAGTCCCACTCCTGTTCCCTCTAACCTCAGTGGGAGCAGAGGCAGGCCACTGCAGAGTGCTGCTAATCCCACGTGCCATTTGCATGCAGCTCTTGTAAAGCATTCTGGGATCAGCTGGGATGAAAAAGGGCTGTGCATGTAAAGATGTTTGTCACTGGCATCCCAAATCCGCTGCTCGATCAGTGAGATGAGGTTATCACTTTGTCAATCGGGAGAAATTTTTTTTTTTTTTTGAACGAGGCAGCTGATTGAGAAGGATAATAAAGATGAATTTGATTTTCTTTCTGTGAGCTCTAGTGTCCCCTTCATGGAGATTAAAAATTTCCCGGTGCTGTTTTCAGCTCCACAGAGCAAGCAAAAGCTAATCTCCTGCTTGGCTATACCCACACCGTTGCTGTCCACTAATAGGATCGCCATACAGTTGTGACTTAACAGGCACTGGGAGAGGATAATCCTGTTTATTCGGTCATCCAAAGCACTGATGATCTGAGATAATCAGCGGGCTGGGAGCAGGGGAGGAGGAGGGATGAGGTTTGCTTTGCTGCGTGGTTCGTCTGGGCAGATGCTGAGTGCCAGGGAATGGCTCCATCTCCTCACAGAGCATGGGAAGGGACCAAAAACATCCTCCCAACGCCAGCCCTGGAGAGCCAGCCTGATGAAACAACAGCCTTGGCAGTGTCTGGTCCAGATGCTGTGCTCAACAATTCTGAATTGTTCTTTTTATGTCTGATTTAATATGGAAATACTCAGTGTCTGAGTGGCCACCCAAGGCACTCTGTGCAGAGTGTTTTGGCTACCAGGTGGTAGAGACTGTGTGTGAATGGGTCACCTCCCCATGCTCACTCACACTGGGAAACCTGCAGCTACCTTGTACCAAATTTACTAAAATTACAACTCTTATTACATTTTTGCTAGGCCTGAGACACAGCTTTTTATAGGACACTGAATATTTGTAAGCAGCCACTGGATCTCCGGGAATGTAGGGGCACACTCTGCAGAGCCCCTCCCAAGAAATATAATCTGTGAGACTTTCCCCAGTGTCCTGGAGCCTCGAAACTGGGCTGTATAAAATCTCTTGTGAGGGCACAGTAGTGAGCTTTCAAACAACTTTCTTTTCTTGTTCTTGTGATCATTAAAGCTTTCACACTTCATATTATATCCCATTAATTCATTGGCTTGGGTTTCTGTGGAAGGCCCCCCGTCTTCACTTTGATTTTATCTCAGTCCATGTGCCTTCAGCAGCCAATAGTTCCCTGCTGAAGATATTTCAGTGTTTGTAACCTTAACCTTTACAGCTGGCACGAGCCATTCAAACAGTGATGCTGACTTTGAAGCCTCATTTTATGTTGCCTGAGCTGTCCCAGTCCAGATGACAGGTTTATAGTTTGGGAAGCCAGTAGCAATGGCTGAGCTCACTGGTCTTTACAGCTGAAGCACTGTCATTAGGTGCAGCTCCTCACCATGGTGACACTGCAAATATTGAACACAAAGTGATCCATGGGACCCAATATAACGCTTGCTTTAATTCATATTTCACAAGATAACTTGCTTTATTTAACTTTTCAAACGTGAGTGGGTTGGGAAGGACAGAATGTTGCTGTGTGGAATTTATGGGCACTCATATTTGTGTGCTTGTTTTAAAAATTAAATTTAAAAAGTATTGTTTGTTTTCTCCTCTCCCTGCTGGCGGATGTTCAGGCCCTTGCAAGGCTCCAGGGGATTTTCTGTGTGTGTGTGTTGAATGATGAGCTCTGAAAAGTGATGTTCTTGCTCTCCTGCCTCCCTCCCTCCCTCCTTTTGTACTCCCATGCAGTCGGAGTGGCAGGGCTGTGTCCTTGCTGGAAGTGCTTTGGGACACCCCGAGCACAGAGCTGGGACCCCACTGGTGCACCCCGACCACCAGACCCCTCAGACCTGAGGTTCAGCCATATTTCCCTGGAGAAATGATGTTTTGGGTAAATAACACCAGATTCTTCACTAGGGCTGGCAGGAAGAAAAGGAATATGGCAGCTGCAGAGCTTTGGGGCAATACAGGAAGTTCAGAATAAGGAAATTAGCCCCAAGGTTGTTCTTCTGAAGGGGAATACTGTGACGAGCATATTCCAGATTTCCATGCACTTTAATTGGAGTTTATTTCACCTAAAAATCAATCTATAGACCAAGACAGAGGATGCATGGACCCATCTACTTAAGTGGTGGCCACACCATCCTTAGAAGTGATGGTATCCAGGGCCCTTCCCTCTGGATTTGTCCTGATAATCTGAGAGATCACAGCCATGGCCTCTCACAGCAGTGACCAACACAGGGGAGGCTTGTGAGGACAACCTGCTGAAGAAAAACTTTCTCAATGCTTAGTTTTTTCTAGAAATTTCCCTCTTACAACTAAGATTTCCTCTTGTAATTTTCACAACCATGACTGTAAATAAGCAAACATTATAAAATCTGTTAAATTCACTGTCATTCATCTGCAAGCAGGGAAAAAAATGCCCTTTATTGACTCTTGTTTGCCACAAAGAAGTGCCCATTAGTGTGTGTCCAACCCCTTTATATAAAACTGAGAGCCATGAAGTCACTGACAGGGCTTTTATTTGTCTACATTGAGTCCTGCAGAGATGGCAGAGAAAAAAAATCCTGCATTAATAAAAGAATAAATTCCTCTTCACGTTAACATAAAATGCTTCTACAGTGATGAAAAGATTTGGGTTTGCTCCAGTGTGGTTTTCCCCGTGTGGCTGGTTTTTGCATTTCTTTCAACTTGCTCTTTGTAATCCATTTCCAGTTGGGCTTTTTTTCCTTTCCAAGTCTGACATATAGTGTGATGTTCAAATTCTGGCCTGTGACAGCTTGAGGAATATTTATATGTTTGGACAAAATATCTTCCCTTCCAAGTCTATTTTAAATGCCATGGAGATGTCTTACTCCCGAGGTTTTGTTTGTCATTGTTAGTTATTAAAAACCTCTGCCCAAGCTCAGCAATGACACAACAATCCTGTGCAGGAGGCATTTTCAGGGATTTTGCATGGATGGCTCCAGGAAGTGAGGAGGGGGTGATGGAGAGGAGAGGAAGATCGAGATAAGACCTTTTCTAGACTATTTGAAAGGTTTCTTTTTCTTTGCAGAGTGGGCAATGAGAAGTAACCACGAGGCAGGAGCTGGAAGCTGAAACTGTGCAGCACAAGCCTGGCCCAGCCTGGTGTCAGGGGACAACTTCTGGTGAGTTTGTTTCTTTCCCTGTCCTCACAGCTGGGAATATGCCGTGATTTAAAACCAGTGCAGCATTAACTGCCCCATCACACGCGGCAGAAAGCTGGGGGACTGACCTCATCTGCCAGAACAAGTGTTTTAATGCTGCCCAAAGTTCAAATCAATCCAAAGGTCAAACTTGTTTAAGGCAGGGAGTGATAAGAGGGGTGATGGAAGCTCGGGAAGCTCGTTCCCACGTGTTGGAATGAAGCCAGCAGTGGCTTCAGGAAAATCTCCAGATAGGATGAGCCCTGGAGAACAGTGACAGATGAGAAACTCAGGGCTGAGACAGAGAATTCCCATTAAATGCAACAGAAGAAAATAGACCCTGGTGAATGGGACTTCAGGTCATTCTCCTGGCAAGGCCTGCTCAGGAGACGCTCTCAGTGCCTTGATGCTGGTGAAGTTTTTGGTCAGGTGATGGAATGGACTGTGAGAGGGAAAGGGGATTTTCTGCCTGAAAGGTTTTTCCCTGTGAAGGAGGAAAGACTGAGGTTACTTTTGTAGTCCAGAGT
Source organism: Platysteira castanea (assembly GCA_013397175.1). Lineage (NCBI taxonomy): Eukaryota > Metazoa > Chordata > Aves > Passeriformes > Platysteira > Platysteira castanea. The sequence goes on along the minus strand of VYXC01006788.1, from coordinate 688,091 downwards.
GCTCAGAGCAGCTCTCTGAAATGGTCCTGGTGGCATCTGTGCCAGCATGGGCACCCTGGGATGTGCAGAACTTCTGGTCAAGTTTGAGGGAAGTGGCAGCTTCAGTTTATTCCCTTTGGGAGGGATGGGGAGGAAGATGGAGTTCACACCTTGCTCAGCTGACACTGGAACAGAACTTTTTCCCTTTTCAAAGGCAGAGCTTTTCCCTCTCAGTGTTTTCTTCTGTGCAGGGGAGAACATGGAAAACTTTTCTGTGGAAAACCCTCCTGGTTCTGTGGGGGCTGCTCAGCACCCTCAGCAGCTGGTTGGAAAACTCTTTCCACAGTTTGTAATGGCTGCTTTTTCAAGGGTCTGATGGCTTTATTTAAAACAAACCAAAAGGAAAAAAAAGAGAGAGAAGAGGGAGTAAGTAAGCTCTCAGTCTGCTCCTGCCATTTGAGTTATGATGGGGGACATTGCTGGGGAGCCCATTAACTTCTGTGGCACATGGCCATGCTTTCATAAGCTCACAAGAGATGGAGTTTTTCTTTATAGTTTTGGGGGGTTTTTGGTCAAAGAAAGCATTCTCCAAGGGCTGACTACAGAAAAATTCCCTGGCCTTTCTGGCAGAATTCCCTGGTTCTTACACAGCCAGGGTTTTCTGTGCTGCAGCTCTGGTGTGTGACCCACGCTCTGAACACATCCAGGGCCAAACGAGGATCTTCTGACTTGAGGCTGAATCTGATAATCTTTCCTCTATGGGAAAGATGCAAATAATTCTGTTTATGTGGGTGAAGAAAGGTGACATTCGGGATGAGGAAAGGTGGCTCGGGCTGCTGACCTGGCTCTGAGAGGAAGGATGGGTTAAGCACCAAGCCATAGACCTGCTGTATCAGAAGTCCAGCTCCAGACTGCTCAGCCCAGGAGGGCACCTGCCCATCCTGTCCCTCCAGCCTCTGGGGTCAGGTCTGTGCTGCTTTTCACTGTTGGCAAAACCAGCAACACTGCAACAGAGAAGGGGGATTTTTCCGAGCTCTTGTTCGTGACACCAGATGTGCCTGTGCTTTTTTTCAAGCTCATTTGAATGTTTGTAATGGACTTCTGGCTTTGAAAAATCATCAGTTACCAGATGTCTTTTAAATTGTCTACCTTGCAAAATCGTCCGTTACCAGATGTCTTTTAAATTGTAAACCTCTGTAGTCAGAGGTTAAAGCTGTGTCAAATCAGTCACTGATATGAATTCATATTATACTTTAAATGAACTATGATTTCCTCCGACTCTTTCCCCTTAAAAGTCCTCTCATGGAAATTTTGTGGCTCATCCAAGATTTGCCACCTGCCCATCGCTAAAGATCCAGTGATAAATGCTTTTAATAATTAACACTGGCTTTGTACCTCTGTCTCATGGATATCTCACCTCCCAGACAGCAGAAATAAAAGCCTGTTGTAACAGGAAGAGTAATGATCTGGATGCTGGTGGAAGGTTCCTGCAGCTGCACAATCAGTGCAGATCTTGTACAACTGGAGTTGTTTGCAAGCAGGATTTTGTCCTGGGCCCAGTTTGGAGCTCAAGGCACCTGGAGAAGCAGCGATGCTTGCAGAGTTCCTAAGGTAAAAGAGGTTTGGGGGCTGTGTGGGGTGGGAAGAGGCTGTACAAGCCAAAAGCACAAAGGAGGTTGGGTGCAAGTTTCCTCCTTAATCCATCTCTCCAGGGTCTCATCCAGCCTCAGTGCTGGCTGCCAAAAGCTCAGACTGAGTGGCTATTTTGGGATACAGCAACACCAAGTGTTACTTCAGAGATGTTTGGAGAGAGATTTAATAAAATCAACTAATAAGGTTTGACGTGCTGAAGATTAGGAAAAGTCATTCCGAGCATCCAAACTGACCTCAGGAGCTCAGGGGAGTCACGTGTGTCCTGGGGATGGATGCCCTCCTGGGATGGCTGGTGGGACAGCAGCAGTTCACCTCTTTGTGAAAACATCTCTGAACTGTGAGGGCAAACCAGTGGGGCAGCCCGGCACTGGATGTTGGCCTTAAAATTAAAAAAAAAATAAGGAAGGGAAAAGGCAGCTCGAAGCTGGTGCGTGCTCTGGGGCCGGCAGCAGCCCCTCTCCCTGCAGCAGGCAGCTGGGGTGACTGCAGCAGTTGTCCCCGTGTAAATCACCCTGTCCCCAGCCCAGGGGCTGGCACTGGGCAGCGGGGTCCCCGCTCACAGCCGGGCACTGCCCTCGCGCTCGGTGCCAACTGCTCGGGGCTGTCAGCTTCTCGTTTGGTTTTGATGGTTTAGGGGTTTTTTTTTAATCTTTTTTGTCGTAGGACCAGCCCAGAATAGGATCACGAGATGGGTGTTTATTACTTTCCAAATAATCTATAGCCTGGTTTTGGTGCTGACCCCGTTTGAAAGGCGGTGCCACCGCTGCGCTCGTGTTTCCATGTGACACCGCTGCTCGCTGTTTTTTCCCATTTCATAACTAATAAGTGAAGTGAGTTTGACAGCCTTGGTTTCAGCTTCAGCCTGTTGGTTCCCATGTCACAGCTAGGCTCTGTTAGCAGCAAATTCTTGTCAGGAGAAGAGAATTACAGCTCAGGCTTGAAATGTGCTGGTGTTTAGTGCAAAGCTTTAAATTCTTGACCAAAGTTAGATAAAGCCAGCTGAAAGTGTGACGTTTGCAATACACTATCTATTTATCTTTTCCTCCTGACCAAAAATACCTAGAGTGGAAGTATGTGTCTTTGCATCCAAGCTGAGAACAGTTGAGCTCCTCTGAAAAAAAAAAAGGATAAACACAGCATTTCAAATATTCTGTGTTTCAAAATCCATGCAACTGTCCCTCTCCCTAGATGTGTGTGTATTATCTGTATTGAAAGAAAAAGATATGTATAGACACATCTTTAAAGAAAAAAGAATGATTAGTTTTCAAGGTGTGGGAAGCTTGTTTAACTGATAATAAGAAAAAAGTGTTAATTCTCCCCCAGCAGTCATTAATAGCTCCGAGCTCCAGCCCAAGTACAGATGGAGCTTTGATATGATCACACTTTTGCAGAGTGTGTGCTGTATATCCTGCTGCTAATCCTGGGGTGGAAATCAGCTCCTCCTGACACCTGCTGCCAGGACCTGACACAACTGATTCCAGCTGCAGCTTTTGCCGCCTCCTGGGCTGGATTTTGGGCATGTCCCAGCTGGGCAAGCCAGCACTGGGCACGTTCTTTGCCTGGTGCTGACATCCTCCCCTAAAACCTCCCCAGAGCCACGGTCCCGTGCTGCCCTCCTGGGTCCCCTTCAGCCCAACCATTCCTTGAAGCCCCATTTCTGTCTGCTGGATGGGGGCTGCTCCTCCCCGTGGGGCACACCAGAGGTTTGTGTTCAGACAAGGTTTTTAGTTGTGGTTTCCAGCAGGACGAGCTGTCCCACATCCCAGCTTGGAGCAGCCTGTGAAACACAGCAGCTTCTGGGCTCAGATGAGGAGCAAGTGCCTGTGGAGCCAGGAGCCCCAAGCCCTTAGGCTACAGCTCTGAGGTTCTTTAGGGAATGCTGTTTCCAGAGCCTTCCTGGCTGTCTGGGGCTGCCAGGCTGCCGTAAAAACCAGAGTCAAACGTAGATCCTGATGGTTTTGGCCTCTTTGCTAATTTGGCAATCAGATCTTGTTATTGAAGAGTTTTCTAGAAGCTGAGTGGAAGACTGGAGGGGGTTTTGGAGGGGCTTTTTTGGTGATGGTTTGCTAAATTGATGGTTTAGATCTGAAAGGACCCTTAGGCTGACCTGTGGTATATAACAAAGAGTTGAATTTCCTGCACTTAGCTGCCAGATTCTATCCAAGGAACTATGGTGAACCACTGTGCTTTCCTAGGGAAAAAAAATGCTCTTAAACGCACTCATTTCAGCATAGCAGAAATGTTTCTTATCCCTGATGGGGAGGAATGGGATTTTCCAGAAAGCTCTGGGACAAAGACCTTCTGACCTAGGCTCTCCCTTGACCTCATCCATCTCCCCAAACAGCACCCTGTGATCTGCTTGTCTCCTTTCCTGGTTGTGCTGGAGGTTAGAGAGACATTAAATGAGCTAAAGGGGCAGAGAGAGAAGAGGTATCCATTTGGGAATAAAGAAGGGGCAGGCAAGTAACACAACTCAGCAGTGACAGGGTTAATCTGACTTTGCCCCACTTTTGGGTGGGAAATTTTCAGCTCAAACCAGGTATTTATTACTCCACACAGATGTTTGCAATGACATATGAGCCACCACTGCTGCTCTTTTGCACAAACAGACAGCAGAGCAAAAAGCTGTCCCTGTCCTGGAGAGATCTCAGACTCACAAGGTGATTACTTCTCTTTGTCCATTAATTTCCTCTCCCAGATTTAAAGTGCAACGACAAATAAATGATTTTAAGTAACCTCTTGAGATAGACGTGCTGCCAGGAGGCACTGACCTGCCTGGGGTAATGGAAGGCTGGGGGATTCACAGATTTGGAAAGCTGCAGCAGTGGCTTTGCTAAAATGACACCGATTAAGATATTCGAGAGATTATCTTCCAAAAACATGGTGGTCAAGGACTTAATGACTTAAATTGTGGTCAAATGTCTCCTTGTTATCAATTGTCTATTGCCAGTTAAACTGCATTAATGAAAGCCTCTTGATAAAAGCTGCCTTATCACCCGGAACTGAGATACCCAGCCTAATGTGCTCCAGCAAGGCTGCAGGAAATGCTCCCTTCAGCAGCCGAGGAGACGAGGTGTCGCTTTCCTGAATTAGGCTGAGTCAAATGGATGGTCAGGCCCTCCAGAAAGAAGCAATTTCTTTCACCTTTTGTGTTAAAGCGCTGCTTTATCCGTGTGTCAGAAAGGATTCTGGCTGTCCTGCAGGAGCTGAGAGCCCAAGCAAACACACCCTGCGGGCCATTGGCAGTGGCTGGGGCTGGAGGCAGTGTCACTGCCACCCTGAGGGGATGGCACAGCGCTTCCCGCTGCCATAACCACTCACTTCCTTGGAGAAAAGGGGCTGAAAATAGTGTTTAACATTGTTGATGACAATTTTTCCAGATTTATTACCTGTTTTTTGTTCACTGTTTGGCTGCCTGCTCCCCTTCCATCTGCCAGCCCTGTAATCCACCTCCTCTTATCTCAGAACCGTTCTCTCCACCTCTTGCTCATTTTCATTTTATTGCCTAGCTAATCTCATCCTCCTGCTTTTCCTGACGCTGCTCCCTCCTCCCCATCTGTGGAGATTAAATCACTGCTCCTTTTGTCCGATGCCACTCAACATTCCCCCATTTCACTCAGGCTTTGGGACGCTTCCAGGCACTTTTGCTGTTGTTGCACACATCCGTTTTCCTGGCACAAAAAGGCCCATCAGCATCTGATGGGAGCTTTAGCGAGCCCTCGTTTCAACCAGTTCTCAGAGATGTCCTGAATCTGAAATGGAGCCGAGCTCAGCCTGCCCAGTGCAGCAGAGCCAGGTGAGTGTCTGGAACACCAGGACCATCAGCGGGATGCTCAGGGCAGAGCTGCCCTGGCGACAGAGCCTGGCACCTGAACATTAGCTGAGAAAAATCTAGACCAAAGGCGTGGGCTAGGAAATCTCCAAGCTCTCAAAATGTGAAGTTTTGGAAGTGGTTTCTCATCTTGGTGGTGATGTTTCAGCATGATCAACCATCTTCCCTATTTACAGCCTGTCAGTGTTCATGGCCTCGACAGTTTTATTCTAAATATTGCTGAGAGTTTCTGAGGGTTTTGGGTCAAGCTTGAAGCAGCCTCCCTGTTCAGGAGTATTAAGTGCACCCTGTTTTGGGGTCACAGCCATGGTGGGGGACACTGGGTTTTCATGCCATGTGTTTGTGGCACCCTTCCACCTTCCCGCAGTGCTGGAGACTCTTAGCAGCAGTTCTTCCACCTGTGTGGCTGTGCAAGGCCACTGACTGCAGTGCTGCTCATGTGGGCTGAGAACTGGAACCAGCAGAGCCTTTAACTCCCTGGCAAGCCCCAGACCACTTCCAGCTGTGTTTCAGGGACCACATTCCCTGACAGGACTCCCCACAGCTGCCACTCGCTGCTCCTCCCTGCTGTGAGCACCCCAGTCTGTCTGCAGCCAGAACAAGTCCTAAAGCCTTGATTCAAATAATCCCACTCCAAATGCATGGGAGATGGTCCCCTTAGCAAGGACTGCTGCTGTCTGGCCCTAACCACTGGTTTTAGATGTTCATTTTTACCCTATACATTTTTGGGTTGTATCCCTTGCCTTAATCTCAACTTGCAATGCCAACCATGGTGCATTTGCTCTATCTCCCCTCACTACCTTTATCTGCCAGCATGTTTTAAATTAGTTTAAAGAGTATGAGACTTAAAAAGAAAAAAAACCAAACAGGCAGCTTCAGATGAAAGCCAGCAGCATGCCTTTAAAAATAGAGCAGCAGCCCTGCGCGAGGTGCCGAGCAGTGGGTGCACGGGCGGGGAGCTGCGGAGGCTCTGTTTAAACAGAAGGTAAATAAGTGGCTGGGGGAGCTGCAGTTCATCTTGTTCCCTTACGTGTTGCCCAGATAATGCAGCAGATCTTCAGGCAGGCTGGTTCTAAAAACGGACACAGCTCTTGGGTTTCACCGGGTGACACCCAGGCTGCCGCGGCCCGGCCGTGTCCCGCGGGAGCAGCGCGAGGGCACGCCAGGGAAACGGCGTTCGGTGCTTCAAAACCAGCAGCACGGCTCAGCTCTTGGCACTGGGGCTTTCTGGAGAAGACTTTTGCAGTGAAGATTGTGTGACTTTATGCCGTGGTGCCTGATGCAAAAGTTGCTGCCTGTAAATCCCTGGGGTCAGGCAGTGTTCTGTTAAAATTCCCTTTCCTGCTGCGGTTGACCTGTGAAAACAGCAATCATCTGACAGTGACAGCAGCACTTAATTAGTAATTCAGGATTAAAGTGGGCTGTCCAGTGAGTAATTTCACAGGAGCAGAGTTTAGGATTGAAGCTAGTTTAATATAACAATTGTCTTGAAAGCCTCCTTGGCATTTTAATGGTGTTTTTCTTTGGTCTAAATATATATGAGAAGTTGAGAGGATGTTTAAATCTGAGCAGGGTATAAAAGGGACCAAGAGAAAGACTGAAAGGTCTTGTCCAAACTCCACACAGTTGTGTGAGCCTCTGGCTTCCCTAGGACAGGGCATCATCCCAGGGAGCTGCACCTTTCCCCGTTCCTCTCACTGCTCCAGGGTGAGCTTTAGAATCTTTACCTTCCTTCTCACCCTCTCTCCTGCCTAGCTGAGCTCAGCTCAGCTGTGCAAAGGACAAGTATTTGTTACCCTTCAGTGGCTGCAGCAATGGCCAACCAGCCCTTCCCTGCTCCCAAGGAGACTGTGTTTGGATTGAGCATATGTTGCTCACTGGAATGGAGAATTCTCCATTCCTTTCTAAATGAGCTTTCTCGGGCTCTCCCTGTTCAGCAAAATCAGGAGAGAAAGGGCAGCAGTGCCCCTTGGCCAGTCCATGGCAAGTACTTCTGTTCTGCAGGAGAAGGCAGAGTGCAGCCTTCCCCATGGCAAGAGTGATCCTCTGTTGGGTGAATTGTTGCTTACAAGGTTAATTAGCTGTGGAAAATGAGCTAGAATACTTGGGAGTAATGAATCATAATGAGTCGTTATATTTGAGGAGTGACAAATTAAATTCATGCATGTTTTGGACTACTTGTTTTAGTCAGAATGGAAAATAGAGCTATGCTTTCTTCTGCTGTTCTGCTTTCGTGTCAAGACACCAGGAGATAAATCAGTATGGCCAGAGCTTGTAAGGTCTGGCAGTGCTTGACTGCACGAGGTTTAATCTCTCTCCTGGGTCCTTGAGCTGGGCTAGGAGCAGGAGCTCCTCTGGAACCAATACTTTTGCCTCCCCCTTCAACAGGAGGGATTTTGATCCATTACTGAGGAAACACGAAGCTTCTCCTAAGCTAAAAGGGAAAAAAAAATTGTATTGTCCTAATACCATGAGTAGTAGTGTCCTCCTGTGGCTCTGATTGAGGTTACCCTCACCTAGGGAAGTACATTAAATTATTGCTCCACCTTCCACACCAAGGAGAGTCAAGGGACCTACTGGTAGCAAGATTCATGAGATCCTTCAGCTCCTGCTGTCCTCAGATGAATCTCTGGAGTTTTTCTGTGGAATTAGACCAAGCACCATAGCAAGCTAAGGAGCAGACAGACATAACCCCTGAAACACCTGGAAAGTAAGGATAAGCAAGCTACTCCAGCCTGGAAGGCAGCTGCTGGAATCTCAGTGTAAGATGAAGGACACTGAAAAAGAGGATCTTGATGAGAAGAATTCCCTCTTAGTCCCCTTCAAGAACCATAACATGTCCCTGGGTGAGCTGAGGCCTGGTATGAGCTGCTGTGCTTGATTTGGGTTTTTGGTGTGGTACCAAGGTTCAGCTGGTTCCAGGCTGGGGGAGCTGTGAGCAGTGGGAGGATTTGAATTCACAGCCTTCCTTTTAAATAGATCTGTGGTTCCAGGAGGGCAAGTGGCACTGCTGCAGTGATTAAGTTCTTTGCTGGATTGATGCCTCTGGAAGTGTTTGGAGAGATTTGACAAATCTTTCTGTCTGTTGAGGGTTCTCATGGCTTTAGCTGTTTGTCACCACTGGGAGAAAACATCTTTCTCCTTCACAGAACAAAGAGCACTTGGGGGTTCAAAGACAGAAGGTGCCAACTGGCATTTAGTATTGCTACTAATTATATATCAAAACTTAATATAAGTTAGGACCAAATTAGTGCATTTCTCCAGGTGTTTTCACAGTTGCCCTGCCTGCAGCCCTGTGGGTTATGTTCTGAGTTTTTGAGCACTCATTTTGGTCCTTCTCATCTCCACTGACGTGGTTGGTCCTGGCGTGGTCAGGTGCAAACTCCCACTTAACACTGTAAAGGCATCACTGACACAAAGTGGAAAATCCTCCTTGAGGTGCAGAGCTCTCTCAGGAGGCAGCCAGTGGGGTGACTGCTTATAGACCTGGCCCTGCGCTTGGAGATGTGGATTCATGTACAGTATCTTCTGTGAAAGCAGCTATTCTTGCTCTTGCCAAGCTGCTCCGAAGACCCATACAATGATGTTAATTGTAAACCACAAGCTGGCTCTTATCTTCAAATTGTTTTTCTCTGACAATTTTAAGAAGAGCTCAGCATGTTCTCAGTAGGAGCTGATAGATGCTGAGCACTTCTGAAATCCTGCCAACTTCGTTTAGGTTCCTAAACAGGAACTGAATTCTTCTGAACATATGATCCTAAGGGTGCATTTCATAGCTCTACAGCTCTGTCCGTATCATTTCTTTCCTCTCTCCCTGTCCCCAGAATGCTCCTGGCAGCAGCAATAACACCAGCAGCACCAGGCTAGTCAGGGCTTGAGTGATGTCTCAGTTAAGATGTCAGCTCAAGCCACACTGAGCAGAATTAAGTGACAGCAGTTAAAAGGTGCCTGTCTGCATCCTGTCTGCAGTAAGGTCCCTGTCATCCCTACCAGCAGTATGGATATATTTGAGATAGCTGTGATGGATTTTATATATGTATATGAAAACAATAACCTAGTGCAAATTCTGCCTTGTTTTTCAGAGTATTTCATTCTGTGTTTCAGGCATGTACTCTGTGCTTGACAATGCTCTGACTCTCAGGATTCAAATTTTCTCCTAAGTAGGTTCTTGGGGGAGAAAGAATGAATGATTTGCAGTGTTCGTGGGGCAAAGGGGGAGGGCAGACAGGCCTTTATCTGAAGATTTTCCAGCAGAGTTAGTGCATCTGTTTTGGTGCTGTGAGGCTGACATCCTCTCCCTGCAGCCTTGGCAGCGAGCGGAAGGACCACACGTCCAAAAAATCTGGGGGGCCCAAAGCGCTGTGGACAAAAGTATGGCAAAGAATTCAAACATCAGTGAGCGCAGTGATGCTGGAGGGCTGGCGGGGAGCGATTAGCGCAGTGCTCTGGAATGTGGCGTTTCAATAGCGCTCCAGAAGGCTCGGCAGCCCCGCCGGCTTCTGCAGCGTCAGGACGGGCTGCGGCCGCGCCGGGGCAGCGGGAGCGTGCGGGGCCGGGGGTGCGGCACTGGCCGGGGGTGCGGCACTGGCCGGGCTCCCCGCTCCGCTCCCCGCCCCTCGCCCTGCCCAGGGGGTTCCTTTCCTCCGCAGGGATCAGGTGCACGCAAGGTGCGCTGCCAGAACCCCCCTGACAGCCTGCGGCAGTGTCAGCTGTTTGCTTGCCCTGGGCCGATGCGCTAAAAGCCACCTGCGGCCACCATCCAGCTGCTGCCAGCTGTGCGGTGGGGTGGTGCACGGCGTGGGGTTTGCGTGTTTTTCCCACGCGTGTCAGTGTGGAGTTTGGGTGGGGTTTTTCCACTGGTTTTGGTCTCTTTGGGAATGCACCCAGCGGGACTAAGCGGGTGTCTGTGGTCGCATTCACTTGTTTCATTTTGTTTTCTTTATATTTTCCTTTTATTTTCCCCCCGCTTCAGATTTCTAGGTATATAAATCGAAGTGTGGAATGAATTAAAAATAAAGCTGGGTGGAAGGCCTGGCTGATGTGAACACATACATTTTTAGTTGAGGTGGGAGAAGAACTTGCTCATTCAAGCCCTCATCTAGGGCAGGGAATTCCCTGGCTTTTGTCTAAATATGGCATGCGAGAGCAGAGCACAGGCAATGCAATGCTTCACTGAGTATTGTTTAAAAGGGAGCTTGGCACCGGCCAGCAAGTAGGATTCTTGTGAAAACATGGCACAAGGAGTTGTTTGACAGATTCTGACATAGCGAAGTCTTTACAGGAGGAACAAAAAAAAAAAAAAAAANNNNAAAAAAAAAGACGGAAAAGAGAGAAACTGCAGAGTACATGAAGCCAAAACCATATTGTCTGCCTAGGAAGATTGCAGAAGAAAAGGTGCTTTGCCCTGAGTCATAGCCTGCATGCTCTGTGGGTCTGATCCTATCAGTGATCCATGGCACTGAGTTAAAAATCCACTCCTAAATTATTGCCTCTCTCATCCAGGAGAGGTGATGAAGGAGAGTGAGAGCTGGGGGAGACTGCCATGGCTTGAACCCACAGACCAGAGTCTCTGTCCCAGACTTGCCAGGTTGGATGGGCCTGTCCTTTGCTGTCCCATGCTCCACCCTGCAGGCAGTGGCATTTCACCAGCAGATCTTTGGATGCAGCACTCAGTCCCAAGCAATCCTGTGGTCTGTGTAGGTGTCTCCTTTTTGCAAAGCTTATGCTGACTTGTGGCTTTGAACATCTATTGCAGCAGCGGGCCCTGCCTGGAAGGAAATCCTCCTCCCGCTGCCTCTGCTGCATCTGGGGACACCGTGAGAACCTTGGAGCCTGAAGGCCTTTGGACATCTCAGCAATGGAGAACTTTGTCTGCAAAATTCCTGGTCTGTTTTTGAAATGTGGCCATTACGTGAGAGAAAATTTATCTGGAACTCAGCACTTCTGGAGGGCTCAGATGAGGACATGTCACTCGATGGTTCTACTACTGACAGCAGGTATTGAACAGTGTGAGAAGCTCATACAGAGGAGGACTTGGCTCAGCCTTCCCTAAATTTGCCTTGAATGCAACATCCACACTTGATCATAGCTGGAGCTTTCTCTCATCAAAGGTAAGTCACTCTTCCTCTGGTTGGTGTCTTGCAGTGCAGACTGGAATGACAGGAGCACTCTGTAATTAGCACAGAGCCTCAGGCAGTTGTGTTGTTCCTGAAATGCAAGGCCTGAGTGGTTCTGCTGCAGTAGGAGTGGTTTGGTGAGTCCTTAACTGCTCTGCGTTTGTACTTGTGCTAGTGAAAGCTGTTCCCTAAGACTGGTCTGCTGTGCATCAGAAACCAGGAGTCCAGATCCACTCCTGTGGGCGTCTTCCAGTGAAACCAAAGGTTAATCCCTCACATGTGCTGCCCATGAGATGCACTCCATGGCAAAGCAGCAAAGCCCAAGAGTTTTTGTGTCATCTTAGCAAAACTCGGGGGAGAGCGAAGGCACAGAAGCACTGCCCACCCTTTCTGAGCACTTCAGTTGATGTTTTTAATTGTAGCAGAGCTGCTGCAAATATTTCAGAAAGCAAATATTTGGTGTCCCCATCCAGCAGAAAATAAGCAGAAGAACCAACCGCCTGCCACTCACTTGGTCACCTCAACAAAACCAGGCTGGGGCTGAGAATCAATAGCAACAACACCGAGCTTTTGTGGTGAGTTCTCTCTGAACAAGAGCTGTGCTGGGAGAGCAAACAACACCTGGAGGAGCTGGGCATGGGCTGAAAGGGAGCAGGGATGGTGGGCAGAGGCTGTTTGTGCTCCCGGGTGGGGCTCTGGCGTGGGCAGGAGGAGGAGAACGCCTCCAGCAGCCCCTGGTGATGTGGAAGGAGAGCAGATGTGTGCCCGCCTTGCCCTGCCCTGCCCTGGCTGGATGGGCAGCGGCTCCTCTGTGCCTGCCAGGACGAGAGCCCTGGCGTGGAACTGCCCCCAGCCCCTCCTGCTCTTGGCTGGGTGGGCTCACACCAGAGGACAAATGACAGGGTTGTCACCGGGCGCTGGGAAATCGCTGGTCTGGCGGAGGCAGCAGATCCATCACCACTCACACCTCTGCCCAGCTGAATTCCCTAGGGAAACCAGTGTCCCTGTGCCCCAACTGGGAAGCAGGAGGATGGCATGCTGCCCGCTCTGGCTGGGCCCAGATACCCACAGTCCCAGTGATCTGCATTTGGGTGCTGGGGTTTTTTTCTTAATCTTTTTTTTTGTTGTTGTTGGTTTTAGCCTTCTAAAAACAAACTTCGGATTCGTCAGCAGGAAGTGATCTCATCGTGTCACAGATTGGCTTTCCTGGGAAACTAAACTCACTAAACTCTTCTGGTGTAATGATGGGAAGGTCTCACCTTCCCTTCTTCTATGTTCCTTTAACCAAGGTTCTATTGAAATTAGCTTGGCAGGCCAACAGCTCAGAAGCAAAACACAAAAGAAAACCCTTTGTTACTATTAGGTTTTTTATTCTGTTTATTTTCTTACCCATCTCATGATTTTGGGGAGATGGCAAAGGATTTTTGAATATTTATTGACAAATATCCAAATCTATAGAGCAGGATACATTTTACTAATACAGTAGTCTGTTTGTCCCAGCAAAAAAATAAAGGCAAACCCCAATAATTAATTATTGCACTGCCTTTTGTACTTTTCTTTGAGCTGCAACACTGTCTGCTCACTCCTACCCTTTTTTCTACCTCTTACAAATTCTTTGCACAAGTGGAAGCCCAGCTCAGCTAACCCAGTGCAGTATCACTGTGCTCAAGTGAGGATGGGCTTGGCTGCTCTTCAAAGGGAGCTTTTATCGAGTGTTTGGTGTGATGTGACAAAGCAGGGAAGCGTGCCAGGATGTGGTGCTTCCAAATCCCCTCCTTCTACCTTGACTAAACTTGAGGGCAATCACCCTTGCCAGGGGGATGAGCACTGCCAATGTGCATCTTGTTTACAGCTGTGCTCCGTTTTTCACGTTGTTTTCCCATTTTGCACTGGGACAAAACGCTTCTGCTTTATGCCCTGGATACAATCCATTTAAAATGCCCAGTTTCCCATATTTTGCCACAGGAGCCATGGGATTCAGAACGCTGTGTTTCAGGCTGGCACAGTTGCTCACATGTGCAGAGTGATGCCCGGGCCCCAGGAGACCTGCAAGGTCTCACTGTCAGTGCAGGGAGGCTTTGGATGGGGCCAGTAGAAAGTAGAAAGATTTATTCTGGGACTATTTTATTGTGCTTGGAACAAGCATTTACTGTCTGGTGTGACTGGGCTTTGGAGGCTGCTGTAAATTCCAGCTGAAAATTTCACAGCATTTGCCACTCCGTTTTGCCCTTTTTTATTTTCTGTGTTTCATTTTCATTTCTGGATTCTGCTTTATTCTGAATTCTGATAAATTTAAGTCACTGATTAATCTTTTTATTAAAAAACAAAAACAAAAACAAAACCAAAAACTAATGAAACAACCACACCATATTTTGGCAAAAAATATTTGGGAAAACATTTTTATTTTACCAATTTCCCAGTAGCCTATAGCAGTCACTCTAAAAATGGATGCATCTAAATAGTGTTACTTGAAAATATCTCATTTCTTTTCTCTCTCTTTTTTTTTCTTCCTTCACAGGAACCAGGCCAGATTTCAGAGAAACTTTAACAGGAAAAATGCACATCAGGACCCTGAGATATTTCCATGTTTGGCTTTGAATCTGTCAGTTTTACATGGAGAAAAAAATATGTTGTGAATTCTCTAGCTCAGAGACTTGGTAGTTTGGTGGTTTTGCCTCACAGATTGGGCAGAATGCACTGAGGAGAGGAGCTTTTCTCCCTGGTCATTCCTGCCTCTGCCCTGTGTTTCACCCATCACTCTGTGCCCTGGCAGCCTGCTGGCTTCCTCCTTTCTCTGGATAATCTTCTTCCCTCTTTTTTTTTTGACTACAATGACATGAAAGCAGATTTCACCTGATTTTGGTACAACACTGAACTTTTCTTTGCCGGGGGCTCGCTGGTGGCCTCTGGAGCCATCTGTGGACGATGGTGGGACACCAGCCCCAGCTCCGTGTTGCACTTGGCTCTGTGCTGTGATTCCAGGAGCGGCATGGATCCCATTTGGCCCGGTCCTGGGAGGGGTGGCCCTGCGGGCAGAGCCAGGGCGAGGCTCCCACGAGCTGTTGCCATTCCTGCTCAGCATGGATGCAGCAGCCCACCTGTTCTCCGCTGTGCTGGAATATCAGCCAGAGCCTTGGCTCTGTTGTTTCAGGCTGCAAGGGGTGATTTTTAATCCCTCTATTCAGAGTGTTTCGAGGAACAGGAGGAGAAGCATACGGCATATGCTCACCTCGGCTCCCAGGAGGTGTGGGGGAGTGTCCCAGCAGCTGCTGGGGTGATCCTTGTCCTTCTGGCCACAGCCATGCCTGAAAGGTGTGCTCAGGGTGCCTGGGCATCACCTCACGAGCAGGTGGTGTCCTTTCCTCCCCTCTGCAGCCAGCAGGGGCATGGATGAGGGCATGGCAGGGCAGGGAAGCTGGAGGAGGGACTCCATCCTCTCCTGGTTTTCCTTCAGTTGGATCAGCTCTGCAGCAGGGCTGGGAGCACCTCAAAGGCACAGGTACTCCCTCCTCAGTCACACTGGGGCTCTTGGGATATGGGTGCCTCGGGTGTTTGGAAGTTTGTTGGATTAAGGACTCATGTTTGACCAAAGCAGGTCTCTGGTGAGATCTGGATGCAGCTTTGGCCTCCAAGCACATGAGATACCTGCAGCAGTAGAGCGGGGGGAGCAGGCTGGGCGCTGAGCTGCTGGGACCTGCCTCCTGGATCCTGCACCTCCCCCTGTCTGCCCTTGTCACCAAATCTCCAGCACAGCCATCCTTGATGTCCTGTCCTTGCTCATTGCCTGCCCCTCACGCTGACCGGGCTGCAGCCAACAGGAACACTCTCGATGGCAGAACTGGCACCTCCTCTTCTCCCTTCCCTTGTTCTCTCCTGTGTCCCCTCCTGCCCACCCTGCTCTCGCTGCCTCGCCTGCTCTGGGCACCATCTGCTGGGTTTGGGGCTGTCTCATCTCACCAACTGTCGTTTGTCCTGGCTGTGGGGGAAATGTGCTCACGTTTTGCATCAAAGGACCCCTCAACCCCTCTCTTTGTGGACCAGCCGGGCTGTCGGAGAGGAGCCAAGCAGTTGGCACTCAGTGAGAAACGAGCATTAATAAAAGCATTGCAGTGAGGTTAGAGCCTCATTAAAGTACTGCTAACGAACCGTCTGCCTTCCAGAAGTACGAAATTTTAGCTAACACTTCCTCCTTCTAATTTTATGTATATTTAAATCTTTCTGGGCAGGCGATATTCATTTCTCCAGGCTGCTACAGCATA
Organism: Platysteira castanea; assembly: GCA_013397175.1. NCBI lineage: Eukaryota > Metazoa > Chordata > Aves > Passeriformes > Platysteira > Platysteira castanea. The sequence goes on along the minus strand of VYXC01006788.1, from coordinate 672,252 downwards.
AACAAAGCCCATTTCAGAGGAGCTGCTCTGGAAGTGCCTTGGGCTGCTGTCTCCGACCCTGCAGCCCCATCAGACAGGGTGCAGAACCTCTGGGCAGCCCCTCTGTGTGGTCATGGCAGTGTCCTGGAGCTCACTGGACACAAACCCCAGCGCTCCGGGGTGCACAGCAGCACCGGGGGCTGTGGGATGAAGGCAGGCTCTGAACACACCACTGCTCCCTGCTCCCAGCCCTGCCGCTGCTGCTGGCACCCTTCTCCAGGTGTGTTTTGGGGGACAGAGCCGTGTGTGGGAGCTGCGGTGCCCCGAGGCCCACGAGCATCACCCGAGCTTTGCTGGTGCGGGTGGCCGGGCTGGGGGCTGGCACTGATGCGGCTCTCCCGAGTGTCCCGCAGGAGCCAGCAGGGATTGGTACCGGGGGTTGGTTTGCTCTGGGTGCCCCTCCAGCCTCCTCAGCACCCCCAGGGCTGGCTCCAGGCGGTGCTCCTGGCTCCCCCCGGGGTGCGGCAGGCCCCCGGCTGCCCGCGGAGCCCTTTGTGGAGCGAATTAATTCTCCCGTGCGCCGGGGAATAGCCGCGCTCTCGGGAAGGCTTGGCAGCGGCAGCGAGGAGAGCAGCTGCTCCCAGCCTCACAGCCCCTTTTCATTTCGTTCCTGGTTTTAGCAGCGTGTGAGGGCCGCGTGAGCAGCAGCGGGCACGGGGACAGCTCGCTGGCCGGAGGGCTGAGGTGGGTGAGCTCAGAGCTTCTCCTCCTGGGCCTCCTCCGACCACCTCCGACTGGTTTCTATTCTCCTGCTCACTTTGAAGCAAACCCAGTGGTTTCCCTGTCAAAGGACAGCGTTTGATGGATTGATCTATTTCTTTTACCTCACAGGGTAATGGTGTTTTTGACAATAAATGCCATTTTCTTGAATGGAAACAGACATTCCGAATAGCTTCTGCTAGGTTTAGCAGCCAGTTGGGAGGGTCTGCCCTGGGGAGAGGGGTGTTGTGAGAGTAAACTCGGGGTTACACTGCTGCTTTATGTGTTGCAGAGACTCAGGGCTCAATGCAGCTGCAGGTTTGTGCTAAGGATGTTCCCCCATTGCCTCCCGAATTTGTGGATTAGAGGGGCTGCACAGGCAATCTTGGGTGTCCTGCCGGGGGGCTGGCAGTGTCTCAGGCTGGGGGATGACCACAGCCTGGGGGAGTTCGTGTCTCACTGCAAAACTTCATTTCAGGCATCACGACCCAGGTTTTCCTCCTGCAGAGGCCCCAGCTCTGCAGACAGGCACTACCCTCACTGCAGGAACATTAGTAGGATGTCTTGGGGCAAAGGTAAAACTGAAGTACATCAGTAAATGTTTGCAGGATCAGGACCTTATTCAGGCATAAATCAGGTAGCTCCAGCCAACAATAGAATTACCTAAGTATAAAATCCCATGTAAGCCAGTAAGATCAGCTCCAAACCTGCTCTGAATTTGCTTTTTGTTTCCATGCCAAGAATATATCACTTCTAACCGCTGCAATCAGGGCTGGTCCTTCCAGGTTTTTTTAAGTGCTTTTGGGCACGTTTATTTCCCGTCCCCAGCAGATCCGCACGGAGCCTGACCCTCCTTCCCTGGGGCATGTCCCAGCCTGCTTCGCCCACAATAAATCGTTGCTATCAGAGAATATTTTTGTTTCTTTCCTGGCCGTTTTTGTAGCTGCATTCAGTAAACAAAGGGACAGCAGTGACGATCCAAACCCATTCTTTTTTATTTGCCTGGGAACAGAATCAACTATTTGTTGGTCTTTTGTTGCTGTTTTTGTTCTCTTTTCAGGCAGGGACTGTTGAAACTGCCCCTGGTACCTGTGGGGAGCACGTCCCAGTGCTGCGGGGTTTGTCACCTGCTGGCTCTGGGTCGGGGAGGGGATGGGGAGGACATGGAGCTGCTCGGGGAAGGTGCCAGGTCAAACCAAGGGTCCAGGGCACAGCAGTCCCTTCTGTCCCTCCCAAACGATATGAGAGCAGCCTGCAGCACTTCCCTGGGGGTTGTACGTGCCTCAGTTTCCCCAGTTCTCAGTGCACTGTTTGGAGATGGTGCCCCAAGGTGAGAAGTGCACCTGGTTGAGCCGGGATGAGACTGGTTCCTGGGAATGAGCTGCTCAAAGCACCTGGGAGAAGGAAGGCAGGGAGAGATGGAAGTGAGAGAAGGAAGCTGGAGGCTTTTTTAGCCTGAGGGCAAACTTCTCCTGGCCTCTGCATCCCTGGGGCTTGAGCAGCAGTGAAGGCAGCTCAGGCAGCTCCCAGGCTGGTCTCTTCCTAGCAGACACCAAGAGAAGCATCCTGGCTCCCACTGCCATCCCCACCTGTCCCTCCAACCCACAACAGGGCTCTCCAAAAACCCGCTCTGAACACACCCTTCCCCTTCCCAGTTCCAATGGGACAGACACAGCAATCCCTGGGACAGCACCACGAGGAAGAGGAGTGCATTTTCCATGTTTTGGGCACTGGCGTGGGCTGGGAACACCCTGGTGCCACCAGAGCCACTTGTCACCCCCGGGCACTCTGGAACAGGCTGCTCTGCTGCCTCTGCCAGGCACAACTCCCGTGCTGCAAACCAAATCCTGCAGAGCAACATCCCTGGGAGCCATATGGTGTCCCTGAGGCTTTGATGGAGTTGAACAAAACCCAGAGCAGCCCAGCAGGTTGGACTGCGAGCCATGGTGAGCCCAGGGGACCTGTCCTGCCCTGCTCAGGGCCACCAGCCCAGCCGCTAAGAAGTGTGTTGGTGTCTCCTGCCAGTGCCCAGTGGAGTTGCTGAGGTTGGGGGTTTGAATGTAAAGGAGGATGGTTTTGTGGTCAAGTGGAGAAAGCAGCATCTCAGGCTGATGTTTGAAACACCCCTCGGGCAGCAGGTGGGTCAGGGGAGCCTGGGGACACAGGGGGTTTGCTCTGAGCCCCTGCCAGGAAAGCCACGGCTCAAACCCATTCTCAGGGCTGAGAGCAGCACAGCCAAGCCACCAGGGATTGCTGGAGGGGCCTGCCCTGAGCTCTGCTCCTTCGGGGGGAATAAACAGTCCTGCAGCTCACAGGAGGAGGGATACACATGGCTGTACCTGCTAGGGTCCACTAAAACACAACCCAAACCCACAGAGGTGAGAAAAATGACTCAGGAGAATTTCTCTGGGATTTTACCTTGCACCTCACTTTGCAAGGCTCCGAGTTTGCTGTGCAAAGACACAGCCCAGGCTGGTTAAATCACAAACCTTATATTAAGCATTTGCTTCCTGGTCTCCAGGAGCTGTGAGCAACATCTCCCATGCTGAGAAACACGGGCTGGAGGAGGGATGTGTGCCCTCCCCTTGGAGCTGTGGGGGCTGCAGTGACTCACTGATACTGGGGGGCTGCCCAGAAAGGACCTGTGGATGTTTAATGTTGCAAACGCTTCTGGAGGTTTGCTCTATAATTACAATTATGTAAAAAAAGCCAGATTTCAGAGTTTACTCTAAATGAAAAAGGGAGGGATGATTGTTTCTGACTGGCCATGGATTCATTTTTTAATTGTGTACCCACAATGTGTTGTCATGAAAAAAAATCCAACCCTTACAAAAACTCATTTCAAAATGAGTAACTGCAACTTTTTTTCAGTCATTGTCTAAGGAGGCTGTTGCAGGACTGCTGGGACTTCCCTTCTCCCCAGAATGATATTCTGGTATAATTAATGGGGCATTTGGATTCTGATAGCATTTGCTTCCACCCAGTTTCTCATGAAAACCCTCCTGATGTCTCTCAGAGCTTCATGAAGGTACGTAAGCTTTACTCCCCCTCTTTCTCCCTCCCAGAAGGAGAATGGGAACTGGAAAATTCCTCCAGTCTCTTGGCAGAGAGGCTGAGGTGATGTGGTTCTGCACAAAGCAGGACTGGCCATGGACTCTGGCAGCAGTTTTATCTTCTTGCTGGGCTGGGAATCGTGACCTCAGCCGTTGCAGCAGGTGTTCTGTGGAACACTCTGCGAGGAAATTGGTTTAAATAGCAATAGCACAATTTATCCATGTGAACTAGCAAAGTGTTAATCTGTCTCAGGGGTGAAACAAAAATTCTGTGAAACTTCCAGGGTTTGCTTGGTTTTTCTGCACCCAAACAGGCTCTCAGAGCCGAGCCTTATGCGTGTCCATCACTGCCTGGAGAATGCCCAGCACAGAGAGGCGGTTTCTGCTGATAAAGGGAAAGTCAGTGTTTGGTCCTGCTGTCAACAGGTTTTAGCTTGGAGAGAAACCTCCACTAATCAGCTGCTTTCTGGCATTTTTACAGCAAGATAAAAGATGTCTGGAATTATTTGTTGGTCACCAAGCAAACGTTTTACCGGTGAAATGTTCCAGAGGCTGTTTAGTGTCTTGATTGACAAAAGTACCAAAAACTTACAATGCTCTCCATGCCTTTCCCTCCCCAGATTCAGGGCTGAGATGGGAGAGGGAGATGATGGAGATGATGGAGATGTAGACAAAGAAGGAGATGGAGCCACCTCGTGCAAGAGTTGCCGGGGTCACCCGGGGTTGAGGTGTGGGGAGCAGCTCATTTGTTATGCAAATATCTGCTCGAGCCTGGCGTAGACAGTGGAAAGCTCGAATTATTTTAAGCAGAGGGCAGGAGTTCTCTCCATCCCCCTATCATCTTGGGTCCTTGAAAAAGCAAAACAAAACAGAAACCTCTGTGTGAACCATCTGACAATGATCAGCACTTGGCTTTTCTGGCAAGAGCCCGGCGTGCATAGGCGCATGGAAATAGAACAATTAAGGGAAAAAACGGTATTGGAAGCAGTCGGGTTTTATGTTGTCTTGATGACAGCGTGAAGTGATCATCCCCCAGCCTCATCCCCATGAGCCTGCCGGGGACAGCAGTGCTGCAGGGCTGGGGGGCTCTCCCTGGGTGACACACAGAGGTGCTACTTTGCCTACCCTATGGAGGGCTGTGGCTCAGACCTGCCTCTCTGGGCAAGGAGACGAGCAAGGGTGGCTGTTTGGGATGCAGGAAGCAAAAGTTTTAGCCCTTCAGGCCGAAAGTTGGAGCCGGGAGGCTGGCCCATGCCGAGGAGGCACCCGTGCATGGCAGCGACCTTCCTGTGCCAGCTTTGCATGAGCAGATGTGCATTTCGTGCTGCTAAGAAAATCCTGCCAGTATTTACATAGAATCCAGGGGCACCGAGGGGACTAAGCTGAGCCTTTCCCACGTGGGCAGTGATGCCAGGCTGCCATGTTCACGGGGAGAGCCAAACCTGTGCCATGTGCTCCGGCAGCATGGGCTGGGCAAGGCGGTGGTGCTGCCTGTACTCTGCCCACAGGGAGCTGGGGTAAAACCCTGCTTTCCAGACAGGTTGCATCTCTCCAGAGTGGTTTTTCTCTGAGCTGAGCTCTGCCCCGGCCTCAGCATCCTTGTGGCCCATGAGAAGGCCCAGTGGGCCGCTGCACTCTGGTGTGCAGAGGGCTGGTGAAAGCTGGGCATGAATCAGCTTTTTAAAAGGGGCTTCAGACAAGCCCTCGATCAGCACTGGAAAGATCCTCACTGGTTCTGCAGCCCTGTGGTCAAATGGGGGTGCAGCCTCCCTGCCTCCCCGGGTGGCTGCTGGGTGCTGGCACAGCCTGGTCCCTTTCTCCGTGCAGCACGTGTCACACAGGGTCACTTCCAACCATTCCTGCCTGGGGTTTCCTCACAGCCCTGTCCCAAACACAGCAGGGCTACGAGCTGTGCTGCATCGCTGCTCCCCAAAGCACGCGGGTCCCTGGGGCTTTGCTGGTGTCTCTGAGGGACGGCAGCGAGGCCATGGGGGCTGGGGAAAACCCTCAACAAGTCTAAACAACCCCCCAAAAGCCCCATCCAGCCCGCAGAGTCGAGTTCAAGTCGATGTGGGCTCTGCTGGCTGCTCAGCTGAGGGCCTCTAGCAGCCCAGGATCCCTCTGGCACAGGTGACATCCTTGTGAGCTCGGGACTCGCTCGTGCCCAGCCTGGCTCTGTCCTGTGGCTCCCAGGGGAACCAGAGGCACTTGGTTGTTCTCTGGGGGGCTGGCCTCACACGTGTACCCTGTGTGGTGAGGAGGGGAAGGGCCGCCGTGCTGGCGGGTTCTTGGTGGCATGCCAGCATCCCCCACCACTGTCTGCACCATGAGGTGGGGGAAAATGCTTGTTCTAGGGCCATGAGCTAACTGGAGTAGCTCAGCTGCTTTACTACTCCTATCACGAATAAAAGGATTAGTATAGTGAATAAAGGAATGAGCCTGGTGTGCCACAGCAGCCTGTGCTGTGACTGGCTGAGACTGAAGGTGACACTGGGCCGGGGAGGTTTGTGAGCCCCTCCCAGGCACAGGGCAGGGAAAATGGAATGGTTTTCCTTGGCATGGCCAGGAGATGCAGGCAGGACTTCCCCAGTAACCCCAACGTGTCTCTGCAGAGCCACCTGCCCCCAGCCAGGTGTGAGCCAGGTGCAGTGGAAGGAGCTGGGGCTCGTGGTACAGCAACACCTGGACCGTGTTTTCCTCTCTGTAGAAAATGCTTCATTTCCTTACGGCCATGTCTGCACTGCAAAGTCTCCACTGTGATTCTCCAACACTTAAAAGCAGTGGCTCTCACGGGCATTTTTGAAATTGTTTGAAAAGATCTGTGTGGGCATTGCAGTGCTTGTTTTCTCTGGTGCCTATTTTTAATCTTGTTTTTCATTTAAAAAAAAAAACAAAAACCAAGATAGATATGAATTGAAGCTGCGCCTTTAACTGTGACGTGATACTGGCTGCCCAAAACTAAACACAAAATAAGGGAGTTGGAGCATGTGCCTAAAAGCTGGGAAAGGCTAAAGCTTTGAATGCCACTCGCTTGGCAGCACTGTGAGAGCCCAGGGACCACGGCCAGGGCACGGCACTGGCCAGCTGGCACCAGAGGGGTTAAAGAAGCGGGTCCACCGTGCAAGAAAAGAGCTGGAAGTGGCCTTTCCAGGAGGAGATGCTGGCACCCCAGTCTTCCCCTTGGCAGCCAGCCTGAGAGAGCCACCAGTGCACCCCTGAAAGGCACAGGGCACCGCTGGGCAGCACCAGGAGTGACAAAGGCAGCGAGGGGATGGTTCACTTCTATGCCCCGCTGGAGAGGAGCTGTGCAGGGAGCTGCACCCTCCCCCAGCTCCCTGGACCATCGCTGGGGCTCTCTGCTTTTGTTCCCGTGCTGGGGACTTGGCCAAGTGGTGTTTGGCCGGAGCCAAAGGCTCCGAGAGGCCGAGAGGGCACGGTGCTCCCTGCAGCAAGCCAAGGGTGGGATGGGGGCCCTGCAGCGGGGGCACCCTGAAAGCAGAGGCAGAGCCTGCCCCGCAGTGCTGGCAGTGCCATGTCACACTCAGTGCCATGTCATGCTCAGTCCCATGCTGCCTGCAGACCACGAAGCTCCAGGACAGGAGCAGCTCTGCACTCCCTGCTCTGCATTTCAGGAACCCAGCCTTCCTGCAGGGATGTTCCTGGCTGAAGCCAGGGAGGGAGGACGGAGGACGGCAGCGTGTGGGAAACGCGGTGGCACAGACCCTGACGCATGTCATGGTGAGCTATTTTAAGATTTTATCTCGCTAGCCTCTGACAAAAATGTGCTGTGGAGCAGAGCTTATCATGTGCAATTTGTCACACGGGGCCGGTGAGGGGACAGTGGAGCTGATCCCTGGAGCGGGGGGCAGGTGACATGGAGCCAGTGGATCCAGTGGTGGGTGCTGCTGGTGCAGCCGTGGGTGTGTGCCACAGGAGGTGGGCATGGGCAGGGTCTGACCCAGCCAGCAAAAACCAGGTCCCTGAGCCAAAATCCCAGCCGAGGCCTGAATCAGGGGAGTGCCAGCTTTGCTGTGCTCCTGGCTTCCTGGGGGCACTCAGAGCATGAGGATGGACCTCAGCTGGGACCTTCCCTACCTCCAGTTTCTAAACTTCAGATCTTCCTGAAGAGGGTTGATTGATCAGACGAATGGGTTGAACAGGGTTGAGTGATCAGATGAATGATGTAGCCCCCTTTCCCCATGGCTATGCCCCAAGGCATCAGGAGCAGAGGAGGTGAGTGGGCCAGGCTGTGAGCCCTGGGCTTGCCACCACCACCTGATCCTGCTGGCTGCCCGGGGAGGGCGAGGGGTGCTGGGCTGGGCTGGGCCACTGCAGACAAACCCTGCGAGGTGAGGGGTAGCAGCTCAGCAAACACTCAAACCGACAGCAGCACCCTGCACTGCTGGGACCTGGGGGCTCTGCGAGTTATCACCCTCATCCTTTCGGCTGCTGGGGCTGGAGATTAGGGAGCTGCTCCTTATCAGCCCCCGGTCCTGCCCGTGTGGGGCTCCCCTTTCGGTCTTACTCACTGGAGAAATGAGTAAGCCTGTTGTAACCACCCTGCGGGACCTGTGGGGCAGCGGGCTCGGGCTGTGCTCGGTGGGTTGGGGTGGGGGTTTTTAAAGCATCTCTGCACAGTGACCTGCAGCAGCCAGGACACGCTGCAGACACCCGGCAGAGCTGGGGCTGTGCTGGAGCTCAGGGCCCCGCACGTCCAGAGCTCACCGTGTCTGATGAGGACAGGAAGAGTTAATTCTGTGTGTGTGCAAAGGATGAGAGGGGAAATCCAAGGTCCTCACTATATCCAGTGCCTGGCTTGCACAGACACCCCCACACCTGCCCCCAAACCATTGTCTGTGCACAAAGCTGTGTTTCAGCCCCTCTGAACTTGGGCTCAGCTCCTGTGTGTGTGTATCCATCCATCCATCCATCCCTCCATCCTCCATCCATCCATCCCTCCATCCTCCATCCATCCATCCCTCCCTCTCTCCCTCCCTCCATCCATCCATCTGTCCATCCAAGCAGGTCTCAGCCCCCGCCTCCTCTGGGATCTCTACACAGAGATCATTCCTAGCAGTTTATTCGACAGCTACGAGAAAAAATTCCTGCTCTCTCCAGCTCCACGAGGCACATGACCCGGACAGTGCCAATGGAATAAACATTTGGATTTAATTTATTATCTTCCCCGCAGGCTCTGTCTCGGCTGGCGGCTGCAGAGGGGCCGGGGCTGCTCCCTGCCTGTGGGACAGGGGCCGGGGCAGCCTGGCAGCCTTTACCCAGCTCCATGGGATATTTTTATTTTTTTTCCATTCAAGCCTGTGCAGAGTTCCTGGCAGGACTGGAGCTTTCGTCCAGATTGCAGATGCCCAAAATATCTGTATTCTGGGCTGAGCAGACTGGGGCTGAGGTGCCCGTGGTTGGCTGATTGAAGAGGACACAGGGGAATGCGGAGGACAGGAAAAGTGCCTGAGCATGTCTGGCAGAGGTGCACAAGAGGATGGGGGATGGCCCCAGGTGCTGCCCCATCTCCAGGCATGGCTCTCACATCAGCATGGGATATTTTCACTCTTTTTCCCAGTCTGATGAAGCCTGAGCTCAGTCCAGGACATGGTTTTGCCCCAGATTAGCTTGTGCTAGCAGCCATTAAATTTGGTTGCATTGCTGTTATGTTTCTCATTTTAAATTATCTTCTAAACTCTGGTTCACCTGGCATCTTCAGGAGCCAGGGTTGGTGAAATAATAGTTAAAATGCCAGGTGAAATAAGGCATTTATGCGTGTTCTTTCACATACACACACGAATACACACAGCTACTGATAAAAACCATGTGTTTGTTCATACATCCATGTTTCTAATCAGATTTATAATGTATGTAATATAAATGTTTTCCTACATATAAAATTCATTGGAAACAGGAAACCAAATTAGTTTACCTTACTAAAGTGGCATGAAATAAAGAGCAGTGTATGCTGTTGAAATGAAGGTAGTATGTGGTTTTTGGAGGGCTTTTCTTCCCCTGAGGGCTCTACCATGTTTATGTCTCAAACCTGCTAATTTTAAAGCCAGCTCACAGGAGACTAATGGCATGACTTATTTATTTCATTTCACTTTCATTTTGCAGAGCTCAGGGTCTGTTTAAGGTGCTGATATGTCAGCAGCTCATGCAAACACACGAGTGGGTGCCACAGGAGACCACGAACGGCCGTGGGTGTCTGCACACACTGACCCCCCCGTTTATCCATGGGCAGGAGCCACTCCAGTGAGCTGAGTCTGATTTGAAAAGATCTTTTGAGTGTTAAACATGTAACAAGATGCTCAGTGCTATTTTCAAACCAAGACATGTTCCTGGCTGATTTACAAAAGGCCACGGTCTTCAGTTTTATGTGGGCAAATGCTTTTAAAAATTGGCTCCTGGGATTTTGGGTGCTCATCAATTCATCCTCTGACAAGCCTCCATCTCTGACCTTTCCATTACCAACTTTTCCAATTCCAACTGCTTCATCAGCCTCCTGAGCATGGGCACACAGCTAATAAATCTGAGTCTTTAACCACCCTCCCACACTGGGTGGCCTTATCTGAGCCATCATTCCTGCTGCTGTGCTTGTCACATCTCTCTGCTTCCACGTTTGTGCTGCTGGAGTCAGCAAAAGGAGAAAACAACAGTTATTTGGATTTGGGTTGAGGTACAAATCCCTGCAGTAACACCCTCCATGGGGGCATGGCCCCACATGATGTGTCTGACATGGCTGAGCTGGCTCTGTTGGGGGGAGGTACAAACCCTCTGCTTCTATCTCGTGCAAGGTCCCATTTTTTGATTATTTATGCAGCTGAAACTATGCAAAAATTTGTATAGGGAGAAAAACCCCATGAACCCACCATAAATTCCCTTTCTGAAGACATCAGTGAGGACAGAGGGTGCTGCTGGCCCGGGGTGCTGCTGCTGTGACATCTGAGGCTGGAAAAGAATCAGGTCCCAAGAACACCCAGTGCCTCTGGTACCCAAGGGAGATTTATTTATCCCCCCCAATTTATCCCCCTGTCAGGAAGTTTCCTGCAGCCTCCAGGAGAGTGGGTGCAGCAGTATCAGCAGCCACAGGTCTATCAGGCTGAGCAGAAGCTTTTCCAGGAACTATCTAGTGGAACACATGACCGTGCCCGGCCGAAGGGCGATACGTGACAGGCATTCACCGGCTTCCCGGCCAGTCAGTTGACTTTGTTATTCAAACTATTTTAGTGATGGTTTTTAATCCCAGGCTTAAGTTTTCCTTTTTCTAGTTTTCTTTTTTTTACTCCCTTTCTTTTTTTTGCTCTCTGAACAAGGGAATCTCTACGCTGGCAGGATTCAGAGAGGCACAAAGGAGGGAAAAACAAGTTTCAGCCAGAAGAGAGAGAAAAAAAAAAAAGGATGCTGTTAGCATTCCCTCTATGTGAGGGGGTAAAAACATTTTGCTGTCAACTCTGTTTTAAAGGGTAAGTGCCAACAGCAGCTCAGTTAATATGCAAATAAATCCTGTGCTCAGCCTTTCCCTCTCAGTGCAAAGTTTTGGTGCTGGGGCTTGTTAGCCAGGGGAGCTGGGCTGTGGGGGCTGGCAGTGCCCCCCATGTCCCCAGTGCCCCCATCCTCATCCCAGGGATGGCCACTGGCTGCGGGTGCCACTGCAAAGCTCTGGACCTTGGCAGGAGCCCGTGGGTGTCCCCAGGTGTCCCCCAGACAACGTGGGGCAGCGGGGGCAGCACTGCAGAGGTGTGGGCTGGGTACCCCCTGCTCCTTATCAAGAGCAGATTCAGGCAGCTGCTGGCAGCAGAGCCCTTGGCTGTGCCTCTGTGAGGGACACCCCAGGGAGAGGGAGTGCCTGGAAAGGGCAGAAATCTCACCCAGGACATCCCCTTTCATGGCAGGCAGGTGGGGAGGGTCTGGCAGCAGCCACCTGGTACCATACAGGGTACAGGGCTGCCTCTCACTGCTGTTGGGTGGGAAGAGAGGTGATGCCAGGACAGGATGCCAGAGCGTGGCTGGGCTCATCCAGGTGAGGACCAGCACCCAGCACTGGTATTTATGGTGACACTTCCCCATGACAGCACAGGGGCTGCACACGCCCCAGCCACACAAGCCAAACCTCCCCCTGACAGCCCCAGTGTGGTGCTTTCCTTTAAAAAAGATTTGAATTTGTCATGCAAATGACTGGGCATGTGGGCACAGCTGTGAGAGGTGGCCTGGGCCGGGTCAGCTGCCAGCATGGCCACAGGGATGTGTCCAGGACAAGGTTTGGCCTCTCAGAGCTGGTCCCACCCCTGGAACCTGCCAAGCAGATGCCAGCTGCTGGCAGGGCTGCCCTGCCAAAACCACCCAGCCCTTGCTGCTCCTCCCGGTCCCTGAAGCTTTTAAAACAAGCACAGTGAGCCCCCTGCTCGTCCCCTCCCTTGGCTTTTGCCTGGCTGCAGCAGAGCTGAGCTGCCCAGGATGAGCCTCCTTCGTGCTGGGACAATGGAAGAGGATGCTCCATCAAGAAATGCACTAAAAAAAAAAATTATACTTTTAAACAACTTCAAAGTGATTTAAGCTCTTACCCTGTGCCACCCTGATCAGTCAGAAGCAAGGCAGCCACTGCCTCTCACCCACACCCCACTGCTCATGCTCTGCAGTTTCTCTCTTGTCCTGCTAACACAGCAACCCTGGGAGCTCTTCCCACTTTCCCAGCCTAGCACGGGACAGGGAAGTGCTTGGGCTCCTTTTTGGAGGCTCCCAGCACGAGCTGGCAGCACAGCCCCGCTCCCACCGGGAAGGAGGATGACAGAGTTCATGATTCTGCCCGCCCGCCCGCAATTTCACAGCCGGGTTTTCGCAAACAGGAAGGCGGCAGGTTGGGCTGTTGTTTTGATGTGGCTGTTTCTCGAAATGAGCCCAGAGCAAAACTGAGCGGGATGCAGGAATGGCACTCGGCAGTGCCGGGTGCTGGGAGCGCCGCCTGCGCCCTCACTTCCTGGCAGTTCGGGCACCTTTCAGGAAATTGGACAGCTAAGTGGAAAATCATCACTTTTTTCACTTCAGAGCGCACTGCACACACGGGTTTTTTCAACAACAAATCGATTTTCAGCAGCCTTGTTGTCCCCACTGAGCGGGGGAGATGTGGGTGCTCAGCGAAGACAAAAGCCCAGCTCAGCAGTGCCAGGCACCCCTGCCCATCCTCAGCCCTGCTGGGCCAAGTGCTCCCCAGCAGCTCCCAGCACCTCCACCCAACCATCCTCCCCTCCCTTCTCCTCAGAAGGACTCCTGACAGGGAGAAAGAAGAATTGCTGAATAATCTCCAGCCCTGATAGCACTTCAAAGGCAGGGCTCGGGCCAGGCTGCGCTCCCGCCAGCGCCGCGCTGGATGCGGCGCTCAGCTCTTACTCCTTTGGCAGCCCCACAGCGTATCCAGAAAGCAATTACTTAAAAAGGAAATAAATGTCACCCACATGGCTATAAGCAAAACCCTGGGCAGGATGAGCAGAGCCCCACCAGGATCTGCATTCTCACGCAACACAAGCAAGGCAGGAGCGAGTTGTTTCCATTCATCCAACTGGGCTGTTTGTTTACTCTGAGGGTTGCTGATGGCACTAGACATGCCCATCGTGGGCATTTATGTTCCCCAGGGCAGCCACAGTGCTGAACTGCCTCTGCTTTCATCCTACAGCATCCTCTTCCCCCAGGATGGCTTTAGGCACCACCAGCTGGAACAGCAGCAGATGCTGGTGCCAAAAACGCAGCCCTTCCTGGCACCAGGCCTGCCGTGACCTTTATAGAGATGAACCAGATAACTGGCATGATCCAACAGAGTAATTTTATTTACTTTTACAGATTGGTTCTTTAAGTTTGTAACTGTCAAAATCTGAACACCAAACTTCTAAAGCAAGTTGGTTGGGGAAAGTGAAATGCAGCAGGAGAGTGGCGAAGGAGGCTCAGCGGTGTGAGCACCCTCCCAGAGTCTCTCTGCTGCTGGCACCTGCCTGGCTCTGCTAGATCTGAGACACCCTCAGAAAATCCCCTTAACCCAGCCAGGGCTCTGGCAGACCACTCACTGTCAGATGGATTTAATTTTACAAAAATAACCCCCAACTTATTCTAAGCAAGTAACAGAAGGAAAGTGATGGCCTGAGAACTCTGGGATGAGATCCCATCTGTCCCTACTGCCACTGGAGCTGCACCAGGATGGCAGCACCTCCCACTCCCTGCTCCACACGGCGTGAGGAAGCACTTGGTACCAGCCCACAGGGTTCTGTGAGCTCAGAAACCCTGAGGTGCCTCGGGACGTGCAGAGCAAGGGCAGCACGTGGGACACGCTGCAGGATGGTGGCATCACCTGACACCTGCCAGGATGGCAGCAGGGGCTCTTCCCATGGGACACGCTCCCAGCCCACCCCAGCACACTCAAGGGTGAAGTCCAGCACGGCCAGACCAGGTGGGTTGGGAAATACTCCCTAAGGCACTGCAGCCAAGCAAACATGGCACCAATACAGCATCGAATAATTTTAAAAGTTAAAATAGTTTATTGCTGTCTTTGTAGAAATGCACTTAACTTACATCGCCTGTTCTCTTCCTTTATTTGGCTGTTGGATTACAGGCATAAAAAGGTTACATTTACCCATTTGTTCAGTGACATAACACCTTTTTCTCTATTGCTCCACTCCCGATATTCTCCTAAACCTTGCTGGCCAACAGCCCCAAATCTCTTTTACATAAATACTGTAAATGTCTCCATAGGTTGCAGCATTGTAACAAAAGATCTACCAAAGTAGACAAAATGTTCAGTATTCTTGGTTGGTTTTTTGCATTTAAAAATATACCTAAATTTGAGATAATCTTAACAGAGTAACAATTACAATAAGAAAATAGTACAGTGCGTTGACTAAAGGAATATTCTGCTCTCCTTCAAGCCAATATTCCCTTTTGCATGTTGAAGTGATTCAGCAATTACTTAAGAACTTTTACCTACATACAATAATTTAGTAAAATGAGAATTAAACAAGGCAGATACTTACTACTATTCTTCTGTCTGCAATTCACAGCTCATGCGAATAAAATCGCAATAAATATTAAAAAATAGTTTTTCTTTTGCTTTTTTTTTTTTTTTCTGTAAGGCATCTCTGANAAAAGAAAAAAAAACTTACCAGAAGTCCACTTTCATAAGCACAGCCAGACTGCAAGGATTCGGGTTCGCCCTCAACACTATAAATAGCTTAGGCATCGATATGCACCTACGTAAGGGGGATGCNTTTTTTTTTCCATGTTCTCCGAGTACCTCTGTACCTCACCAGTAAATAAGAGGATTGTAGGCTGGATGAGGAAGGAAGGGCTGACGGGGCAGGGGGCAGAAAGCAGACCACAGCTGATGGAAGCAGACCGCGATGTGTGCAAGAATCTGTAGTTTTCCTGTGAAACATTTCAGCCGCTTTCAGAACATCTTCAAGACAGTATCTGTCCAGATTGAAAGGGAAAAAAAA
>VYXC01006788.1:643667-656822 GCA_013397175.1 Platysteira castanea | reverse complement strand
TAGTTTGTTCGTTTCTTTTATTGTTTTTTTTTTCTGTCGCTCGTTGTCCTAGTCGTATCCTTGCACGGTCAGAGATTGTCCTGGGAGGCCTGGCGGGCGCTCACTGCATGCGGTCGGGCTGCAGCTGCTGGGGCTGGTACTGCACGAAGGCGGTGGCGGGCGCCGCGGGGTTGCTGGCGCTCAGGGGCGGCTGCACCGTGCCCGTGTAGCCGTACCCCACGAAGCCGGCGGCGGGGGAGGCAGCGTAGGGGTACTGGTCGTAGGCAGCTGTGGTGTACTGGGAGTAGGCTTGGCTGGCGGCCGTGTAGTCGATGTAGGGAGACGTGATGGACTGCACGGGGGTGGGGATCACCACGCTGGGCTGGATGATAGCTTGGGGGTAAACATAGTGAGGCGTGAGTCTGTGGAGGCAAAGGGGAGAGAGTCAGTGAGGGGTTGGGCTTCTCCCGTGGCTGGCACATCCCCTGTTTCCCCCAGAATTCAGGTGCATCAGCCATGGGAAGGGTGCTGCCCAGCAGTGCTGCCCTCGAGCCAGGGGTGCTGCCCGGGGTGGGGATGAAAAGCAAACACTCCTGGACCCCGAGGAGGGGTAGTGCAAGGTGAAGCAAGGGCTGCAACTGATACACACACCCTGCTGCCCATGGCCTGTATCTCCCACTAGCCAGGCTCTGCTGCTCCCCAAAATAAGCTCCCTGGAAGGCTGTGACACAGCACCTGACTCACAGCATTTCCTTGGCCCCCACGCCCTGCCTGTCTCTGCCAGCCTTTCTGCCTCCCGTATTCTCCACATCCCACCATCCAAACCTGGGTGAAGGGTCCTGAGGACGCACAGCCCCTGTGGGGCACCTCCTGGCACCAGGGACAATGTGTCCCTCTCCATTTGTCCCACCAGGAATCACCGGCACAGCCCCGGGCCCTCTCGCTTGCCAGGTGTTATCAGTTACTACACACTTACACCGTGTTTCCACAACACTGGATGTTTGGGGAATGCTACAGGGTGTTTGTTGTAAAACACGAGACATTAATGTTGCTTTCTTCCCCCCAGTGACACTCCCCAGTAGCTGGCAGGGCAGTGACACGCCTGTGTCCATGAGCTGGCACATCTGCCTCTGGCACCTCCGCTGCCCTTTCCACGAGGGTCCAAAAGTGCTGCTTCTTCCAGGTTTGCCCCTGCCCTGAGGTAGCTGTGCTGCTGAGAGGAACTTAACAATGTCACAGTCAATTAAAGTCCCTAGATGGAAAGATCCTGGAGGTGATTAATGCAGGAGTGCCCACTAATTTGCTAGAAACTGCTAATGAGGAGGAAAGGAGGGGGGAAAAAGCATCAAAATGAACGGGCTGTATTTTCCAAAGGGCCTACATTCAAGTCAGGCCTCACACAGGTGCAAAAACTGGGCAAACCTGAAGGTTAAGGTACATCCACACAAACCGCCATGGGCCAGAAAAAAATAGGGAATTGCACATGGCCTGGAGAGTGCGGCAGGGTGACACATCTGGGGCTTGTTTAAGAAATAGCGTTATTAAACACCAGCAAATGGCACAGTACCAGTGGAAGATCAGAGCCACATGCACCAAAAAGGGCACCCTGAGGAGAAGGTCCCTTTGGCCACTGCTTGCTGAACCACAAAAGGCCACAGAATGAAGCAAAACCATCCCATGAAAGCTTCTACCACCCTATCTCCAAACCCAACTCATTCTGGCAAATACAAAAAACCCCAAGGCAAAACTCTGCAGAGAGATTATGCAGATTCAAATATTTTGGGGATTTTTGTGTGGATGTGTGTGACAGCACATTTTCAAACACAGCCACTTTTAAAAGCCTCCCACGGGCTCTTCACAAGGCACAGGGCTGTACACGGCTACCCTCGTTCCACCTGAGCATCCTAAATCTCAGCCACCACCTGCAACGTGCTGGGGTCCACCTGGGGCTGGTCCCTCCTACCCAGCACTTACAGGGCTGTTCCCACTTGCTTTACAACCAGCACTGGATGGTTTAATCTGCTCTTCAGCCAGGAGAAAGGCTTCTCTCAAACAAGTGCTCATCTGAACCGAGTTTTCTCTCCTTTTCCCACTCCTATATGCAGTTTGGTTTTGCTTGAGACAATTTGCATGACAAGAGAATGACTGCTCTCCTATGCCCACACAGCAACGCTGCCTCTGAAATCAGGGTCCTTCCATACGCCCAGGGCAGCCGGGAGGATGGATGATGGTGAGCAGAACCTCAACCTTTGATTCAGTGCAAGACTGAATCTTCTGAGGCCACAGACACCCCTGGACAGCAGGAGGGACCTCACAGCCCTTCAGTCCACAAACACACCATACCCAGCATCACCCTGTGCGTAACAAGAATGAGATGAGGCAGCAGAAACGCACTGAATCCCTTTTTGTTCAGCTCTGATCTAAACTGAGGCCAGCACAGCTGAATCAGAGCTGGAGCTCGGGCACCAGCTCAGCCCAAGGGCACTTCATGTCACACACTCACACCAGGCAGTGGCAGCCGCCCCTTGCAGGAGCAGGGCTCAGTCCCACCCAGAGGGTTCCTCACGCCTGTCACTGGGGGATTTTCTCTCCTTTTGTTTTAAATAACACAGAGGTGCAATGCTGCTCTCTGGGCCTGCCGGGGCCTGGGGAAAGCTTCTGCAGAGGCACCCCCAGGCACTTGGGCATGACATGAGCAGACTCTGTCCATGCTTATTGCTCTATCCCCTGGTAGATCAGCAGCTCAGACAACATCCCAGCCTTCATCCCATCCTGCATCCCAGCCTGGGGAGGGATGCTCTGGCTGCTCGTCACTGCTCCCTACACATCACACCCTGCCACCAGGCTTCCTGCTACTCCAGGGCCTTAAAATCACTCCACAAATGCAACAAAAAATGCACAATCCACTAAAAACCACCCAGCAGCAGGAGCAGAGGAGGGACCTGCACTTTTCCTGCCCACAGGCATTCCATCTGCGCTCGGAGAGACCCCCGGCAACCCAGCCTGAGCATCACCCTGTCTGAGCAGCTCCTCCATGTCCCTTGCTGCCACTCAACTGCTCTCCAGAGCTGGCACAGCCCATGTGGGGAATGTCGTGCCATCAGGGCAAGTGGACATTCTCAGCTCATCCCAAGCAACTCTGCATTGTTGGCTTTGCTTTCATGCACGGAGCTCCTCCATCGCAGCTCCACCGTGGGCTTGGAGACAGCAAATCTGCAACATCCTGCACTACATTTTTCCTTCATCAAGGAAAAATTCCAGCTCTTCAGTGCTACTTGGAATAAAAAGCACCATTAGCTTGGAAGACAGAAAGTTCTCCTGTACCCTGCTTCCAGAAATCTGTCCCACCAGCCCAGTGCATACACAAACACACATCACACACCACAGTCGGTACTGCACTAAAAAAATCACACTCAGCAACTCCAGGAGCTGCTTCTAAAGAGAATGTATATGTAAAAGGAAGGTTCTTTTGGTCTGTGGGATTTCAATAATTCAGCTAGAAATTTCCATAAAGATATTATGCAGTTTGGTCTTCTGAATTAGACAGATGTCAACTCATCGATCAAAACAAAACACACAACCCAAAGTAAGGTCACTCTGATGACTTGCAGCTACAAACAAAACAAACCAGTGCAGTAGGATGAAGTTTTCTGCTGGCTACATTTAGCATCCACAGAAAATCTTAAAATATTTCCCCCTTTTCCATTATTTCTAAAGATGATCTTTCAGGAGATAAATTTTAAAAAAGCAAGCTGTTCTGGAGTTCTCTTTCTAGAAAACAGCAAACTCTAATCTGAATTTCTACAGGATGAGTCACATCTGTGTTTTAAGATGCCTTTCCCTTCCTCCCTCCCTGCAGTTTTCCTCCATCCCCCACGATGGGCCCTGCCAGCCAGAAGAGAACTTCATCAAAAACACACACGGTGTGATTATAAAACATCAACCAAGTGATCAGCCGTGGCCACCGCACACCAAAGTCATCCTGTGAGCAGCAGATGGACGAGAGGCTGCTGGCACGACAACGAACCACGGGCAAAGGCCACCCAACACAACGAGTGTGGTCAAACCTAAGCCCAGGGGCGGTGGTGGCCCAGGAGGGACAGCAGAGGGGACAGCAGGGACTCGGCAGGGCCGTCGTGGTGCCAGCCCGTGCTCCTGAGCACGTGGCACCATGGCAGCCAGGATTGAAAGAGAACAAAAGAGATGGTTACAGAGCCACTGGCACAGGGGACACGGGCCTGTCCTGCTTTGGCCAGGGGACAGAACGAAAGGGGCCCCGTTTTGGTGCAGGCCTGGGTGGAGATGTTCAGACACGTGAGGGGAAGTGAGCAGGGACAGCACCCTTGGCTCCAGGCAGATGAAAAAGTCCCTTTTGAAACCTGCCATCCCCCAGGTCTCCCCACCACAGCAGCGGGGCAGGGCTGGCTGGGGGGCAGCCAGGAAGAAGGGACAAGTCAGGTGGAGATGTGTCCCACACCTCTCCCCAAACACTGAGGAAGAGGAAGGAGCTCTCAGCAGCAGCTCTCTCCAGCAATGTTCATCTCAGAGATACTTCATGCGTTGGACTGTTTTGTATCAGATTTACACCTAAAATGTGCTTTAGCTGCACTTTCTCGGCTCTGCCATCCTGCAGGACTTCCTACACATGAGCCATGAGCTGCTCCTGCGAGCTGCATGAGGAGTTTGGGAGAGCAGCAAGGTGGGAATTCCTGACCCCCTCGATCTCTGCCTGCCCTGCTGGGAGCTGGTTTTGTCAGTTCTGAAGAGGTGGAGACAGCTGCACCCCTCCGTCAGGAGGGACACGGCATCACACAAACATTTGGGAAACAAGGAGGGGCACAGGGCTCTTGGCAGCCTCAAAGAGATCAGCACACAAATGCCACCACCACGACCAGCCTTTTATTCCTTGAAGAATAAAAGAAAGAGAGCCCTTTGTGTCTGCCAGCGAAGGCACAAATTCTGGCATTTGACCCCAGGAATTTGGCCTCCGTTTCCACGAGAGCTGACCCATGAGCTGCCACAGGGACACCCACACTGCCACAGCACGTGCTGGCAGGGGTGCTGGGGGTGCTGCAGAACCAGCTCAGCACAGCCCCGGTGATGTGACACCCCCAGCCACAGCCTGCCTGGCAGATCCAAAGGTGTATTTTGAAGTGGGGCCCTGAGTTTAAAGCTCCTCTGGGAAGCACACCCCACGCTCACACAGAGCTGGAGGTGCAGGCACGTCCTGGTGTAACTCACACTCCAAGGAATCGTTCCAGCAAGCACTCACCTCGAGGAGACACTCTGAGTAAACGTGTGTGGAGTACAGGCAGGGCTGGCCACAGGTATCATACGGGCCCCAGCCACGATGACAGGCTGTAGAAATGTGAGAAATTCAGGTGCTGATCTCAATCCAGGCATGAGGAGGAGGATGGAATACGGCCAGGGGGTCCCTGCCTGCCAACAGGGACTCTCACTCCAGGAGGGGATCACAGTTTATCCACCAACACCTCGGTGCAGATCTTGGTTGTGCCCCAGCCACTCCACAATCCCTGAGCATTCACTGACAGGGCTGGGCTTCGACCACGA
Source organism: Platysteira castanea (assembly GCA_013397175.1). NCBI lineage: Eukaryota > Metazoa > Chordata > Aves > Passeriformes > Platysteira > Platysteira castanea. The sequence continues at coordinate 651,272 of VYXC01006788.1, read as the reverse complement.
CATGACAAACCTCCAGCTCCTGAAATGTCCCTACTAAAGCTGATTTAAACATGCACTGAAATGTCAACAGCTTCTGCCTCATCAGCCAGCTATCCCAGCCAGCTCAAAGTCACACAAGGATGAGCTCTGCAGCTCCATGGGATTTATCCTCACCTGCTGCAATATGACAGAAACACAAAACAGCAAAGCAATCAACACAATTTCTGCTCCTCTTGTAACTAATTTGCCTGTCTGTCTTCTCCTCATCCTCCTCTGTCCCTCTGAGAAGATTTACACAGCAGCCTGAGCCAACAGGTACAGGACTGAGTTTCCTGCTTCCCTGCTGGGAGCAGATGTCACCACACCAGTGACAATCACCAAGGCATGATGTGCCACAACACTGTCCCAGACTGCAGTCAGAGAGGGAAAAAACAGAAAAAAATAAAAAAGAGACAGCAGACCAAAGGTGGGAGTACATCTCACAAAGATCTAATCCTTTTTCTCAGCTCAACCAAGAGTCTGAGATCAACATGCTGAGCTCCACCATGAGTTACAGCCAGGCCCAACAGCTTTATCCTCTGCATCTTGCTTCCCCCACACCCAAAGGAAGAAGGAAAAAAAAAACCCTCCATGATCCCACACAAAGGCACGCTGGGCCAGACCAAAAATAGTTTTGGAGAAGCAGGCTGAAAAACACTCAGGTAGCAGGAGATAACATCTGCCTGAAACCAGAGCCATCTGGCACCAAGGAAAAAGCCACGTGGAAGTTTATCCGCAACTAGCCACCTCTCCAGAGAAGGAAAAACCCCTCCCCTTCCCAGTTATCAGCACTGCCAAACCAGAAATTAACTGACAGAAGAAACAGGGACTGCTTCACACCAGTGCACGACAGGAACCCGAGTCCCTCAACATCAGTGTGAGGAACCTGGTAGGGAAAAGCAGGGTCTCCAACAGAGCCCCAGGATTCTGCCTTCGACTGAACTCTGCAATTTTCTTCTGCAATTTAGAGAAAATCAATGGCAGAAACATCTCTAAAGTCTTCTGAAGTACCTGACAAGTTTTGCAATCATACACCTTACAGTGATTACTTTGAACTGGTTCCATTTTTAACGGATTTTCTTTCTTTACACATGATCCCTTCCACTGACCCTTAATTAAAACCATCCACTTATTTATCAAAACCCCTTTCTTGGAGAGATGAAGTATTTTGAAGTAGAATGCTTCAGCTATTGAAGAAGCAATGAAATAGCTCTTTTTGATAAAAGAAGGCCCACACTGATAAAAAAAGTAATTAAGTAGTTTCTCAGTCAAGAAAGAAATTCCATTTTAAGAGTTTGTGATCTCTGCTACCAGTTGTGTCTTTGTTGTAGTAGAACATTTCAGACATCTCAATCCAACCCCTCCACACCTTCCTGCAAGCTGGAATCATGGGGCATGCCTGGATCCAGCATGGCTTTCCCAGCCTCTGCTGCTTTGGCCAGAGCAGCTCAACTCTGACACAGGAGAGCTAAAATGCTCAAAGCTGGTGACAGGGAAACTGCAGGGGACAGCACGACCCTGTTTACAGCACTGGGAGACTGAGAAACAGGAGACTGAGTTTTAATTCCGAGGTCCACGACTTTTCATCTTTTGTGATCATGGAGTATATTTAGCTTTGGTATGTAGCTTGCTCCCATCCGTGGGGAACAAGTTCTTCATAAAAGTCATATTTAGAAGTGACCCGGTGTCCTTGCTACCAAATTATCAGCACAACAACTGTCTGGTTCCCTGGCTGGTGCCCTCAGCGCCGGGGCAGGATGCCCAGGGCTGCATTCATCATTCGAATTACTGGGCATGTGCTTAATACTACGAGTTGGGGCCCATATGCCAGCAGCTGCTCAAAGGAAACATGAGATCAAGCACAAGCTGGGCTGCTCTGGAAATTCAGACGTGTGCATCAATCTGCCACACTGGGACTCCGTGGCACCAGCCAGAGCAGCACAGGAGAATTTTGGATCTGCCACTCCCCAGCTCCCACACCAAGGGGAAAGGATTCAGGTCTCTGTTGCTGAGGAGGCTGCTCTTGTGCTGGGGAGGATGAAGAGAAAATCCATCAGGGGCAATGGAATCAGGTGGAGAAGATGGCACAACCCACGCCGTGCGCCAGCTGAGCCTGTCCCTCCATCACACACAAGCCTGTGCCCCAGCTGCCCAGGAATGGCTCAGATCCTGCACCCAGAGCCTGTCTCTTGCAACAGGTCTGAGCTTGGCACATCACTCACAGGGCCAAGTGTGAGGTCACAGCATCAGACCATGCTTTTGTATTGTTTTACAGGCAGAACATGAGCAAATTGTGCCCCAAACCCAAAACAAATGGCACACCAAACCCTTGGGTCTCACACCAGCACTGCCACCTTGAAGTAGATGTTCAAGAAAATTCTCAAAGCTGTCTGATCTGCTTAGAAATATATGTCTGTGCTTAAAACCTACAAAATAAAAAAATAAAAAAGGGATTTCTTTCAGACTGGCAAGCATTTGGTCTGAACAGCAGTCACCACGCCTGAGAACCAGCAGCTGAAGCTGTTCGGAAAATGGATTTGGACATTTCTTAGGAAATGCCCCCTCTCCCCCCCAAGCTTTCACGTTCCTGGCACAGGATAACAGCAGGTGCTGGGTGCTCCATCCCCATGGGATGGCATCCTGCAGCCTGCAGCTCCGGGCGAGTGGGCAGTGGGCAGCTGGAGCAGGGGGATGCCAGCTGACAGAGGCCGGGCACAGCACGGCCAGCGTGCGCCCTTTCGTAAGCATAACCACAGAAAAGATGAAAGTTTGTTGCCTTTTATTTTTAACCCAATAGAGAAATTTTAAGGATAAACAGCTGCGAGGGAGCCTGGGCTGACACAAAGAGGGACTTTCTTCAATTCCTAACTGCAGCAGCATCAACGCATGAAATTTTAAACTCAAAGAGATTTAACTCTTTCTGATGTTGGAGACAAAATGTGGGCCAGAGGCAGGGGGCCACCAAAACAAGTAACTACGTATGGGAGGGGTCTCTGGAGCAATGACATCCAACGTGCAGCTAGGGAAAGAGCTGGATCCTGCCACAAGAGACAGCTTTATGTTTGCAAGAGCTCAGTCACTTACTCAGTCCCTGGTAGATCTCCCACACAGATAGCTCCTTCGCTGAGGCACAGCCACAGGAATGCATCTGCCATATGCTGCCCGTGGCCAGAGCAGCAAGCGCAGAGGAGAACCAGGGAATCCCCGTTCCCTGCACAGACTCAAACCTGCCTCCAGCTCCAGAGTCCCAGAGGAAAGGACCAAGAGGTGGGACCAAGGAGCTGTGCCACATCACCTGATCACCAAGCGTGGCAGCTGCAGGGACACACTGGCACTGCCAGGTGCCTCCGAGCAAAGCACAGTCTGCAAGCTCCAGGCTGAGCCCCAGGCCGAATGCTGCTTCCCTAAACTCAGCAGCCGGATCGCCAAGTCACCCTGATACAGACACATCCTTTGCCTTGCATTACTGTTAAGATCTCTGGTTACAATGCTAGAAACTTCTTTTCCAAACAGGACTTACTACTGACTCCGTGCTGTCTGCTGTGCAAGTGCCTCCCCTGCCAGGACAGCAGGAGGAAGGAGAGAGGCTCCTCATGGTTTCTCTTTCTGTTCCGCATAGCCCTGGCAATATTTACAGCTGCATTTGGGTGTCTGGGGCTTGCAGGGGGGAAGCCTTCAGTTTATAAATAATCCTCAGTGGTGTTCGGGTAATTTTCATAGTTTCCATTCATTTCAGGTTTCACCAAAACCTGCCTTCTGTGGTTTGATAGCTGGGACATGACTGGCTGCTTGCTCCTCGTTAACTGCGCAGGAGTTAACGGTTCTTCATTCATTCCTGCCCTGCCGGGCCCAGCGCACTCACCAAGCCCCCTGTGCCCCGGAACAATCATCTTTGGGAAACCACAACGCCAGCCCCTGGGCACAAACACTTTGCAGAGACAGGAACTGCAGGAGGAAGAGCCAGGCAACATCTCACACCAGGGGCAAAGCAGCCGAGCCGCTGAGCTTCCTTTGGGAAAGGTCAGGATCAACTCCGCACGGCGCAGAGTAAAGGGACAACAGCAATGCAGTGACAGACCCTGACAAACTCCTCATCTACCTCAGATCCCACACAGGGCCAAGGAAATTGAGAACCTGGCAGGCTCTTAATTTTGTTGGTCTACTGAGGAGACAAAGAAGGAACTGGCAGGCGAGCTCTGTTGCTCGACTGAGCACCTGAGGCTTTGCTCAGAAGCCACAGAGCAGCCCCAGTCGTGGTGCTCAGGTAAAGGTGGTGCTCAGGTAAACACATTCTGCCAAACCCACATTTCCAGTGATTCTGCTGCAGCAATGACTGAATTCAATGAAATTCTTGTTTACTGATGCTTGCAAATAATGATATATAATCCCCTGCCTCCAGCCCTCCATTCTCCTGGTTCCTGTCTCTTGGCAACTGATAAATAATTTATAGTGTTCTCCGCTGTATGTGCTAACTGCAGCTCTGCTGGTTTAATGATGAAACCAATGCCTAAGAACTGCAACAGGAACTGTCTAGATCACAAGGAGCATGTAATCAGTCGATCCCACACTCCTCTGGATGTGAAACCAAAAGTAAACTGTTGGAAAAAAAAAAAATGTTTTCCAGAGCTGCGGCTGTGGGGCAGGAAGGGCACCCAGAGAACTGCAGATAATCTGCAAGGTGCTCCTGCCAACATGAGGAGTTCAACGGGCTTCACCATTTTGCTCCTCTCTGTTCCCATGCACAGCAGGACTTGCCAGAGGCTGCTTTTATTGGCAACTTTTCTCCTGCACTCCCATGCAAAAATCTCTGGGTTCCCATCTCAAAGGTGCTGCTGCTGCTTTTGGGGGCTGTGAAAGCTCTTGCAGCTCCCATGCAAGGAGAGCTATGAAAAAGCAGCACCTTGTCTATGCAGACTAATGTGGCTCTTCCCCCAAAAAAGAGGAGACTCTTCATTTCATGGCAGATGTTCTCCAAGGCTTCCCAGCAGAGCTGAAACGCTTGTGAAGAGCGGCGTGTTTGAACCGCACACAGCACCCGTGCACTATTGTGGCAACACAGCCCCTCACATCCATAAACTCATCGGAGTGAGATTATCCAGGCAGTTGGCAACTGCAGCCATAAGGGCAGAGGAATGAAAATTTTATTGTTAGCAGATTCTTTTCTTTAAAAAAAAAAAAAAAGAAAAAAACCCCAGAAACAAAACACCCCCCAAAAAAATGAGCGGAGAGCAGGGAAAGGATGAAGTATTGCTGTTGACAAAGGCCAAAATCCCATCTATTTATATTAGAGTCACACAAAAACCACAACAGGGCAGTGCTCAAAAGCTTTAAAAAATGCACCTACTTTCTTAATGCTCTTAGAAAATAATAATAAAAAAACCTTATCAATATTCACTTTCTGAAATGGTGTAAAAAAAGAGCTGCATCAATCATTAAACAGTTAAATGAAGGCAGTATGACAGTCACTATTGTTCTCGTGAAGCACACTTGTCTTTTGCCGAGCAGCTGCCAGATCCTATTAGATGTATAAAAAAAGGACTTTTCTAACCGAGTAGGGATGGTATAAGCTATTGAAAACAGCAGACAAAAGCCCACTTTTGCAGACTATTCAAGCCTTGTATAACATCTGTCCAAAATCAATTTTTGACCTAATGTTACTTTCATTAAGTAACAGACTTTGTTTCCAATGCAATTTGTTTTCTAGGATAAAACTGTATCCTAAGCATTATTACGTGGGAAACGGCACAGAGGAAGCAGAGGATCTTATTTGAGAAACATGAGAACAGAATTTGCTTAATTGTTTTGACACCTTAAGTACTATAATAGAGAAACTATTTTCCATTTATTTGAATTCCTGTGAATTCTTGAAGTTGGCAAAGCAGCGAGCAATGCACTGGGTTTATTATGACTAAGATTTACTGAGGATAAAGAAGGATCTTTGGGAATTACATTAAAGCTGACAAATGCACAAAACTTCTGAAATCTCCACCAGATATAAAGTACTCTGAACATTAACAACAGCTGTTGAAACTGTCCACTCTTCACGGAGAAGGCTTTTCTCACACATTTTAAATAATGAGGAAGTTGATTTGTGAATCTGATTTCAAACAGACCGTTAGGAAACATTTCCACTCACCCAAAGGGTCTCTGAATGAAGGCTGGATGTAGCTGCTGCACACCTATGGTAAAACCTAAAAAAAAGGTTCAGAAAAAAAAGAATTAATGAATGGCATCCATTGTACCATTCAACTCATAATACATGGGCAGAATTACACCACACGTCTTTGCATTTGATCTGCTATGCATGTGAGCAAATTCAGAGCCCCATTTAGAAACAAGTTAAATTTAACATGCATATGTGATATGCACGAGGAGCAGATGGGAATTCATGATGAAAGCCCAGTGTGAACGTGCTGTTATCGAACAGACAATGGGGTATAAAGCCTTATTTTACACACTGGGTACTGTGGTCATTAAACCAAAGGGAGGAATGATGAAGTGGATCTTGCTGTTAATTCTCAAGTAACAAAGAGGGCAATGGGCAAACGGATCAGCCGTGCAAGGAAACAGCTTTAACTCAGTTATATGGACTTTGGTGAGTGACATTAGTGCAGCAGGGCTGAGTAAGAAGATACAGCACAGAGGTAACTGGACTACGCAGCGTCCTCAGCCAACAATCAGAACTATGGGGGACAGATAAACGTGCATCGTCAGATCAGATGATTCCAGCCCGAGGAACTTGCTTCCTCGTCTTACAAGTTATTCTAATAGAGAGAGATGGGATCTCCCGGATGCCTCACCAGTTTGAATACTCCTTGGTTTTGCTCCCAAATACGCCAGGTTCACATTTGCTTTCCTGCCGTCAATGATGGGGTTTGGGTCTTTGCAAGCTCTTTCAGCAGCAGCTCTGTCTGCCATGGTCACCTGGAATCGAGCACAGCCTTGTTTGTAGCAACAGTGCTTTGTAAACACTCCAGCAACAGGCACTAAGTGGAGTTTATTTATTGTTCTATTTTGAATCGGGAGCTGAACTCCCTGCGTGCAGCCTCGCCCGCACGGCGGGATGGGAAGGGCTGCTGCGACTCGATGGCAAAGCGGGGGCTCCCCCCGCGCCCGGTTTCCCCGCTGGGCCGGTGCCAGCTGCTTTCCCCTGCCCTTCCACCTCCTCCCCGTGCCTTTTTTAAGAAGCTGGCGGAGCCCTTCTCGAAACCCCCGGCGCAGAGGAGTTCAGGGCAGCCGCGGGCGGGATGCGGGGACCGCGCTGAGCCCCGCACGGACATCGGGAGGGGGGAGGAGGCGCTGAAACGAGGGCACGGCCTCGGCCAACACGGGGGGCTCCTCCCGGGCCCCCAGCGCAGCCTTCGGCCTGACCGAGCCCCGCAGCGGGCTCAACCTCCCCGGGCCCGGCAGCGACGGGACGGGCGGCGGCCCCGCAGCGCCCGGCCCCAGTGGGGGTTTGTCCGGCCGCACTGGGGGTTTTGTCCGGCCGCACGGGGGGTTTTGTCCGGCCGCACGGGGGGTTTTGTCCGGCCTCACGAGGGTTTGTCCGGCCGCACGGGGGGCTCGCCAGCCCGGGGCTCCACCGCC
>VYXC01006788.1:519914-643456 GCA_013397175.1 Platysteira castanea | reverse complement strand
GCACACACTGCGAGTCCCGGCGGCTCCCGGGGAGCAGGGCCCGGGGGGCGAGGGGAGCCCGCCGAAGATCCCGCCTGGGCAGCCGCGCCCCGGCCCGCCGCTGTTGCGCAACCATCGCAACGGCGAGGGCTTGGGCTCTGGCACGTTCGGGCGCGGGGACAAAGCCGTCCGGCGGCCAGCAGCCTTTGTGGCCCGCAGGGTGGCAAAGGCGCGGTCGAAGCTAGGGCAGGGGGAAGGGGTGGTGTTGAACCGAATCGCCAGGGAGGAACAGCCAGGGAAGGGGGCAAGGAGTGAGCAAAGGTTCAGAACTATCTTTCTCAAGCAGGTTCTTAAGCTTCCTGCTTCTCCGCTGGGCAGCGGGACATGTACCTGTGCAGCCTGGCTCTGGGGATGCACCTTTCCCATTTCCGCTGGTAGTCAGCAATGGGGTTCCCCACCGTCCTCCTTCTGCGTTTTGTTCCATCAAAGAACAGGCAGCTCCTGCTGTGAAGTACAAGGCTGTGAAGTGCCTTTGACCTGACCTGCAGGTTTCAGCCCTGGCCTGTGATTCAAACCTGGGGAAATTGTTACTGCAGCACAGCTCTGTATTTGCTGCATGTACCCCTTGGTCCATAACTGCAGGAAAACAAAAGCTGGAAAGCTACTTGGTACTTCAGAACCCACCACTGGGGAGCTCTGATGGTGGGGTGCTTGCAGTGCTTTAATTCCTCCTCTCCAACATCAGTTGGCATTTGAGGTGTAGGAGAGGATCCCAAAAATCGTTATTCATTCATAGTTTCCATCATTCAGAATCTCAAGAACAAGGTTTATCATTTCTCAGTGAAAGAGATTTTTTGCAACATGATAAATGCAGAGATAACATTTTAGGGGGAAAAAAAAGCGAATGAAGTTCTAATCACCACCTACTTTGGCTTCTATACAGCAGGTTCAGACTCTGCAGACATTTTTTCTCTTATGGACCCCACAGAGAAAATCCACTTATTTCAAGAGAAAGGAATGCATTAATGTCTGCACTCCATAGTTATTCATTAATATTTTTCTTGCACTGCTTCCATAGTTCTAAACACCCTATGCTTCATAAAAGAAAGAGGGGGGAAAAAAGCCAAGGAAAGCCATTAAGCTTTTCAGTCCTGAAGCACCAGACTTCAAGACTAGGGCACATTTCCTTTGATTGCTGTGGAAGGAAGATGGAGCTGGGCCAGCAGCACCCAACACCACTGCAAAACTGACAGCCTCTGCAAATGGATGGTCCATGGAGCCTTTGTGTTTTGTGCAGCCACCAGCTGTCCCTGGTCCATCCCAACAGCAAGCCTGGAATACACCTTTGGGGTCAGAATCCAGCTCGGGGCTGGGGCCTCTCCACCCCGAGTCACCCCTTCTGTCTGCATGACTTCCACCACAAACTGCACATCAGCTGCTTCCTGGGCCGCCCGAGCTAATGACAGCCCAGTTGGCATTCAGGCACTGTCCTTTTACAGAGCTCCATTCTGCTCCAAATGATGGCAAAGATTCAAATCATCCAACCAGACTCCGGCTCCTCTGCAGGGCAGGCAGGGCTGGCAAAGTTCTCCAAAGAGACCAGCAGCATCTCTGTTCTTGCTGCTTATGGCGGTCAGGGGGGAGAATCAGCACAAGCTTTTTTCTTCTTCAACACGAGCCCCACATCTCTCAAAGGAGAAATCCCAGCTCCTCTTCTTCCCTCGAGGCAGGAACAGGAGTTGTCCTACAGGCAGAACGGAACAAGAAAGGAGTTGAGGCCAAACCTGTGCTCGGTGAACACCACAAACCCCCCGGTACCGCTGGCGTGGCTGGGGAGGCGGCCTCGGCTCTGCCACATCCTGGAAAGCAGGACAGGAAACGAAATCTCCTGTCTCATGGTGCAGCTCTTGCAAACACGGGCTGCAATGAGCTGTTACCACAAACACAGCAGGAAAGGGAAGAGAAAGTGAGTAAGGATAACTTTATGGAAGTTAATTAATTTGCTTTTATTTTGTCTGCCTCGTTCTTGTGAAAAGCACTCATCCTCCTCAAAACACCTACCCATAAAATCCAGCCATCAGATCAGAACTGCAGGGGCTTGGCAGAGCCAGTTTGCTGACAACTCCCTGGGCTTTTACTGCAACAATAGACCTGAGAAGAGAAGAATATATTTCAGCTTTCTCTGGTCAAAGACAGCTCCTGCAAAGACAGGCATATCTCAAAGTATGAAGCTGCCTTGGGGAAGGCAGGACATTGCTTAGCACAAATCTGAGAGAAAACTGCAAGCACGAAGGGGAACACAGATCTGTGCTATTGTAGGGGTGCATTTAGTCCTTTGTAGTTACTAAGAAATAAAACTACACTGGTCCATCAGTGAGGAGGCTGGGAGAAAAGTCATCTTTTGCAGCGGGTGTACAACCATCCTTATCCTCAACATATAGGATTTGTATTGCAAATCCAGAGCATCCTATTCTCATTCAGATTGGGAAGATTAATTTTATGATTATTCAACACAGTTAAGAGGACTCACTGGGTTTTTACTTACATGTTCATATATCCCTTGAGGCTTATGCAAAACTGATGCATGAAGGCTCCTTCTGGAGGACTTCAGCAGCGTTATCCAGGAGGTGGAGCAGAGCAGCTGCAGATCACCAAACCAAGTGTCCTGCATTCCACTGAACATCCTAGAGAAGGTGGCACTGCAAGACTACCCAGGCACAGAACCATGTAGAAATGGTCCCTGCTTAAAGGACGAAAACCAAATTATGGCAGGAAGTTCTACCTTTGGGAGCACAAGAACAGGACAGAGTTGAGACATCCCAGGTCTGACCTACAAGCCATTGAAGAACCTGCTTCATTTCTTAGCAAACTCTTTGTTTTTAAAATGGAGCAGAGCTACTGTGGAGCTCTGACCTTTTGCAGTTCCTGCTGCTGCTTAGCCAGGACTTCATTGCTGTAGGGCAGTGCCCTCGGGTTTTGCCATGGATCCCCGCTTATTGCAACAACAGCAGATGAAACATACCCCTTAGAAGCTCCACAGTTAAATAAGTTAACTGGAGAGCAAGGGACTTACTGTGGGAACTGTTTGGTTTGTTAGTTTTACTAATGCTCAGTCTGGATGCTGGCCACCAGCGAGGCTGTGAACAGGGAGATCTTGAGGGGAGCTGCATTCGGTGGCATTTGGTTTAGGTTAGAGCAGGAAATTCTGCATCTGGGCCCTCTGTCTCAGATTTTCTGGTTTGGTGCCCTGAGCACACCATAACCATTGCTTAACCCGGAGCTGCTGCTGCAACAGGAATTAAAAAATGAAAATCGTTCTTCTTTGGGCCACTTGTAACAAATAGTTGAGCAGAGGATGTTCCCAGTCAGGGCTGCTTTTTGGCTTTGGTTTCTGCAGGAATCTTCCAGTAGGACTATTTCCTCTTCTGAATATTCCAGAACTGGGGATACTGACTGAACCCTGTTTCCCTTTGCTGGCTACACTGGTTACACACGAGCAGACCATCAGCTCTACAGGGCAGAGAGTGATCTGGTTTAATGTGCAAGTAACCTGCATTAAAACAACTTGGATATGGACACTGGTAACTCTGGGACTGAGAGAACAACAGATGGGACACCTGACTCAATTCTGCTGGACCACGAGCATGTGTTAGAGAGTGTGGCTAAAGGAAATGTCATTAAAAATCTAATTCTGCTTCCCCAAACTTTCCTGCCCTCCCACTTGATGTCCCTTCACAAAATGAAAGCTGCCTATCTGTGCCATGACAAAGGACAAACAGAATCATGGTAATTGCAAACAAGATTCCTGAAAAAGAAGAGGCTCGGGGGACAAATTGCAGAGCTCATAACTGCTTGGAGGATCTTGCCACAGGAAGTGCACTGCAAGCCTTGGATATAAGTCTAGGTGAAAATAAAGGCATAATATGGCCAAGGAAACTAAGAGGCTGTGCCATCCCATTGCTCATACCTCTGCAGCTGCCAGCTGGGGGAATGTCTGTACTCAGGAATGTTGTGCTTTGCTCTTCGTGCCACCATCACCGTTTCCCAGGAGTTCCTCAGAGCACAGCTGGGCACTTTTCCTTCCACACGCCCTTGTGCCAGTCCTGTGTGCCAGGGGAAGAATGAACCACCTGTTTGGGACCAGGAAGGACTAGCCCAGCAAGGAAAGGTGCTTCAGTGGACCAGTGGTGAAGATGTGCTGCAGCCACCCTGAGTGGTCACACCTCCATTTCTTGGTGCTGGTAACTGTGCCCGTGGGGAATTTCTCCACCACCATCTCCAATCCTCTGTTTCTCCAGGTTCAGCTCCTGAGAGCTGTGTGTGTACAGACTCTCCCCAGCCTTGGCAAAGCACTCTGGGGAGCTGGAATGACACAGGGCTGGGGACACAGCCCATCAGCCCGGGGCTGCCAGCTGGGGATTGTCACAGTCTGACAGCAGGGAGCTGGGCTGGCTTTCTGAGCAATCAAAATCCTGCCCTTGATTAGGATGGTGGCTTGTTTTCTGGCACTGTTGGCATCTCTGCCAAATAGTTTTGTCATCATCAGTATTGTAATGTCTTGGCCTAGAGCAATGGTAACCCTTGCCTTTCCTGTGACCTTGGGGATGATTTCTCTTTGAGCTCTCAGTGAATGACTAATGAAAAGTGCAGATGTTCATATTGCAACTAAATTATGCAACAAATCCAGGAAACCCTTCACTAGCTGATCTTGGTTCCTTCTTTACTTTGTAGAAGGCAGGAGAGGGATGATAAAGGGTTAAAAAAAGAAAAGGAACAGGACAAAGCAAACAACTCATGGTGGTTTCTGGGACAGAAGTTTCTCTCCAGATTTTCTACCACAACTCCTCCACTGGCAGCAAGCACTGGGGAACAGGAGCTGTAAGATAAAGAGAGATCCAGCAAACGTTCTCCTGCTATGACAGCATTAGGTGATGTCAGCAGAACATTAAATATGTAGGCCAAAATACTGCCCATTTCTTCAGGTTTGCCTTTGGCAATGTCGTGGAGGAAGAGTCTCTTCAGGAATTGGCTCAGGTATCCCCGATCTGAAAGGCAGGGCACAGGGAGAAGGGAGAGGAAGATGAGGAGATAAAACCACTTGTCATCACCTGCTAAACACAACCTCCAGCAAAGATACTGCTCCTTTCCTGAATTCCTGTACAGAAAATCTGTCTCTCTTTAATGGAAATATTGTTCCGTCCCTCTCAGGCTGGGATTTAATTATCAGAAGGGTTTTCCTCCTTCAAAAGGTTTTTTAGAAAAAAACATTCCATTTGAGTCAAACATGCAAACTACATCTCAAAATAGTTAAACAAATATTTTTGCTGTTTCAATTTTATGTTGTACTTTGGGAAAATATTAATTGTTACTTCATATTTTTAAGTTTGAAAACCATAAAACTACATTTTAAAATGAGCAAGAAATAATTTAATGTTCTTTAAAGGAAGAAAGCAGAAAATGTAAGGCCTTTTGAAACAGCATTAATAATTTTAATTTTTTTCCAAATATTTGTGGAGTTGTTATGTTAAAACGAAGTGGTATTTTCTGATTTAAAAAAAGAAAATGCCGGAAGGCTTCTTACAATCTCTGCCAAAGCTGCCAGGGCCACATCTCATGACCTTTTCATGGGAGTGCACGTGACACTGGTAGCACAAACTGAGCAGGAACTGTCCACCCACTCCAACCAGGGAATAGTCAGGACACAGAAGAACATTAAACAAGATGTCTCAGCTCTGGGATGCAGAGCACAGCTGTATGGACACAACAAATATTCTTAACAGCAAAAGACGAGTGACTCCACAACTGGAACACATCCAGAGCTTTGGGGCAGACCCAGTTTCTGTCCCACTGCCCATGGGCACGCCCAGGTCTCACCCATGGATCACCTCCTGAACCTGGTGGTCCCTTTCTCCAGGTTGCTGTATTTTAGTCCTCACTAATACAGACTCTTCTGTCACATCACACCCAACGAGATAAATCATCCATCTGCTCTGATATCCCTTTTCCAGTTGTGACACTTTTACAGGATATTTAATGCCCACAATGAACCTGGCCAGGTGCAGAAGACCGTACACAAAAAGAAAAAATGTTGGCATGGTAATTAACCTTCATTAAAGGTTTTGTTTGAAACTCTTAGAGCCTTCTAGTTACCATGTCTACTTTATTTAAACACAAGGCAGCAAAGATTCGTTGCAGTGGCTCTGAACAGGATATAAACACAGCTGGAATGTCAAGACAACAAACCAACATATCAGCACTGGATACAGAAGCTTTATCCACGGAGCCTGGAAAGGTATTTTTAAAAAAACCACAGTTACCTGCACTGAAATGTGAGCAGAATGATTCCAGCTTCTACATGATCTCAGAAAGTCCAAAATGGGCCTTTTACAAAAAGATCAGTTGTGATGGTGCCACAGCAGGGCAGCACTGGCTGGAAGGGTCAAAGTTCACGTGGGCAATGCCATCGGGTTTCTGACAGTCCAACACCCACGTCCACTCAGCTGGAGCAGCCCTTGCTGATGAGGAAAAGCCATCAACAGCTCAACAGGCAGTCACCAGCAACACGATGTCCCCAGCATTGCAACAGGACAGTGACATCAGCTGAACACGACACGTGAAACAAGGGCAGGCCACTTCCTGCTAAAGCACACGGCCCAGTGGGTGCCCACCATGCCCTTAGCTAGTGGGTAAGCACACAGAGAAAGGTGCAAGACAATAAAGAGGGCACGTTTTTCCATCCAATCTCAGGACACAAAGGCTGGCAGGTCTGTTGATCTGTGTTTTGTTCTCCTGAGTGAAGTGTAAGGATCAGTACTAAGTCAGGAAACCCATTCTGCTTCTTGGAGTATGGTTTTCCTTCTGCCAGCCTGGGGGGGCCAGGGCCAGTCCTACCTCAAAGGTCATTTTCATCAGCCTGCCAGGGGAAAAAACCCACTCTTCTGTTTCCTGAGGGCACGTGTGGCTGTGACAGCACCGTCCATAAGGAGGCCTGTAAAGAGCGAGGCAGTAGCACTGGGTCACTAGTGGGGAATGTTACCCTGGACCAAGCCACATTCAGAATAGTTTGGAGAGTTTAATCATCTTCTGTCTTATCTCCCTAGTGCTGTTTGCAGGACCACCAGAGAAAGGTGCTCAGATGATGAGCTGGATGACCTCAGCCATTGTGACAGACACAGGTCAGCACTGCAGAACGACTCCAGCTGCATCACGCAGCCAATGGCTGAACAAAAGCTGGAAGGGTTCAATGGAAAAGGTTTTGCTAAGCTGTTCTCTTTAAACAGACATTTGCCATCTTTCTATGGTTTTTTGAAAAGCTGTTTGAGCCCAGTGAAAGTGTTTCTGAAATGCTACATACTCATGTTTGGAGTCTGACAATGTTCCACAAATGTAGATGTTCTGCTTTACAATTATATAGATACTGTTCCATAAATGAAACATTAATGCCTAAACAACCAACTGCTGTCTGCAACCCTGCTGCTACAGACCAAGAATGAGCATTACTTAGGAAAGGGAGACCTCCAAGGAAAAGAGTCAGGTATCTGCAGAAAGCAATTGCCTGTCAGTAAGTGATACCTGACTCCATATAAATCCCACTGTTGCAGCAGGAGCATGGCAGACAGCTGTCCTTCCAAAGGAAAAAAGGTTGTAAAGATTGTATTTGAACTCCATTTTAGTCATTTGAGAATAGTTTGAGCTCCTGCATTATCTCTGCCCTTTACTGAGTGCAATAATCATGGCACATTCTAAACCAAATGAGTCTCCCTTTGCTGTGGATGAGTAGTGAGCTGCATTTTATAGGCAAGGAAGGGAAGGTGATTGAACCAGCTGGCAGTGGGGCACAAAAGGACATTTGAGCTTAAACCTTTCTGGGAGATGGCACAACTATGAGGAAGTACCTTGGGAAGGGTTGAAGAAAATCCATTGAGTTTTATTTCATAGTGTTCCCAGGAACTGAACATTTTCCCTCTCCTTGTCTGGTCCAGCAAGTCGACGATCTGCATTTAAGAAACCTCAATGACAGAAAGCATTCCCTCTCAAACTACAAAGCAGTTGTTAATACACCCCCAAGAAGGGGAGGCTTAGCTGACCTGGGTATTTACCATCCAGTTTCCAGCATTTTTCTTTTCCTACAACAAACTCGTTGTTGGATCTCAGCATATCCACACCTCACAAGTATAAAGCAGTTACTGCCTGCAAAAGACACCCTGGGCAGCAAAGGGTAAACTTCCCCTGTGCCCAGGGAAGAGCATTACCTTAATCTCTTATCTAGGCCTGCTTTCCAGTGGCACTTGATACAGGAGCTATACCAAACACTTCCTTGAGTGCATAAAGCCAGGGATTGGGTTACACACGATCCAAGATCTCTGCCACCAGTAAGACAAAAGCTCCTATATTACCTGGCACATGCCTGCTAAATTATTGAAGTATCCCTTCAAACTGAATGTATTCACTGGATAATTAGTCAACAGAAGAAAACGGTCTCTCTTTACAAAGCTAATGTTGACAGGTATTGTATCTTTTAGGCTCTGTAACAAAAAGCATTTGCAGAGCTGATGCAACACAAACATTTGGAATTGCTCTGTCCCTGCACAAGTGTTACCGAGGCACATGGTCCCCTTTGTGGTGCTGCCTCAGTCTCAGATTACCTTACAACCAAGCCCTAAAAATACGAATTACTTTTACCAAACGCAGCACCATCCCCATTTCAGAAGCAGGTGAATGCTGCAAGCCCCTGGGAGTTTGCTTTTCGTCTGAGGAGGGAGTGAGATCAAACTGGCACAGGTACCAGCCCTCCTCATTCTGCATCAAGTGAGACCTGCCTGGGGCTGTGCAGAGCCACTGCCCCTCTCAGCTCGCACTGCTGGTAGCTGATGTCCCAGTGCTGTCCCACTCCAGAGGCTCTGCTCTCAGGGCCTTGTTCCCTGCTGCAAGTTCTTGGGAGCACAGGCTGCTCCCTGTGCACACGGAGCATGCTGCACAGTGGCAGTCCCAGCAGGTCTGCTGAAGGCACCACAGCCAGCCTGCTGCTGCTGCTCCCTTTATTCTGACCTGGCAAGGGAAGAACAGCAGCACTTTCCACTCGTGGAATGGCTGTGCTGTTGCTGAGAGCAGGATGAGCCCTGCTCTGCTGTGTGTAAACCTAAGCTTACCTGGAGATACAAATAGATGGCTTCCAGCTGTTTGAACAGCAGCTGCAGGATGAAATACAGTTCTACCAACTCCAGCTCACAGCCTGAGGTGTGCAAAGACAACATTCTGTCAGTGCAGATATCAATGGGTTTTTTTCTTTTGAATTACACCTGTTACACCTGACACTAAGGGGACAGATGAGCTCTTTTAGGGGTCTTTGGCAGTCTGAACTAAATTGTAGTTACAATCAAGGTTTTCTCAGCAGGATAGTCTGATTAGCATAGCACAGAATTTATGATTAGTATGGCACAGGATTTCTACAAGTAGCATCAATATGGTACAATCTGTAAGTAGCATAATACAGAATTTATAATATAATTTCTTATAGTCTGGACCCTCTGCAGGTCTGAGGATCTTAATACATGGTTTAGTGTATCAATGTAACAATCATCATATAGACTTGGAAATCACGTCACAGAATGGGTCACTCAGTCCTGAGGAAGCAGAGGACAGAGGAGGCAGCTGTGGCCATGAGGGGTCACAGGTCACTGTCCAGCAGCAGTTTGGGTCCCAGTTCTCCACTGAGGATTTCTAACTCCATCATTTAATAGAGCCCTGGGTGCTGTTCCACTTCCTGTCTGTGATGGGCTCATCAGCAGCACCACCCTGGCTGGGAGCCTGGGACCTTCAAGGCCAGCAAGGAAGGGAGGAATCAGCCTGAAGCCCAGGAATCCTGGGGCCAGCAGCGAGGGGAAGAAGAAACATGTTTGCTTGACTTGGTTCAGAGGACCTTGGGGCCTGATAGTGAGAGAAGGAGAACAAATACATGACCTGCTTGGTCAGATGTCTCTCTGAGCAGCTAAAGGAGCCTCTCACAGTTTGTTCTAAAACTTGGCTTATGTTTATGGATACCAGGTACACTCCTGAAAAACTCAAACTTAGAAATTATTTCCATCTTCTTCTGTTCTCTGAGTGTTTTGGGATAACTTGCAAATAGCTGCACCTTGTATTCCAGCCCTCGTGCTGTAGCACTCCAGCTCCGTGCAGAACTCCAGGGGTGCTGCGCGGAAAGCTCTGCTCGGGAGCCACCAGCACTGCCCTCGCCTGGCACCACGGCAGAGTTACAGCGACGGCTTCGAACGGCAGCATTCTGTGCGCCCTGCAGCTGCCGGGATAGAGAAACTTACCGGGGAATTGTTCCTGTTCTCAATTTGTTCCGGTCATTACTGCGTGCTGCAGCTCCAGATGAAGATCATCACCCGGCTGGTAAAGCTGAACAGCCCAGGGGAAATGCTTTACACGGTGACTCTGCATCAAAGATTTTTGAAATAAATCAGTCTTAGCCAATCTGAAGATGTAAAAGTTAACAGCCATTTCATTTTGCTCAGGTTAATCTCTGTAAAAAACAAACAAATTAGAATTCAGTGGTTTCTATCATTTCAAAGGCTGGAGAGTGTAAAACCTCGTGATAGTGATCTGACACAATTCCTCATCGTGGGCAGTTACCCAGACACCTCATCTGCAAAGAGCACTTCTTCACCATTAAATTGAGCCAGGCCTAAGCAACAGCCTGCTTAATAAACAAGCAAAATGTTTTATTGCAACATCCCACATATACCTAATCCCAGCTCAGTCTCAAATCCTCACCTCTCTGGAGAACAACACCGTGAGCAGTTTTCTTGGTCCAGGAGCTAAGCTGGAGTACTCACTAATTCAGGGTTGCATTTCCTGTGACAGATGGTAAATCAATATTCTGCCTGCCTGCCATTGTACCAACATGTCTTGTTTCATTTGTGAAAGGCTTTAGCACACAAACTTTGCCAATTATTTAGTTTTCTGACATACATTTCATTAAACCAATGTGCAAAACCACTGACACGTGAGAGCAGCAGCAGGAAACTCATCTGAAAATGCTGTAAAATGTTCCCATTTTGAGGGGTTTAACTGGGCTGCTCTTCACACCTAAGATTATTTTCCTGCAATAGAACACATTGACAGCAATCTCTCTGAAAACTAAAGAAGTTATTTTATAAATCAAGCATTGCTATGGTTACCTTTGGGTACGTTAGAATCTTACATTCTTCACTCAGTTTTTTTGGACAGGTTATTGCCATAGAAAAGCAAGTTAATACACCTCCAGAAATGCACTAACACTTTAAAGGGTGTGAATAAACTCACTTATTTTTGATGCTTGAAGGGATACAGCTGTGTGTACTTTACAACAGAACCTCACAATAGTTCCAGGGAAGAGTAAATTGCCAATGTGCTCTCTTAACTGGGGTAATGGAAAACAATTCTGTTCAAAGCCTGACTCTCCTCCCAGTTGAACACATCTAATGTGCACAGCAATATAATGGAAACTATGTTCCTCCAAAATTAGTCTGAACAAGTAGCAAGTGATGACTAAATAATTCTGAAGCCTCACTGACAAAGAAATTCAGTCCAGCAGGGTAAGTACTCAACATATTAACACACAGCGTGTTAGGAAACAAGACTCACCAGTGCCGGCCTCAGTGTCCACAGAAGTAGGTGCAATTCCACGGGATCCCAGAGAAATGGACCTGCTGAACTCATCCACTTCCTCTCACTCACACTGTTAAGTATTTAAACAAAACGAGATTTTTTTAAAGCAAGAAACAAGGACACATTCCATTCTTCCCTGTTTACACCAGTGGGAGTTCTGCACACATCAGTGATCACATACACTTCACCTTGAGTCTGCAGTTGCTTGGTGGCATTCAGTTGACTGGGAAGTCTGGAAAAATGTGCTACCAACCAAAGATTGCTGCATAACAATCATAACCTTAGGGAAAAAATTCAACAGAAAGCAACCAGCTACTGATGTATGTGCTGGGAACTCTTTCCTACTTAAAGAAAACAAATAGTGCGTGAATGTGAAATCTAAAACTATGTAAAACATACACATAGCAGGAAAAAAAAGCAACTATCTTGAGAAATTAAACAAAAAGATCATCCCTCAACAAAGCAGAGTTTGGTGTATTTCAAGGAGTTTCCTCTACACCAAACAAGAAATACCCATCCAGCAAAAACTGATGAACACAGGGAAGAGTCTGGAGTGAAAAGACAGTGGGTTGGAGAGAGTTTGAAGAGTGTGTGATTCATTTGTGCTCACGTTGTGAGGTGTTTGGCTGCTCAAATAGCAATGAACTTGATTCATTCTCACAAAACAAAAGGCCTTTCACACCAGCTCTCCCAATTCTTTGAGGCAAACCCACAGGAATCATTCACAGTGAAACAGCAGTTGGAAAATGCATTGGATTCCCAGCTCAAGCAGGTGGAGGAAAAGGACTTTCATTAAATGTCTCTGAATTACAGTGAAAGGACTTATAACAGTGAAGCACATTACCCTGCCCACATTATTATAACAGAACTTTTGGATATAGAAAAGCATTTAGTAAAAATTTTATTTGAAATGTTGCATGAATCCGTAACCATCAGCATTAAACCATAACAGTTTTACAGAGAATTTGTACAATATGACATGTATTTCTATACATGCTCCCCCCATCACCTTTTTATTCAGTCATTATCAAACAAACAATACTTAGACAGGAATAATAAGCATTCACTTCCAAAAAGAAAACTTTGGCATGTATACAACTGGCTAGTTAATAGTAAACAGTGGTCGATTCAAGTCAGAAAGAGACCCACTCGTTTTGTTTCACAGCATTTTTGATCAGGATGAAGCTCTCCAGCACTACTTTCTACTTAATACAAAAATGAGGGTTTTTTTCAGTCCTAGACACCCTGTTACAGGACAAAACCATGTTAAGAGAGATGTAAAAACCTCAACTTTTAACTCGAAAAGGTGTCAGTTTCAAAGCAGTTTAGGTCAAAAGGATTTTGCACGCATTGGTTTGGTCATGAATAAAACCTTTAGAGGTTTGCTCATGTTCCTGAACTCTGTGTCACTGAGCTATTTCACCACTTGGCACCACTGCAGCTTCTCCTTTGGACTAGAAAAAGCAGTTTGCTCAGAAGTCACGTCCACTGCAGCAGTGTCAGAAAAATCCAAGCTTTGCACTGGGCCTATCTTCTGTCTTGAGTTTCTGTCACTGCTGTTGGCCCCTTACATACCTTCCTAGGCATCTACAAAAGGAGGGAAAACTATCTGCAAGGCATTTCTTCCTGGCATACAGCAGACAAAGCTTCCATTTCAAAAACCAGAAAGCAATGAAAGAACCCCTGAATTATTAATAACGAAAACAAGCCTCCTTTGAGAAGAATTACTGGTAATTCTCCAAGTACTTATTACAAAAAATACAGTATTTATACAACTTCTCCAGAACTATTATCATTAACATATTTTAATGTAATACTAACAAAATAAATCCATAGATACAAACAGTTGCACTTCAAAGCAGGAATATCTACCCCAGATGTTGATTTTGCTGTAATTTCATTATTGCTGTGGAACAGAGAGTGGTTAATTCATGTCAAAATGAGCCTCTCCTTCTTATACACATCAGAGTATCTAATTTGGAAAATGTTCTCCAGCAAGTCAGAATACATTTAGTGTAATTTTTACAGTTCCTGCTAAATGTTTGTGATCCAAAGTTGACTGAACCATGGAGCAACAGGGCACAAATGGCAGAAGAGCAGAACAAGCAGAGGAGCTCAAGTCAGACTCGCTACTTCTTATTCCTGGGCTTCAGCTCTTCTGCTGCATTTCGCAGAAAAATGTAGTTTTTCTTTTGTGGATTATAGAATTCATGACCCTAAAGACAAAAATAATCTACATTTACTCTCTTCAGAGAAGAAATATCAGCATTACTCAAAATGTAAGAATACGAATATTCCATTAGTTTGGTTTATTAAGATTTAATCTTAAAGCCCTTAAGACCAGATACTGGACCACACTGGTGGATTAAAAACAGCTTACTTTAACAAGCAATTGCAAGAACTATACATATAAGGTAAAAATAAGAGTCTTTTATCCATTTTTAAAGTACAAAATATTTTTAATAAAAAAATCCCCACATACCTCTAAGTTCTACTTTGCAGATGCAGCCTAAGAACTCAATATGATTTCTTTTAAATGCCATTCTAGGCAGAGAAGAAAATAAACCCTTAATGGCCACCCAGCTTCACTTTATATTTTTCATCTTTTAAACGACATAAGGTCACATTTTTTCAAAGTGAAGTCCAAGTTCTACAGGCAACTGCAGAGCTTTCTGTTGCCCAACTGCAGATGCAAATGTGCTATTTTGCATATTCATATCATTTGCATACACATTACCAAATTAATACCCAAGTATCCAAATCAGGGTCAGTAAACACTAATAAAGCTACTGAGCTCTAACGTGCAAGTTGGAAATTACCAACGCTGTGGACAAGAAATGGTTCTGGGAAGGAAGATGAGTACTTAGCACCAACTGATTTTACTACTTAATATTGGTTTACAGATCTGAAAGACACCACTGCAGTCTACCCAAGCATCAGAACTGAAGAACTCATCTGCCCTGGCACCAACAAGTATCTTACTGTGGGCAGAGGACTAAATACAATGCAGGGAATTAAAATTTTGCCCTTTGTGACATGCAGTCAAGCTAATTATGTTATTTCTGCATTCATTTCACTCAAAACCACAGGGAACATTATTCTCCAAGCACCATGAAAATTAGTTACATTTCAACCTTGCTGCCCTCCCTTCTTAAAACTATTAGGAAGTATTGATTTCCCACAGATTATGGTTTGCTGTGGTTCTGCTGCATCTATTGTTAAGTCTGGAAGAGAAACACATAAATAAGCACCATCATAAAGCCTCACTGAGTAGCAGTGAAAATTTAATACAGGGCATTCAAACTCAGGGGTGTTTATAGTCAGTCACAGGTTTTTTTCCTGCACAAGCTGCAGAGATGTGCATTTCACAAGCTCTGTGGGAAGCTGTTAGGGTGCCACACTGCCCTGTGACACTGCCCACGGCACAATGTGTGTGAGCAACCACAGCAGCCTCTCCATCAGGGAATTTACATTTTGCTCATCCACATTTGCAAACCAGCATCGTTCAGCAATCTTGTCCAGCTGAAGCTAAAACACCACAAATTCACAGCTTCAGTGGTAAACTTCATCAAGTGGCCAAAATGGTCATTTTAAGTTTTCTTCGAAACCAGAAAGATTCAGCTACTATTAATAAAGAACAGCAAAAGCATCACAAGAACGAGTCTGAGTTGCCAACTGCAAGTATGAACATGAGTCTAAACCTTTCTCACCTTTGACCAATCATAGCTGGAAGCATAAGCAAATATATTCCCATTGTGGTTGAAACAACAAGCAGATATGGGCTGGTCCAGTTGCTCGGAGGTTTTTAGCTTTGTCCGTGCATCTTTATCCCAAAAGCTGAATCTCCCATCAGACCCTACTGTGGCCAGAGTACCATGGACGGGGTGGAATGCTATCCCATTGACCTGCAGAACCATACAGAACACCACGTAAAACACCACACAAAGCAACAGGTGATGGGAACACTCCCAGCAGGTGTCCTGAAGCCTACAAGAGTAAATATACAGAATTTCAACTGGATACAAGTCTTAATTTTTAAAAATATTTTCAGATATATTTTTGGAGAAAAAAACCCAAAAAACAACCAAAGGAAAACCACCAAAGCAACAAGAAAAGCACTATCTTTTTTGCCTAGTACCTCAAAATTCAATGCATAATGCCATTACACAACTATTGTTTCAATATCTGCAAAATTAACAAGTGTCAACTCCACTTGTTGACAAGAAGATTCAACGAAAGGCTGATCTAGCGCTTGTTTTATGGGAAGTATAAAAACTTTTCTTTCCTTCTAAAGTATGACTATGACAGGTCTTTAAACATGTCTAAGACAACTTTAGGCAAGATAAAAGGTCAAGGAGAACAAACAATTCAGAGCCAGTTTTACATTAGGAGTGTACAGGGTATATATAATAGATGGTACACGTTGGAAACTCACAGCATAGATGTCCTGGGGTGCTGATGTGTTTGTCCCGTTGGAGCGATGGCATTTAAAAGTGAAATTATCTTTTGCGCTGGGAAGGAAATAAAAATTTTTTTTTAAAAAGGCTTCTTACTTTCATCATTGTGAACTGAACAATTAGGAGAGGATGTTTTATTAAATACTTACGGATTTGGGGGGTTGATATAATGAATAGCTACTCTCCCTTCAATACTTCCAAGGGCAAATCCAGTTGGTTTGTTCACTTTGTCTTTGAAAATAGCAACACAGCGATGCTGAATTTGAGAAAGATACAAAGGAGTTTCAGACAGAGATACCTTTTCCACAGGGACACAAAACATCACAGACATCAAGGCAAAGTAAAGCAAAACCACTAACAAGGTTATGAGATAGCTCAAATTCTGTTGAGAATTTGGGCAACAGTATTTAAATTTCTAAATCCTTGTGAAGATCAGCAATAAATCAATGGCAAACCAGGTCACTGCCATACTATGATAATTTGGGGTTGAAACACTGCAAAATGTCAACAATCTGTATAAATACACTCACAATAAGTATTATTTACCTGGTGTTTAAGAGGAGATTCTATTCTTCTAAATTCAGAAGGCTGGTTCTCTAACTGATAAACTATCAAACCTCTTTCTGCAGTGGCCACAGCTGCCATAGGATGAACCTGGATAAGGTTGTAAAACAGGTTGGAAGAGAGACACTTGTGTTAATTGCATGGCAGAACATCCTGAAGTACTTAAAGGAATGAGAGGGAGGGAAATAGGAAGCAGATAAAGAATGAAGTTCATTTATTCACATATCTTCAAACACAACAAGTCAGTTTCTCCCTGCCACTGGGAAATTAAACACATCAAAAATCTTCTAATTATCAGCTGACTCTTCCAGTGTGAAGTGCAATGGTGGTTTACAAATGTGTCCAGAACTCAGGGTAGGTCAGTCCTTGTGCTGATTTTTGTGATGTTAAAAGGACACTAAGTGTGTTTTGTATGATGAAAATCCCTATTTTCCAGGGCTTCCAAGATCAGATTATGTTCTGCTACTACAATCATACAGAGATCAAACACTAACGGTATTCAAGTACTGTCTTACAGAAGCCCCCAAAACTTATTCCTACTCCCAGTTATCCAGCTGGCACCAGTTTGCCACACATCCTGACTTACCACATCTGCACAGTAACATCTTTCAGGGAGCTGCAGCGTCATCATAGGTGTTGGTGAACGGGTATCCCAGAACTGATGGGAACAGAGAAAGAAACAGGAGCTCAGGATACACTTAAAATTACTACAGGAGAGAAAATAAAACTGGCACCAAGCTGTTTCATTCTTGTTACAGTCAGAATAGCACAACTCTCTGTGAAGTGAGGCTATTCCATTAAGTATTAGAGCCTAATAAAATATTCTCACATGAATATTTTTCTACACAGATTATGACCACACTTTGTGTCCATTTGTTCAGGTAAAAATCATACCTTCAATGTTTTATCCCAGCTTCCTGTCATCACACAGCTGTAATTTGGTGCTTTAATCCAGTGGATAGTCTTCACAGGAGCATCATGCTGAAGAAAGGAAGGACAAACACACATGCAAGAAGCAATCATTAGAGACTAACGCTCTTCTTAAATTATAACTGGTAACTAATTCTAGTCACCATAATTACATATTCTACAAACATTAACTTCTAAATTGAGAATGTAAACTGTAATCCCTGTTATTGTTGCAGCAGAAAGCTGGTATTTGTGAAGTAAATTGAATGACTTCTTAAAAATTTTTTCCCCTCAATGCAGCAGGGTGACAGTGAGATCACTGCAGCAGTGGAAAGAGTTCTCTGAAGTAAAATCGAGGGAACAGGTACACAGGGTTTTTAAAACACTTTGATTACCTGTTCAGGTGCACTTCACTATCTCAAAAAGATAAAAATTAGAAAGCTAGCTTTTAATAAAAAAAGAAAAAGAAAAAACCCATTTACTACTTTGGGCTTTACTTACCTGTGCAATCTGAATTGCTTGATTACTGTTGAGATCCCACATTTTGGCAGTTTTATCACAGGAAGCAGTAAATACTTTACTCCCATCCTAAAAAACAAAAATAAACCCAAGAGATTAACTCTATTGGGAAACAGTCAAGTCTCATTCTCTTCTAGTAACAGTGTAACATCAATGTAACATGTGCAGGGATTGCAATACAAAGAAGAAACATAAAATCAAATTTGTTTATGACTATGTCATAAAAGAACAAACGGTGATGGCTTTTATCTAGCTTTTAATACACTCCTGACTTTTAAACTCACTTTTAGCCTTCTTACATCCATGCCAGCCCATCCCATTAAGACACACATAGCACACATTTACAGCAGTTTAAGTCTGTACAATAACCATGGGCTGCACCTACATGTGGCACTCATCTGCCTTCAAACTACACATCAGTTTATTTAGACTTTCGGTAAAAAATGTGCATTTGTTTTTAAATAAGAACATACATCACTCCAGCAGGCATCCAGTACGGGCCCTGTGTGCATCTGCTGAGCCTTTGGAATTGTCTGTCCGTTATCCTGAACTTCCCAGCAGCGAACCTGTAACAGGAGAAGCAAATGCAGATAAACCATACTAACAGTTAATAACTTAAAAAGACTTGTCTTGAAGACCCCAGCCTTAGATTACCCAACAAAAAGGATGGTTAGAAACACCAAAGTCTGGGTTTTTTTCAGAACTAGTGAAACCTTATTTTTTCTGCTTATATGCCTTTTACCTGTAGAGCCAAAACTCAACCCCACAACTTCCATTTCCACCTCAAGCATACCTTGCAAACATGTAACCCCTCCCCACACTGTCCTGGAGAACCCTTAACCCTCAGCTAGGCAGAACACAACAGTTAGAAAACATGCCCAAATTTGTCTTCCCTCCCTGCCTGAGTCAGCTGGGATCTCATCCTTCAAACTAAAGAAACTTGTTATGATAACCTAATCAATAACTTCATCTTTTTGGGTTTGCACTGTCAAAGCAGATGATTTATCAACTATGTTAAACTTAGTGCCTTGGGACCAGACATAAATTTTGCAGTTCTTCAACAAGTTAGGTTTCCAGGTGCCCTGCATAGCTTTTAGGATCCTATTTTGCAGTTCAGGCACTTTATTCATCTGCATGTATAACTGAGAGTACTTACATCATTTGCCCATGATCCTGCAATGAGGAAATTACCCGGCAGCGTTGGTGGACTAAATGCTAAACAAGATATGCTGTCATCAGGTGGAGATGTTACTTCAATATCCTATAAAAGACAGGAGACAGAACACAATTTGCCACATTTAAAAACTGAGAACTGAGCTCTTATTACTTCTATAGAATGAGAAGTACGTCCTGCTGTGATACATGGACACACACAGCAGCACAGGGGGCTGGCACACGTACCTTCATCGGGTTGTGGTTATCTGCTGTCGTGCTGCCGAACATGCTGGTACCGCCGGTACCAAACCCCGACGTTGAGCCGAACAGACTCATCCTTGTCCTGCGAACGAGTAAAAGGTTGAGTCCTGCAAGGCCGTCAAGCGTGCCCAGGGCATCTCACCGCAGCTACCACACCAGCACGCCCCGGAGAAGCACCCAGGGATATACAAATATACCAGACAAAATAAATAAGTAAATAAAAAGACACTTCTCGTTGCTGCTGGATCCCCCATACCTCCTGGCTGCCCACCCTGCCGCGGATCCCTCTCGGGACATGCCCCTCGCTGACAGCCCAGGAAACCCAAACCCGAGCCCGGCCCGGGGTGCTGCCCCTCCGGCGCACGCCCCAGCCGGGGCTCCCTGCCCACCCCCGAGGCCGCCGCTCCGCGGGGCTCCCTCTCCCCGGNCGCGGCTGCGCCCTGGGCGGGCGGGGCGGGCATTCCGGCGGGTCCTGCCCCCTCTCCGCCCCGGCAGAGGGAAATGGGGAATCCTGTTTTCTGTGGGAGACGTTGGGTGTTTTTTAGGGGTGTCCCTGAGCAGCAGGTGACCTGACGTCCTGTGGTACAGCTGCTGCTGGACAAGCCCTATATTCTCTGGGATTGCAGTGCATGTACACCTGGACACCAGCCATCACTACTCAGTTGTAACTCTGCCACTGTACAGTAAATAAAAAGGACATTTCGTTCGAATTTAATACTGATGAAACAGCCATTAAAAACCCAGCTAGATAAATCTACCGAAAACATCGTCTGTAATATCCATGTAAATGACTGTAGAGATTTTGGAGGTATTTTCTATGCAGTCAATCTGGTTCCCTCGCATAAAACTTACTGTACACTTTAAACACCACAGTTTTCTGCTTCTCTTTGGTGTTTTAGAGCCAACTAAATAAATAAAATGAACAAGGGATTCTGTTATGATGTGCATTGTTAACAGGATTGTTTATTAAATTCTTAATCAGTAACATCTGCTTTATTTGTTCATTGAAGACAAATAGTAATTTGATTGCTGGAAGATTTATAATGCTTGAGATATGCATTAAGGAATTATTTCTGGCTTTTAGGTCTAAATTTCCAAAACCCCACAATGCTGTACCTAAAAAAAAAATTCCAAAACCTGGCATGTCCAATAAATTCTTAACAAAGTCTTTCACTCCCTTCAAAATTAAAAAGCATCATCTTGTGCTTTAAGACAGAAGGCAAAACAATTCCTGGATACATTTTTGAACTTCACATTTTTCTGGCCAGAAAGAACATATTTCATTATCTTTCATGTGTGTACCATTGCATTTGGCACTGTTTCACAGCAGAAACCACTGAATGGAAGTAAGACTATTCTGCAAAAATCATAATTACTCTTATGGTTTGAACAAAGAAAAAGAGAAAATTATACCCGAGGTACAGTGATAAAGAAACTAAACAAGAAACTGACAGATACTCCTTTGTCTCTGCACTTTTTTTCTTAAGTGCAGTCAAATTAAATTAATATATAGAAATAAATCAATATATAGAAATAAATCAATATATAGAAAAACATTTCATTTGCAAAGCAGCATTCATAGCCATCCACCAAACTGCAGTTTGTTTG
This sequence comes from Platysteira castanea, assembly GCA_013397175.1. Classification (NCBI taxonomy): domain Eukaryota; kingdom Metazoa; phylum Chordata; class Aves; order Passeriformes; genus Platysteira; species Platysteira castanea. The sequence goes on along the minus strand of VYXC01006788.1, from coordinate 622,352 downwards.
GTAAATAGACTCTGGACAGGTAATCTGATGAGAGAGAAGTTAAAACTTGAATTTCAGCCTTCAGTTTAGATGCTGCCATAATTTCCAGCTAAAAGAGAGAAAAGAAAAAAAGAGGAAAAATTAACCTGTGTTGGAAGTTAAGTAAGAAAATTCCATCCACTCATTGTATGTGCACGTAGAACTATAAAGTGGCTCAGAGAGACATCCCAGGGCATGAGCTTTCTCAATCTTGCCTTCGTTTAGGGCTAAAAAATCTGACTATCCTAAGAGGTTGTCAGTCATAGGATTTGTCCTGTGAGGAGTAAGAAGTAGAAAACAGGAGCTTTATACGTACCTCTTTTTTCCACAGTGGCTGACAAGCAATGTAAGGTCTCTTTTGAATACTTGCTAACTTATTTTCATCTTGCTTTGTAAATGGAATCAGGGCATCTTTGCATATGTTTAATCTGCAAAAAAAAATTTTTAAATTTTCTCACACACTTAAAAATATATTTGTACCATTTATTTCTTTATATTAAGCCAAAGTAATGTATGAAAAGAATAATGGATTTAAATGGATTTTTGTGCAGTAAATCAGGCTGCATTTCCTGTCTATGAAGCAGAAGGATACTTCTGTTTCTTTTGGGGAAATAACTCACCTCTCTAGATCAGATGGAAGGAGACCAAGCCACTTGACAGAGGGAACGGTGAGATGATGGGCCTCAAAGGACATGGACTAAAATGAGAAAGGTCAGCTGTAACATTCAGTGATCTTTAGTTAAACTTGGGATGATCTTTTTCCATTTCTCTGCTGAACAGTTCATCCACCTGCTCCTGCCCTCTGCCTTCACCTCTGTCTACCTTCCTTAATGTTTCCATACCTTGTCTGTAGCCATGTAACATGATTACACTTTCTTCCTCTTGCTTTTTCCTCCATAATGTTCCACTCTAACACAAGTATTCCTATGCAAATTCTCACTCCAGAACAAAATCTTTACCAATATAACACAATTTTGTGTGAATCACCCATCTCACAAGTTAGGTCCTCCTCCTCCCAAGGTCCCTCCAGCCTTCACTCCTCTTCTAAGGCAGAAACAAAGTGAAATGGTGAACCCTTTTCTATTTGTACTGCCTGAAAACTGCCTGTGCAGCAGAGAAAAACTGAAATATGGTTAAATGAAACACCTGGCAACTACCCGGTTTCTCTTTGTTGCAGGATGAAGCTGTTTCTGCAGACACACAAGGCCTAAAAATCACCTCTTTGTGTTGAAACAAAATGTTAAAAGGCAGTACCCATTCTGACAAAAGCTGTAGCATTTCATGCATTCCAGCTTCCAGGCTGGGCTACAAAACAACATATTTGAAGGGGAAAAAATATACTCACCACAGATCCGTATTTGTAGATGCACATTATTTCTACACCTGGGTTGCAGAATAGCAAAAGTCAAGTGTCTGTCTGCACAATGGGCATGTTTAAGGAGACTGTTAAAAAAATCAGCTTTGTGGCACAACAGTTATGCCTTTATGATTAGTGAGGTTCTTATGGTTTACATATATTTTTAGATTATGTCAAAACAATCAGAATCTCAGCATGTCACCTTCGTATTGGTAAATGTTTCACACTGTGTGTAGTCAATTCAAACCCAAGGATAATCAGCTCTTGTACACGTTGTCCAACATCTAGTATTAAAAATATCTTTCTTTATCCTGTGTAATTAATATCTCTTAATACTATTTCTTTGAGAAGCTGCTTCTCACTTTGCAGTAATCTCCCTAATTTCGGATGAGATCGATGTTAATACATCGCCTTCTGATTGTGTTGGATTTCTGAGCTCTCAGAACCTTCCCATAAGAGTGAGAAAGGACATTCTAAACAAATTTTGCTTTCCTTTTATGCCTTTGAGCCTCTACAGATTTACCATGTGGATCTGCATCCATAAGGGTGAAAATAGGAATTTGAAAAGAATCCCACAGCTTCCTGACCAAAAGTCGTGTATTAAGATCCGGTATGCCTCTTCCCTAAAGAAATAAAAGAAAAGCAGATGGTTTTAAATTAACTGAAACAACATCTGGCTACATATGTGTTTACATTTGCCATTTAAAAGCAAGCAAACAAACAAAATGCTGGCAGAAACATTTGTCCAGCAGCTGTTTTGCAGGGAAAGTTCTATGCTCCTATTTTGGCTTTGTGCAGAGGGAGGGCCAGGCTGGGAGCAGCTGGGCAGGTGTTCTGGATTATAGGCACTGCAAAAGCATCAGACATTCCTCTGTTCAAGGGGTTAATTTATAAGGTCTGGGAGTTGATGTATAGATGTGCCCTGGTGTCTGCATAGGCTGGTGTAAGAAGGCCGCTTTTTTATCTTAAAACAATATTTATGTCATTAATGGAACAATATAAAACAAGTTCTTGCTGTGGCTGACTGAAGCTGGACCATTTGTGGCATAGGAGGAGTGCTTATCTCTCTTAGGAATGGGGAAATGTTTTTTCCTCATTGTATGCATATTTCATTTACACATTCCTGTTAATTCCCCTGGCTCCATAGCTCTTTCAGTACAATCCAAAATCAACCAAATTCTGTTTCATTTGGGCTTGCAAAATCTCAGGTCCTGAAGGACAAAAGGTCACTCAACAGCTGAGCCTTTCTGAGACTGAGCAGTAACTTAGCAGCAGCACAGGAAGCTGATAAGCTACCAAGCTCTAAGGAGATGTTTGGAGGAAATAAGTCTTCAGAATGTGTATTTAATATTTCTATGAGAATAATTAGATTTTTAAAATGATTGTTAAATATGTTTCATATTAATTTTATTACTGCCTTTTGCCCAAGTTTGAGCAGCTCTACAATGCTAAAGTATTCCTTAAATTAGGTGTAGCTGGAGGATATGAAATGCAAGATGCATACCGTGATCATGATACATGGGGACACTTTACTGAAGAAGTCATCATCCAGGAGTCTCTGAAAAGTTGCATCTTTTTCTACAATTAATATAAACTTGGCATGTGAGGTTAAATCTTTTGTGTTAAGGCTAGCTGCATGTAAAATGATCCATCATATCAATCAATTAAACCCAACTGCTCTAAAATACCTGTTCTGGAGCCAAGAGCAGTGATCATGACTCAATTTCAGAGCCAATAAGGAAAGCAAAAATTACCAGAACTTTGTTTAACTTGGAATATTCCTTGTTTTTACTTTATTTTTTTCTGTCTATGATTAGAGTTCTTTCTCAAAGGATACTTTTAATTCCTTGAACATTAGATGGCACAGTGACTGCCTAAAACAACAAAAGTGAGATGAATAATTTTAAATAGAGAAAATGATATATTTTAAAATAACAACATTAGGTAATGAAGGACACGATTTCATCCCGAAATAACCATTCCTTCTCTATATACAAGATCAGTTCTGACATTTTCACCTCTTTACAAGTGTATTCAGCCATTCGTATGCACTATTGTGTAGTGGTCTAGGAGTCCTGTCATAACAAGATGCTTTTTGAAAGTGTTTGTGCCACTGTTGCAGGAAATTGTTCATCATATGGGCATGATGGAGATAATAATATTCTGATTAATGTTTTATCTGTCTTAGCCAGGAAAAAAGTCTGCTTGGTGTGAGGATTTCAAGTTTAATGCAGACTTAAAACATTTAAACATTCTTTTTGAAAGACCATTAGATCTTTTCTTTTACTGACCTATAACCTGATTTCATGAGTATTTTGAAGCTACAACTTGAAGACATGGTAATGTTTACTTTACATCTCCAATTAGGATTGGTTCAATCTGGCAAGCATATGGATGAGAAAACAGGAACTGGGGGAAGAACTTGGTCAAAGAGAATGTATATGTGGAAGTGTGTGGTCTGTTTTAACTCCTGACTGTAAATCACCGCCAGTGCCAGGGTGGAACCACTCAGCAAATAAAAACATGGAGATCAGTAACAGGAGACTTTATGCTTACAAACAAGATGTAATGGGCAGATAAGGTTACCTTTCAATACTGAAATGACCAAATAAGGTTTACAATGGACACATTTTTCAGAAAATTGTGACAGTAGTCAGCAAGTCTGAGTTCTATTCCTGCTTTCATACTCTGCACTGCTGTAGAAAATCTTTCAGGACAAGGCCAGTTGAATCTCATCTCCTTAAATCACTCTTGATTTGTTTTCTCACTCTGCTAGAATTCATTGTGTTGTGACAGAAATGCTGTATATTCAGAGTGCCCAGGATTCTTTGGTTCAAGAGCACTTGTTTGACAGAACACTGTAATATAAAGCCTAAGATATATAATATATACACCTTCCTCTGCAAGGCTGCCATGGCAGAAGGTAGTGCCAAAAACCATATCCAAAGATTTATTCCTGGTGAGTCTAGAGCTGAGCTTCAGAATTACAATACAGTTAAGCAATATTTTTACCTGTTTTTTTCACCCAGGTTGTAATGCCTCAATTTGCCACAAGCAGAGGTTTGTGTAATAAATGCACACTGTAACCTGAGCTACAAGAAGTGCAGGATATCATGTACAGGCAGATGCTATGGATTGCTGTTTGTGGTTTATAATACATACTGTTGCACTGCAGGTACAATTCACTTTTGTACCATCCTCCTCAGTGTAACTTAAATTACCAGCAACAAAACCTTTAGTTGTAGACAGCTGGAAAAAATAGTAAGTTGTATAGAGTAAATAGGAAGTTACTATATTGCACAGACAAAGCAAGAAGTCTCTGAAAAGAATTCTGGCTGGTACTGATTCAGAATCTGGCTGATTCACTGCCATCAGCCTTTTAAAAACTAAGCAGTGTTTTCTCCTCATGGACATAAAGCCTTACTTACAATAAATAATTTTAGATACAAGGGAACCCTTGTAAGACATGAGATACAAGTAAATTTGACAGGTTGTTGCATTTCTGATGCACTTTAAGTTTCATTTAACCCCCAAGTTAGCAATTCATTTGAGTACAAACTGCTGAACAGGTGTCTTGCAGTCTGAAGTTTAAGCACTGCCTTCACTGGGTGATAACAACCCCTGTGATTTTAGCTGGCAGTTTGTCCTAAACCCTTTGGAAAAAGCAAATTCTATGAATTTTCTGTGAAGAAAGAAACCTTTTGAGTGCCACAATAAACCATAACTAGGTTTCCTTAGCACCAATGAGACTTTTAATTTTAACTATTTAATTCCAGCTGATAACTTTTTGTGATATTTCCCCTTTCAGTTTAATAAGATTTGGAAATAATGACAAAAACATTGATAAGAAACCACTTACTACATGTAGACTTCTCCGAGGGATCTTAAGCATGCAAGAAATGTCGTTGATTATTTGGTCCACAACACTTTGGCTACCAAATAGTAGAGTATCTGAATAATATATATCTCTATCAAGACAAAATATTGTATTTGTAATTATAATGCTGAAACAGCTGCAGGCTCATGAGAATTTTATAAAGAGCATAGTTAACCAGATAAACCTAAAACATTCTATGTACAGGAATCCTAAAGGTTTGCATCCTATAGGTTGATTTTCACAAAAACATGCTTAAAACACAGCTTTATTTGAAATTGCAGAAATTGAGCTTGTTACCTTTTAGTTGCATAAGTGTTGCTCTGCACCATCTTATAGATCATAGATAATATTTTAAGCATCAGAGCTGAAAAAAATACATTTCACAAAATATTCCATCCATTTTCAGAAATGCACATACAATCATTTGTCTTTATATTAAACCCTATTTTTGTCCCATAAATAAAATTTTGAAATGTATTTTAACATGAAAGTACAGAGAAACTGTACTAAGCAATAGATTCATCAATTTCTAGCATAATAAGAAAAAATATGAGGGAGTTAAGTGAGGGAATGCATACTCTAATGTCCAGGCCAAGAAATGAAATGACTGAGTTAGAAAAAGAAATGAGCTTATTGTCTGTATTCCAATATTCCTTTCCTGGCCAGCTTTCTGAAGAGGGGTGATGTTTTCACATTAAAACCTTTTGAATATGCCTTTAGTTGATATCCATTAAGGGAAGGAAGAAACTCTAAGAATATTGCATTAATTTCACTGTCACTCAGTATAATTTAATAGAGGAGAGAAGAGAAAAGCTGAAAGGCTGATCATAGTATCAGGTTCTATCAGCCACACACTTCTAAATTGTAGTGCATAATATTTTAACTTTTGGATGTTTTAAATGAAGTTGGGAACTAAGGAACAAAAAAAGCCCAAGAACTGTACTTTGGTCTTTTTTTTAACTTACCAAATCTTTTTGCTGATTGAGGGCAGTCACTTCTTATCTGTTTTGTAGTGCACCGTGGTATCATCTGTAGACCTATGGAATCTTTAAATCTGACACATTGCAAACAAATACAATAAACTGCAAACTCCCTGAGTACATGTAAATGGTTCTCTGCAAGGTAACTCAGACTCAGAAATCCCTTTCCTATAATCAAATGCACCAGTGCTGTTTTCAGACTCAGCACAGGAACCATCAACTTGGGTGGGGTTGGAGTGGCCAAAGGAAAAAGACAGGAAAGAGTTTCAAGACTGAATTAAAGCATAAGGGGATAAGTTTGCAGACAAAAGTAGAGATGATCAAAGTATTTTATACATGTTTAGAACTGTTAATATATCAGAATCAGTTATTACTTAGTGTGGAAAAAAAAATGAATAAATGAGAAGAAAAAATGTGAATCATTATTAAAATAAAAATCAAGTCTGACATAAGTGACTCCCTGATGTAGACTGTATGGAAAAGTGTTGCTATTTCAGAATAGAATAATATTATCTAATTTATGCCCTTAAATTATTATCAGAATAAGTTAATTGTATTCTGTTATTAAGTGTGGGAGACAAAAATGCAGTCGACCCTGCTCTCTAAACAGTTGCTTAACCTAAATGAGCTCCACTATTTCATGCTTCACCATTTCACATGGGAAGGTGCACATTTTACCAAAAGAACCAGTGTCCTTATTTTCTTAAGGACATTTAATTATTTTACTTAAAATTATATTGGTGCTTTATGCTATGACAGTCCTATCTTTAAAGCATTCTTCTTCATTTCAGAGTTTTGTGTGTACTCTTAAAAAGTACTGGTGGTTTAATGGCTATAATTTTATCTTAAATCACATCATGTTTCCAAATTCATTTGTCCCAGGTTTTGCTCCGTGCATCCTTTGGGTGGCAGAGCACACACGCTGCATAAATCTACAGGGACAGCCCAATGTAGCATCTGCCTGCCAGCTTTAAAGTAACTTTATTGCCTTTGTTTTGCAACATTTTAAAGTCATTTGTGCTTTTCTGTTGCCTGCTCCCAACATTGTAACCGAAAAGGAGGAACACTGTAATCAAGACTCCTCTGAACTGCTCTCAGGTTAAACCTGGATCACTCCAATCCTTCCTGGGACTCCGCTTACTCCAGCAGAGTAGTATTCTGTAACATGTATCTGAGATTATACTTCTCCACCAGAAATAACGGTCCAGCTCCTTTTAATGTGATTGATGACTCTTATTTTTAACATACTGTGATCTTAACTCGTTTTAATTTGAACATTTTCCCCCATATGTGTTCGGATGGTAACTAACAGCTCACATTTGTTTTTCTAGCATGGAATGCCATTTCCTCAAAGACTGCCAAAAATTGCAAAACTTTGTTAGAGTATTTTAATTTTACAGACATCTGAGTGAAACATTCTTGTCAAACTATCAAGACACAAACCATTAAATTCCCTGGAATGTACAAGCCTTTCAGTTAACTGATTACCTTCGGGCCCCTCAGGTTTTTTGATTGGCAGAAGTTTACTGTTCTCATTAAATGGGTATTCCACCAAAGTGTTACGCCTGGGAAGTTTGCTGTGCTTCCTCAACCTTAAATGTTTGCAATGTGTCCACTTACAAGCACCTCTGCAATCTTATCAATCTGAATATCCTTTAACCCAGTGATGTCCAAAGATTTTACAAGGCCAGAGGTAGATTTATGTCTTCCTTTATTCTTTTGCTTATGTATTGTAGAAATCAGCTAATCTCTCAGGTTTGGGGAGTTTCAGTTTAAATGAACTCCTTGGAAAAATACTGTTGCACAAGCAACTTCTACAAATCACACAGTGTGCTGTAAAGGAGGACAGATTTCTTTTTCTTTGCTCCTGTCTAGATAAGCTGGCATAAGATCTGAAATTTAGATAACATACTGGAAACTTTATTTTGCTTTATTTTGCTGATAATGAACTTAGCACACAACACACAGGTAAGAAACACAACAGGAAGAGGTGAGATGCATTGTCTCTGAAGAATAAAATGATAAGTTTATCACGATCATTTTAAGAAATACGATACCATGAGGAAAAGCAGAAAAAAAGAAAAGAGGAAGCACTCAAAGGGTTTGAAGGACAGAATTGCCAGTAATTTCTTCCAGCCTAAAACAGGTTTTTTCACTAACACAACCTATCATTTCTGGTTTCTACTGCTTCCAGAAAAGGATTGTTTATGGGACCTCCCTTTCCTTTCCAGCCTCTATTACAGTAGTTTTACGTTTCATTTTATGCTATGGTCTGCTATTACTTAATACATGGTGCCTGTTCAGAGTGGTTACCAAACATTACTTTTTATTTGTCCATTACTTTAAAAATTTTTTTATTGATTTTAATGCTTATAGAATGATTATGTATGATTAAATTTTCTGGAAATTGCATAATCAAATTCATATTCATGGCATTTATATTAATAGAAGGCAGGACTTTTAAATATTTACTACTTACTCTATGTTCCTCCAGTCTGTTCTGTTAGCCACTGTGAGAACAGGTGCTTTTTTTTGGGCCAAGCTTTGAAGTACGCCTTGGATAACATTTTCTATTGCTTCAAGAACCTCAGAACTGAAACAAAGATAATTAATGACACAGATCATATGCTAAAATCTAGTTCTACTTTAAGTTTCATCAACTATTCCCACTCTTCCAAAAGTCATGTAAGCCCAAACAGTTTACAGCATATATTTATTTCAGAAACATGGAGGAACAATTTTGTTTTTTAATTTTGTTTTGCTCAGTTTGCCTAAAACCTTTGCCTTCCCATTCCAGATGCATGACTAGAGGACACAATTTAAAGTATATTTCTATTCAATCCGTAACCATCAAATTTTTCACCATCTGAACTTTTAGACCAACTGGCTGGTCTGTGACTAATGATTAATGTTTTACTATAAATGAGGTAATATTGGCTTTGGCCATGATTTTGGCAAAGTTGTTTTTAAATGCTATAAATTTTAAAAGTGTTCAAGAGTACAAATACTTCCTGTTGTACCATTGCACATTAACCTTTTGATCTGCTGCCCTGAACAAACTGTTAAGGATTTTAATTACATGAAGGTTCAGTCTCAACAGACACACCGTGGAAAGAATAAAACCTGTATCTTTCACTTAAAAAGACGAAGTAGCCCTGCAGCAGATCCCTTACGGCAAAACTCCAGGCTGGTTTGAGTGTTATGACAGATGCTTTTTATTTTCATAAGCAATCTGACTCCAACATTTCAGCTGTCTTTAAAATTACAAGTGTACTCTATGCTATCGTAAGTCTAGGTAGGAATTAAAGAATTCATGGAACTTATTTTAGCTCAAAGTTTTATCAGCAGAGTCCAATTCTGTCATTAAGTAATATATAGAGAGAAGATGAGTCAATACCAGTGCTTGCCACACAAAATGAATTATCTCAAATCAGCAAGAACGATTTTTAAAATCAAGCAGAGTGTCCTTAAACAATAATGAGCTATCATTAAAGCTCCCTTCTATCAGCTGAATATGTTTCTTCCATTTTATAGCTCAACTTCCATCCTCTCTCCGCTTTGCTGAAACAAGATTATAATTCTTTTAGAGTAATTTAAAGCTCCAGCATAACAAAAATTAGTGTTGAAGACCATAAAAATTTATATGGGAGGATGGATGAAAGAACAGATATGTAGGAATTCTAAACCACATCACTGCTTTGATATTCATAAATATTTTACTTATTCATTTGATTCTGCCCACTCTAAGTATCTTAATATTCCAGATGTACTTCAGAGTTTGCCGCAGGATTTGCAAGTCCAGGTTTCTGTTCCAATCCCAATTTCCCCATTTGCTAACCAACAGAAACTGGAAATGTAATATGTAAAATGCAAAACAGGAGGAAGAGGTCAGGAAGTCTCCATGTACCCCCTGCTGATATTCTGCCTCTTTTGCAGAGATTATCTGAATTTTAATAAGTAAACATATGACACTGGCCAAGTATGCCTACTTAAAATTCACTGTGGTTTATTTAACAATGGCATCTGAGCAGAGAAATGGAAGGTGCTGCACAGCTCACAGGGTTTGCCTGATCATTTCTAACAGGTTGCAGCAGAGTGGGTATTTATTTCTATAGAGTAGAAGAACAGATCTTCAACATAAATAGCACCTTTAGCAAGGTAACAAAATACACAAAAGAAACAGTTACAAATAAAACTCTGCAATGTAATAAACCTATACACTCCAAAACTTAGACCTGTGCATTGCTGAGGTCATGAGCCAGAGACCAAGAACTCTCCAAATAATAATGTTATTAATATCCTTTTCTTTTTAAAATACCTTCATGATGCTCCCAGACTGTTCTGGCTGCTGAGGCTGATATATTGTGTGCAGAAAGACTCTTTAAAAATTGACAAAGGTTTTTTGTTGGTGCAATTCAATATGCCCGTTTTGTCAGTTTTCTGTATTTCTGTCTGTAGCTGCAGACATTTTGGAGAGGTTTGAGGGAATGACGATGCTGTTTGCAGTCTGAAAGCCCTTTTGTTTTTGTATTGGATTTTGGTTTTGTATTGGATTATGTTTTTACATTAGCATGAGCCTGTTAGGTGCAATGGTGTCCCACCTACTTAGGCATTACCACAGAAAGAGTACAGGTGCTATTTTTCACTTTTTTTACCTGGGGACGTGGCTCTCCTGACCAGACTGACTCGTTTTGCTGAAGCTGGCCTTGTTCCCACGTGCCATTTCAGTGGAACACAGGCCATGCTCCTCCATGAAGACTGGTACAAGTCAGTCCAGCTTCTCTGGACAGGGAAGAAGCCCTGTTGAAAAGAGACAAAGAAGCTTACCACAGAAATTAGAAATGGCTCTTCTGTGTGCTGGATGTAAAACTCATGATTTGAGCTCAAACCACAGGTCAGGAAAGGCAGAAATTTTCTCCATCAACCAAAGTCAAGGTTTTTCTGCCCTTCCTGACTGACCAACTGAGAGCTTCTCCCACCCTTCCAGACCAACCAAGGGTTGTTCCTGCTCTTCCTGACCAATCAAGGCATTCTCCCACTCTTTCTTATTGACTGAGGACTTTTCCCACCCTTCCAGAATAAGCGAGGGTTTTTCCCGCCCTTTCTGACTGACTGAGGGCTTTTCCCACCCTTCCTGATCAGCTGAGGGCTTTTCCTATCCCAGCTGACCAACTGAGGGTTTTCCCACCAGTTCTTACACGCTGATGGTTTTTCCTGTCCTGACTGACCAACTGAGGACTTTTCCCACCTGTTCTTACCCGCTGAGAGCTTTTCCTATCCCAGCTGACCAACTGAGGGCTTTTCCCACCTGTTCTTACGTGCTGAGGGCTTTTCCTGTCCTGACTGACCAACTGAGAGCTTTTCCCACCTGTTCTTACCCGCTGAGGGCTTTTCCTGTCCTGACTGACCAACTGAGGGCTTTTCCCACCTCTTCTTACCTGCTGAGGGCTTTGCCCGCCTTTTCTTATCCACTGAGGGCTTTACCTGTCCTGACTGACCAACTGAGAGCTTTTCCCACCTGTTCTTACCCGCTGAGGGCTTTTCCTGTCCTGACTGACCAACTGAGGGCTTTTCCCACCTGTCCTACCTGACCAAGGGTTTCGATGCCCTGAGGGCTTTTCCCGCCTTTTTCGGACTGGCCAATGGCGTTTCCTGCCCTTGCTGACAGACAGGCGATGGCCCCGCCCCCCCTGAGGGGCCATGGCCTGCGCTGGACGCTGACCCTCAGACCCACCCACGGAACTGATGTCCGACCACAAACTCCACAGCAGCCAGGTTTCTGGAATAAATCCAAGCAGGCTGGCTAGAATGTGGCCAAGCAGCTGATCAGTACTCCTCTCATCTAGTCATTTTCCTCTTCCCGTAATCTAAATGTCTGTTCCTGACCAGTGGGAAGCTGAGGGAGATGGAACTCCAGCGCGACTCTAGCTGTTGAAAAATCCACCTCCTTCCTCAAAGTGGAACTCAGCTTCTACTGAGATTAAAGATTTAGCACTATTTTTTACCATTTGCCTTCAGCATTCTGAAGCTTTACGACAGTCTTGTGATATGTTGTCAAATTTTTCTGAATATGCTGTTAGAGTCTTGTGTTCTGAACAAACAATAAACCCCAATTCTAAGAGTCATGAATCACTGGCTTTCAGAGAAGCTGAAATTTAAGAAAAGAATGCTAGATTTTGTAAGGTTTATGGCTGAACTGGAATTGTTGTTATTCACGTGGCATCCCTGGCCAGAGGGCAGCGCTGCAGAATGGATGACGCAGACAGAGACGGCGAATTTGGGAAGAAACCCCACACATTATGAGTATTTTGGTGCATTTCATCTTTAGGTGTTCAGCCTTTCCTACAAAAAATCCAGTCTTTCACTTCAGAATGTTTAAATTGCAAAGAGAAAATGAAGCACTCCTGGGAATCCTGGTGCAGGCCAGAGGAGCAGCCCCTGGTACTCCCTGGCACGCTCTGGTTCTGCAGAGTTTTTGTGTGCAGACATCAGGGCTCCTGCACCATCAGCTCTGTGGTAAAACCTCCCAAATATTATAAACTTAAACTTCTCTTACCTCTGCAGTTATCATATGCCAAGGTGTATTTTCAGCTCCTAACTATGTCATCATAATTGATTCCTCATAGACCTCTCTCTGAGAGTGTTAGAAGTTACTTGGGATGTAAATACCTTAAAGCTTGTCCTTTCTAGAGAAAGGTTTTCAAAGCCTGCTGCTGATAACATCATCATTATGCACAGCAGTCAGCAGCATTGGAAGCTGTTCTCAATCCAAGTCACAGCCAACAGCATTTCAAACATTGTGATGCTTAGACTTGTTAGCAAGTTAGATGATGTAGTTTTCAAAATGTTGCTCCATTAGCTACTGCCACTGAACCTTTCTTCTTTGGTACTCATGTAAGTGAGCAGTCCAAATCCAGCCTGGGTAGGTAATTAAAAAATTCATGCATTGATTTACTCAAGGAAAACCTCAGGCTATGATGATATGAGCACAAGGTGCTTCAATTAACAGAGAGAAGCCAAAGAAAGGGGAATTAATAAATTAAAATTTTCAGATCTTTCATCTTAAGTCTTTGGCCTTTAGGTATCTTGAGATCACTCCGGAAATATTTATGTAAAATCTCTGTAGCTCTTTCCAACAACTCAACATCAAAATCAACAGATTTTTGTTTGATATGGAACTGCCAAAATTATACCATGCCCCCAGCAACAGATTGCAAACAAAACTAAATACATCAACTTATGAGAAGCCAATTTAATGACTTAGTTCTACCTCATAGCATCAAACAGCAATCATTAAAAAACTGAACTAGAATACTTAGTGTTTATATCTGAGTTAAGAAAAGCAAGTAACAATAACAAAAATTTCCATGCTTCAAACTTAATACTGTACACATATATGTGAATACATCTAACCAGATAAATTCGTATCCAGAATACGAGTAAATGAACTAGCAAGTTATTTTCCTAGATTCCTCTTTTTTTATTTATTTTCCCTTTTTTGCTTGTCAAAAAGCCCACCAAAATTAAATTCCAAATACCTACTACATATATCAAAAAAAAAGACAGAAATACGTATATATGCATTTATAGATAAATGTGTATAAATATATACTCTAATATGTCTTTATACGTATAAGAAGGAAAATTACTAGGAAAGCAAATGAGGAACCATTATCAAATGTTAAGATGGGAAGAAGGAAGTGAAAGCAGCAGTAGAGGGATGCAGTTCTCTCGTCCTGCCTCTACCAAGCTGTGCAGTAGATGGCACCACAGGTGCCAGAGAAAGTGTTACCACGCAGAAACTGTTAAATTTAACACTACGATGAAACAGGAGCCAGATCTATCACCTGCCAATTACACGAAAAGTTACTGATCTTTTTCTAATGAGCAAAGCGCAGAGAAATAGGAGATGAAAAGTCATTCACTGCGAACAGCTCACAACTTCAAATGGGATATCTCCTTCCAAATAACACGGGTGGTTAAAAAGAGCAACCCAAAACTAATGCATGTGTGCACTCTACCTGGGTCCAGAGTGAGAAACACCTGCAAATACTCATTCTGTGGTGAGTCAAATCACTGTAAGAGGAAATGGGGTTTTGTTACCATCCCTTCTTTCTGTGTTTTATCTTTCAGCCAGAAATAAACTCTACAGACCATTCTTCAAAGGAAAAGTACCTTTCATCTAACCTCTGTCAATTTTCAGATCTGCATTTTCTAACGCTTTTAGGGGTAGTAAAGTATTTTTGGTGGCACAGCGAAATAGGTATTTGAGACAAGGAAACACAAAGTAAATTGAATAAAAGATTACTTTTACATAATTTAGCATGAATTCCATGTGCACTCATAGTGATTAAGGTACAAACAGGCAGCACTGTAGGACTGAACATTTGAACATGTAATTTTTACACGCTGAGAAGTTTGAGCTTGCCCAGTGCTATCTGAGTCACTATTCCTCCCTCTCTCCTGAACTGGTCTCACTCTAAGATAGGACACTCCTCCAGCCTATTAGGAAAAATTCTGATTAAAAAAACGTGTTGAAGGGGAAATATGTTGAAACAAACAAATGGAAGATATTTGTACTAAAATATAACTGGAAAGCAAGAGTGACTTCTATTCCATGCTCATATAACAGCTTGAAAATAGCAGTCTTGAAAACAGCTGCACCATTTCTTCTGGCTTTCAAAAAAGTAAAATGTCTTATTTTCTGTTTTCCTTTTGTTGGCAAAATCCTAGAAAGCATGAACACACAGGTGTGATTTTACTCTTCAAACAAAAAATGCCGCCTTCTGTACATTAGAACTACTTGAACCTAAATCTGCTGCATTTATGGGAATGTTACACTAGTGATGTCACAACCCCAGATTTATTCCAACAGGTAAAACTTGGGGTGGACTTTAGACAGTTGTTATTAATTATTTAATAATCCCTGGGGAAAATGAAGTCAGAGGATGATGTAGGAGTTCTGACAGTGAGTAGTGTGGGCCATATAAATAATGGGTGGGGCAGTTGATTAACGTTCTACTTCATTTTTGGAAGCCTAGATTAAAATCAACCTTATGTCATTCTTTAAAATTCATTTGGTGATTTTAATTAAGCTACTTATGTTAATTGGTCCACATCACAAAGATGCCAGGGGCACTGTGATGGAATTTTGGATAAATGGCAACCTTTGCTTTTGAGGGTCTTAAGGCTCAGTAAAAAGTTATCAAATAAAAAAATAGCACAGACGTCTTATCTTGGTTTGTTCATTTTCTTTTTTAACAGGAGAAGAGAAAAACCATGATTCAAATATAAACATGAATACAGCCCAAAACATGTCTTCCTGAACTCTTACACAAGCAGTTCTGGATGCAGTGAGATTGCTAGTTGGCCTTTAGTGAAGACTATGCTGCTTTTCTAGGATGCAGTTTTAGCCCATTCAAACATTTTTCAAAGTCTCGTGCATATTTATAGACCACTCCTTTCTCTGTTCTCAGAGCAAACTCAAAAGTGTCAGCGGGATGCCACTGCTGTCACCCATCCCCTGTAGGTGGGCATGGAGGAAGGGGTGACATCTTGCCCTGTTTTGCCTTGTCCCACTGCTATTGGCCAGCACAGCGACCAAAGATGTTGGGTTTGGCTTGATGGATCTTCTCCAGGCAACTTTCTGCCTGCTGGTTTAGGGATCTAGGAGGTACTGGAACAGAAGAATCACCCAGATGTCCCAGAGCCAGAGGTGTGTACAGCTCACAGCCACATGAAGGTGTTAATGAAATGTCTGTGTAGTAAAACCATGGAGTCTGTGCACATAAATACAAACTCCTATAATGTAAAATTCTCCCTGACTGATCTCACATATTGTTCCCAAAGAGAGTTCAGTGCAGAATTTGGGCCTTGAAGAACTGAATATAACAAATTTATTTTATTCTCTAAAGAGAAAAATCTTCTGGCAGAAACAGGAGTTTGGAGCTGTTGACTAAGGACTTTTCTATACTGGAAAGTGGACTGGAATTGCAATTGCAGGATCAGCTATTCTACAATGACTTATTCAACCCATGACTTTTCCAAACTAGAATATTCACACAGGGAGCTATTATGGATAGTTTATTCAGAAATAGCTATTGTGGTCACTTTTCCCACACAGAGAAATGTACAGTGTCCATGCATAGCTGCAGTAAGCTTGGTTTATTTTTTACAGGAAAATACTTTTTGTCTGATATATAACATATGGCAAAATGGGAAAGTAGAAAGGGAATTTTGAATCAGGTCATGATGCAATTGATTAAGATCCTTTATTTAATTTTCTAATATAAGATATATTATTATAATTTACTATGATTATTTACATACTAAGAACATCTCTACATCGGCAAGCCTATGTCCATTACAGGATGTTGCATCAGTTTAACTAAATCATTTTAAAAACCCCTCATCTCTAATTAAGTCAGTGCAAAAATATTAACAAAATGACTTGCTGTAGTATGATTGTTGGATCTCACATCTCAGTCATCAGCCTTCTGATAACATCATACATGTTGTTAGAAAGAAATATACAACGGGTCTGTGCCTCTGCAAATCCAGGCTTTTTTGGTGTTAGCACACTCATTTTAATAAACAAGAAATGAACAAGAAATAGCCATTGGCTGCCAGCAGTACCTTTGCTAGGTTAAGAATTCCTGTTTGTGCCTTAGGAACAGATGGATGACAAGTGGGTCTAGCACTTGTTAGCAGAGCTCCTTTCTAAAAATCTGATGTAGTGTTAATTTATTATTTCAACGTTTTTCTGCATGTCCTCTGCTCTGTAACATTATGGGATCTCTCAGGCATTGCACTGGAATGCTTCCATGTTTGGATCCATTCATGAGGAGTTTTGAGTGCCAGGAATGCAAGATTGGGACCCTAATATGTTAAGAAGAAATAAAAAAATATAGAAATGGCATTGTCGAAGATACTGTCAAGCATCCATTAGTCCTAAGAAAAGAATATCTAAAGCTTTCTTTATACATTAAACTGAAGGTTATCTTTCAGCCATTTAGTGATGTCTTGTACTTCATCAGAAGGAAAATTAACATGCTCATCAACCAGCCCAGATTCTTAGGTGGTGTGGCGAGCTGGATGAGATAATATCCTCAGGAAAATTATGGAATATTGGAAGCAAATCAGGAGAGCCAATTCCTAACTGATTTTAATGATGGAGTGCCTCATGTTAGTCATGAAATGTAAGCAAAAAATAGGTGTTGCTGAACAGCTGCTCTTACACTATATTGGCTCTTCTCTCTGAAAGATTCAAGCAGGAGAGAACCTCTCCTTTCAGTTTTAAATACTTTGATTTTCTACATATTTCAGCTGTTTTGTGATGGCTTATGCATCAAAATCTTCATTTTTTGAATGTATTTTGAGAAACCAGGGCATAACCTTGAAATTCAGAGACTGGAGAAGGATGATTGACCAGATTTTTGTAACACTCTGCTCCCATCTTTTCATTCAGTGGTGTCCATCACTCCGGAACTTGTTTCACTTTCGTATTTCACTCATTCTCCTTGTGTGGAGAGGAAAACAAAACACAAACCAAAGAGGTCACTGTGCTCCTATCAGAGGTGTTTAACCACTGATAATGTATTATAAATTTTTTTAAAATTGTGCAAAAGCCAATATTTATGGAGATTCAAACTGATTTTCAATCCTAGTGGAAAACTTGTTTCATAAGTTCTGTAGTGTCTGCTTTAAAAGAAATGTTCTTGCAGAATATGCAGTCATTATCTTCATTCATGTTAATTTTCCACTATTATGGGGTAACAACAACAGTCTCGGTTTTTTCTTCTGTGTTGCAGATCATTCAGTTTTCTGTGGAGACCTAAACTGAAAATGAACTTTTACTCTGAAATTATACACTTCAGTGTTTTATATGACACACTTGTAATAAACATATTAAATTATATACTGTGATGCTAAAGCACTGTAATAAAAGTACTTGCTGCTGAGTGCTTCAGAAACTATGAAACAATTGTTTTCAAGTTTTCATGACTGTAAAATCCCCAAATGGACTTGATATTTGAGAGACATTTCTGTGCAGCACAAATGCATTTTTTTAATCACAATTTTCAGAAGGAAACCCTGTAAGTTTTGCCAACTGACCTCCTAAGTAGAGCCTTGCCCATAAATGCAGCAAGGCAGATTGGTGCTAACGATATGTAAAGTTCATCTTTGTACTCCATTCATTCTCACTTCATTACTGGCAAGATTAGTAATAGCCAATTTCATTACTGGCAAGATTAGTAATAGCCAATTTGCATTGATTTATACCAGCTATTTACAGTCCCCAGGGCACAGAAGTTATTCATCCATGGAAAAACCTGTCATACTCTCCTTTTTTCTAGTCATGCCTCTATCTATGTGGTAATAGAGGGATGGAGTTTCTGCCTCTGCTCTGTCCTGCACAGAAGCCAATGTCTCCAAAGCCAAGTACAACAGAGAAATATGGCTTTGCCAATAGCGGGGATGGTGACCTAAAGATTACAGTGAGAAAGTGCTGAAGTTCCCAAACCCTCTTTTACACTGATTTGAACAGGCACAATCTGCTCCCAGACATCTCTGAGTACCAGTTTGGCAAGGAAGAAGGCAGCAACGGAGCTGAGCAGGGAGCTGGCAGTGAAGCTGGACAAACTCAGATAGATGGGGCTGGTTATGGGTCCAGTTTTGGGTCCCCCAATCCAGGAGCAGTGTGGAGAATGGGCAGAAGGTTCAGCAGAAGGGTACTGAGATACCCTGGGTCAAGGGCACAGGACCTAAATGGAGACACTGAAGGTGCTGGGCTTCCTTGTCCTGGCAGAAGAGAGGCCAGGGACCGGTCTGTGCCTGCACAGCAGTTACAGAGATGACAGCCAAGTTCTGAGTAGGTAGTGTCATAACACAGAACGAGGAGCAATGGCCATAAATCACAGCGTGGGAGGTTCAGTTGAAAATTAGGAAAAAATGTTACTCATTTTTCAGGCATTCTTTGAAAAGCAAAACCAAAACCTCCTCAAAAACTACAAAAACAACACCCAAGCATGAGTACAGCTGAAAAAACCCACTAGAAAATAAAAATTGCCATCCTCTGGTTTATTATTGCTTCAGATATCTCCTACCTTTAATATTACACAAATTACAGTATCACACACATTTAATCACACAGGCATGTTACATAGATATGTTACCTGGTTTTGTTTAAAACACTTTGTATGCAATTAGTAGTTGACAGAATGCCACTTCTTGTTGAGGAACAAATTCTTTTTGTACAATCAAACCCCAATAATGCCTAATTTGCAATGCAATATTGACTATCATCTCTGAATCAAAAATTAGTTCTTCACAATGAATTCATTCAATTGTTTGGGCACTATTGCATCACTGTGTCCAATGGGATTAAAAAGAAAAGTTAGAAAAAAACTCTGTTGAAAGGAAACTGCAAAACTCCATTGGCCCAAACACTATGAGCATGCTAATTAACTAGCAGCAGTTACTTGAATAATCAAGACAGGTTTTTTCTTGTATTTATTACCTGCACTTTCAGGTATTTGTTACATCAGCTGTGATATTTATCTAAGCATTGGTTTAGAATACCACATGTGTGTGAGAGTAAAAGGGTTAATTTTGATCACTCAAACTGCAGATATTCTATTTAAGGCCCTTTGTGACACCAGCAAGTTTTCACCTTTCCCTCAGGATTTTAAATCCCCTAGCACTTTTCAGATGGCTTATAGCAATTTTAGTGCTTCCCAAACACAGTTCCAACCATTCAGCTGCTCAGTACCCACTGAGAAAATTGGTTTCCTTTCCTTTGCAGCTTTTCAGTTTCCACAGACCAGTGGTTAATATTTTCAATACAGACTCTCTATTCAAGAAACACAAAATGTTTACAACATGGGTAACATAATTATCTCTACAGTGGTAAGACCCAAAGCATGGATTTGCCTACAGGCAAACTAAGGCTTTCTGACCAACTGATTGCTGTCTCCAGAGAAAATTTGCAGTTGTAAAGATAATGTCTGGAGATATATACATATAGATTTATGCTTTATCACACTGACTAGTATTTGAAACTTTTCTTTTTTGAAAGCCATTCCTGAGAATTTTGAAAGCCATTCCTGTTCTGAGTCCATCAGTTTGGATCAGATTTAACAATGTCTCTGTGCTTCAACATACTGCTGCAAGGACTCATGAACCCTCACATAAATTTCCTTGATGAGAGAAGCTGTTGTATGAACTTCATAAAACAGCTGGCAACAAAATATAAGAAACCTCTACCACGCTTCACTGGATTGGATTAAGGGATGAAAAACTAAGAGGAGAGCAAACAGCACAACACTTTGTAGTCCTGTCTGACAACTAAGGGATAAATTGCATCCTGCCTTCTATTCTTAATAAAAAGCATAAGACCTATAATACTTGTTAATCCAAAGTCCACCTAAACTAATATTCTCCTTCTGACAGCAAAAAATACTGGACATCACAAGAAGAGTACAAAAAAGGTGTATAGTGGTGCATTCCCAGCATATTTATGACACAAAGACTTCTGGAATAAGTGGTGGGACTTCATTTTCAAGGACACTTCTGGTGGTGTCTTTGTATTCATCAATTTTTTTCCAATGGATTTCATGCACATTTCTATGACACATCCTGTGACAGGGAGTTCCACAGATTAACTACTCATTCTCAAAGATGTTTGTCCTTGAACCTGCCATCTCCTAATTAGTTATGATGCTCCTTATTTATGATGTTCAACAAGACAGTGAATAATCAGCCTTTTTCCACCTTTGCCACGCCACTAGGTTGAGGTTTTGGTGGGTTTTTTTCAGATTTTTAACATATCTCCACACTGCTTCCCCTGACTCCTATTGTCATGGACTAGGGAAGGAAGAAAAAAAAACAACCGAAAGAAAAGAGGGTGAAAATGGGAAAAAAGACAGAGCCACTCAAGAGCCTGAACCAAGATGGAGGGAATGCAGTGCTCAGGATGTTTGCATCTCTGTCTGGGGCAGAGAGTAAGAGCAGGAAAATAAGCTGGGCCCAAACACTGAGGAGGGAGAGTGGAAATCCCGGATGACAGGAACAGGTGACAACTCCAGGCAAGACCCTCTGCCTTGTTTTGATGATACAGATACTGAGATTCAGAAGGAATTTTGGCCATCAGAACTTGGCTGGAAGCTACACACTCCCTCAATTTCTTCCTTTCCCCCTTCTATATGTCAGGTCTGCAATCAAATGAAAAAAATCCAGCTTTAAATTCCTTAACATCTGGGCATACACAAGCCGGTTTTACTTCCTTTATACCCCTGCAGTCCCACTAATATTTCAGCCCATGAGAACCTGAGATCACAGCTTGGCTTCAAGGAAATTCAGTGTACAATAGTACACTGAGGAGATACACCATCTTTTGTCACCACTGGAGGGAACATTTTTGCCCTAGCTTGACAAAGAACTTGGGTGTCATTAAGATCAAATAGATTATGGAGAATTTGATATACGCGTAAATGCTTCCAGATATTTAATCAATGGGGAGGCAGTGGAACAGGTTTAGGCAGCCTACAGGTTGATGACCTGTTCTGATAAAGCTTGGCTGGACTATTGAAGTCATTCAATATCCATCCCTGCTGCAGTTTCTCATGGCCAGCTACTTACATGGAGCACAGATTCCTGATTTTATTACCTTTTAACTTGCCACCCTCATACAGGTTATTGCAACAGGATATAAGAAAGTAAACTGAAAGAAACACTGAAATTTTACCTATCCCAAAAAGCTCCCCCAAAAAAACCTCAACAAAAAACAACCCTCAAAAAAACCCTCAACAAAACCCCCCAAAACAGAACCAAACCATTATACATCCAGATCGGGATGGAGAGGAGGAAACTGTAGGAAATATTGGCTGTGAGTCTTACTCTATGCATAGACATGAAAACTTGGCTGCCCACTCTATGAGCTAAAAGGTTGGATAGTAACAGTGCTCTAGAAAAGATTGAACCCTGGGGCTTACTGCGAGGCAGTGATGGATTTAATGGGCTGGGTGTGTCTAGAGGGAATGAAGGAGATTCTGCTCAGGACGTGCCTGCACTTGAAACTGTGTGGGGTTTGTGCATCTCTGTTAAATGATTTGAAAAAACCTATTGTGTGATCAATGACACACACACACACCTCCTCACAACACTGCCCTGCACGCAGGGTACTCTTATTTCAGTCCTTACAGTTCCTCCTGCAATCACAACAGGCTTTTTAGGAGCTTGGTTTAATTTCTCATCTTGTTTAAACTCCTTCAGTGTTTTGTGTTATTTACCACATGTTCAGCTGTGAACCATTTCACCCCTTTCCTGTTACAAACAGAAAGAAACCCGGCAGATTAGGGTGCAACTGAAACAAAAATGCCCAGTGAAAAGGCTAATGCTATGGTTTTGCCTCTGAGCAGCAGGCTGCATTAAAAAGCACATTTCCATTTACGCAATAGAAGATTTTGTTAGTCAATAAATCCCTGCAATCTCAGAGGAAAGAATTAATCTTACATAATTGGAGTTTTGTTTCAGGAAATGAATTTATACTAAGAGATTCAATCTCTTAATTAAAAAGATTTAGTGTGTTTGTGTTCCACTTAGCAGTTTTATTTGTTCTTTAATTTGCAGGAGTCCATACTGGGAAATAATTGAATGAAAATGCCAAGAGGAAAGGGATGTGCATAGCAGGTCTGTGTGCAGACAAGAACCAGGATCTCTTGAGCTGTGCTACTAGTTCTGACTGTTAAAGATCTCAGAAAGTCTCTGCACATGGCAGTTCTCTGTTTGTAACATGAAATTCAGCAGTGGGTTATCTCACAAGGCTGCTGTTAGTGCCGGAATCCAAGAAAGGAAGAAATTACTTGTAAATGCATTAAATTGTATTACAAGAGGGAATAAAAACCAAGCTGCCATTTTTATATTCTGCCAAGAGGAGAAAACCAGCATTAAGCTGACACAAAAATGTTTGTATTTTAAGAGTGACCCTGTGTGGAGCTTGTGTCCCAGTGTGGGAACTTTGCTTGCAAAAGAGCTGCTGGGATGGTTCTGCAAAGGCCGTCGAAGCCCAGGGACCCCCCTGCCCTTCCGAGGACTGTGGCTCCTTGGCTTACTCTGTGTGGCTGTGAAGTCTGAAAAGAGTTCACAGAGGAGCAACAGGGCCAGAGTTCCCCTCTCACCTTTTGCTGCAGAAAAAGAAAAGGGTTTGATCCAGTCCTCTGAAAACTGAGCTGGACCACAAACAAATCCATGTTACACTCACAAAACCATTGCCTTCCTAACTACTGGAATTAAAATTTTTAAACTTGCTGTTTTCAACCAAATATAGCCAAATATCTTTTAGACCTAATTAAAAATTACTCTGGAACTATCATTTGCTATGACTTAAGCAAGTATTCCATAGGTTTGACTTTAGCTTCCATTGAAAACTGATGTAAGGAACCCTCACCCGTGGACATAGGCACATATTTCATCCAACCCACCACTACCAGTTCCAGGTCATGCTGATTAATGCTTTTCACATAAACACACTTCTTATTTCAAATGTTAATGCCTGCTTAGTGCAAGGTGAAAGTCTATCCAACGATAGAATCCCTTAAGAGTGTTAATTAAACAGGACAATAATAATCCACTGGTGATTTATAGTGAGGTGGATTACCAGTGCATAGTGGTTGGTCCGATAGGCATTTATTGCCTACTTAACCATTTAAGTATAACAAAAAAAAATCATTGTGGGACAAAAGGTGATGAATGTTTCTGCTAAAACAGTCCATTAAGATGATTCATTAACATTACAAAGAGGTCTGCAGCCTGTGTGCCACTTGGAGCCTTTAAAAGTCTGGGAAAGTGAGAGGCATTACCATAGGAAATGCTTTATGCTAAATGTGCGCTGATAGAATCTAAAGTCCACTTTCTGCAGATAACATCGCTTTTTACATTTTGCACTACAAGGTCTAAGGACGCTTTGTACTTCTCAATTCCTCGAGAATGTATCTTCCTAACAGAGGAGAGGAGCAATAAAAGTCCCAATGCTCTGGCATACATTCGTGTCCCTCACACTTCCCTTTGAACTGATGGGCCTGGAATGCTGAATCGCTGGTTACACCACTGCGGAATGACATGGGAGCCATGAGTTATAGTCACAACAGCTACAGCTTTATTAAATGCACACCAAATAAAGCTCCTATAATGATCTTTTCAGGTCAAATAACAGCAGATGCCTGCTGTGTAACAGCAAGGCGGTGTACCAGCCCCAACTGCAACAGGAACTGTAGGAGGGTTAAATCAGCATGTAAATGTATCCAAAATAGCAAAATAAAGTCTTCAGTATTTTCCTAACAAATTATTCCCTGAAAGTTGTGCTAACGAAGCTTGGTTCTTTACGGATTTATGTTGCAGCTCTTACACCTCCCCCTTGGAATAACCCCAGCTGTCCTCCGCCATATCCCACTCCAGTCCCTCCAGCCCCCTTCACCCCTCCAGGCTCTCACCTCCCCCCTGCAAGAACATGCAGGCCCCCTTATTCCCTGGGGAATACCATAGCATGCCTTGGCATCTTCTCCTAACCATTCCTTGACTTTTGTTTTTGATTTGGCAGCTGGATGAAACAGTGTTTTCACCGAGGAATATCAGAGCAATGTGCAAATCAGTCGAGAGCCTTACTGCTGTCAAACACAATGAACAATTGCTGAACTCTCCCTTCTTCCTCAGTGGGAGCATTAATAAGGATTCCTTCCTCTCCTTAGATGCTAATTCTTGCAAAACTGGTAAGGACAACTGGTAAATGTCTCCAAATCATCTACATAACCTGTGACAAATGTGTCAGCATCTTGGAAACTGGGTCAGACAAATAATTAGATTGTGTAAGTGATTTCCCTAGGGAACCAGACTAAGAGGTGTGATAGGATCTGCACTGACCAGAAGTCAGTCGAATTTTGTTTATAGTGTGTGCAGCACCTGTCCAGACTACCTGCATGGTCTCAAACAAGCTGGACCAGGTTCTAGGAGCACAACAAGGCACTTGCACCAGACCTAATAAATTCTGCCTCTCAGTAGATAATTACCCTGTTGTATTTCTCAGTCAGCGAATTAGCACAGCTACACCAAATCCTGGGCTGGAGATGACTTAGATTTGTTGTCCCTGCATGGCATGAATTTTCACTTCTAGATACTTCAGTTAAAAGTGACAACTTACAGATACTGAATCTGGACAAGGGAGTGGAGCTGGGGGACACATGTGACATCAAACACATCAAACATAGCTCCCCCCAACACTGTTCAATATTTTCTAACTGCTTGGGGAGTTGGGCAAGCAACATTTAATGCCTGGTGCCAAATATATTTCCACTTGATTCTTCTAGGAAACAAGGCACTGGCTGCATTCATGATCTCTGACCTGGCTTCATTACGAAGTGTCCTGTGCTGCACCGACCTCATCTACAGAAACGGGATAACTGTTTCCAAGCAGGGCCATTAACCAGCAACCCAAAAACCAGCCTCAGACAGGGTAAACATCTTTCAGATGAGCTGTGCTGATTAATGAATGGAGGGTGCTGAGGCATGGAGCAGTGTGCTGTTGAAACCTTTGCTCCCCACCTCTGTGAACGCCTTTCGAGTCCCCTGGGACACTCGCAAATCTCAGTTCTTAGTCAATAATGCCCGAGGGTGCCCGGCGCTGGGGAAGTGCCTTTGTGGGAGGATCGGGCCTGGGTGTAAGACAGACGCAGGAAGGAAGGAATACAAAGCAGTGGGAGGCTGGCAGGAGCGCAGGCTAAACCAGAAAGAGAGGCTGAACATGTGCGTCCAGTGGCTTGATGAGATTCGGAGTGGGAACAAGGATGAAAGGATTGGACTGAAAGATCCATGTTTGCCAAGCAAAGGAGAAAGGTTGGAATTTCAACCCTTCAATACGTTTTCTGATTTTTCCCCCATATACCGAATTTAACCTAATTTCTGTAATAGCTGAGAGACAGTGATCAACAACTTTTTATGTTTTACTCTAGGTATTCCTTACGAAGTTCCCACAAATTTACCTGCCAGATTTCATCACCCCAGACCACACTTCACTTATGATCTCTTCTTCAGCCTACAAAAATACTGAAAGCAAACACCTCCCATTTGTCAAATACAGAGAAAGATTTCACCTCAGAAAAGCTGGTTGAGAATTTTCAGACAAAGTGCTTTTTTCCATCAGAAAATGCTAACTTGCAAAAACCCCGTATTTTTTTTAAGTAATGTGCTGATTTCCATGGAAATACAGTTAGGTAGGTGCTGATATTTCCATGAGAAAAAATCTGTTCTGAATGAGAACAGAGTAGAAATGTGGGTGGTGCTTTATTAGACTCCCAAAGTTAGAATAATACCCAAATATATGCTAGCACCCTACCAAACTCAACAGAATAACTGTCTATTCTCCATGCAGCTACTTTATTTTGTATAAAAAAACAAAAATAAAATTCCCCAGGCTGAAGAGAAACTGCCTGATGAAACAGCTGGTGACTAAGTCTCACCTACGAAGTGCAGGACTCCAAGCAAGCTCTTTTTCAACCCACTACAGAGCCCAAATTTCAGCCTGACAAAAATAATGTTGAAAACATTATGTCAAATGTCTGCTCCAAATCCCATAAAGCACTCCTTGGACAGGGCCCAAGTAAATACCCTAGCCACTGGATGTTGGCTATTCTGGGATGTCTCATTCTTTCTATTCATGTTTTGTTTTTTAAATCATTCTGTGACAAATCTAAAACAAATGTCAAAACCGTTAATTTTTTTATACACTAGATTTTTTTTCTGTTTCTGGACAACTCTAATTCTCAGTGCACCACCCTTAACTCTTCAATTCATTTCTTCTCTTATAACTTGGTCCAACTCGCTGGCCTTTAGAAGAGTGAGAAACACTTAGCTCTTGCATAGGGAAAATTAATTTGATTTGTGCATTCTGTATTGTCCTATATCACTGATTTTTAAAATTACTTCACAGGCCTTTGGGGCCCATGAGCTGCTTTTACAGGGATCCAAAAAGGTAAATAAGACACATTGCTTTGGCATGACATAAAGAATTGGCTGCCACCAAAGTCTGCAAATTAGAAAACATTAAAGATCACTGCTTTATACAAATATACCTGTGCCCTACTGCTGTTAGGGTAGGTTGAAGGCTTACAATAAGGTTTTATTTGCACTGGGATAAAAGAACTATTAACATTATTAAAGACTAAGTGAATCACAACATTTTTTGGAAGAGAGTAAGAAGAATACTTTGGCTCAGGAGATACGTGTATAACCAGATCCATCACTTTTAAGAGAAAGCAATTTTACAACAGTCAAAGTTAATATAAAGTTCATGTTGTTACTTTTTCCTCATGTACCCATATGAAAACTGGAGAAAATTATCATTTGACACACTTGTTTTTCATGATTCACAGTTACCACATCTCTAATGTGATCCCTAAGCATGAGAGTGGTTAATCAAAACACTAAATAAAATCTGCTTTACGTGGCATTAAACACAGTTGGAAATCAATTTTTTTTCTGATTAATTAATTCCCGTAAACTTAGATAGATTCAGAAAACACAGTGTTTTTTCTGTCTATCCACCTGGACATCTCAAACAGAAATTCTCCGAGGCAGCAACTTTTAGTCTGATACAGTTAATATTTTGTTCCTAGAAATTTTCAGTAAAAACAGTCTTCAAGTGTGTATTTTTGAGAAAAGATGTGACACAATGAATACTGTACCCTCAGGCCATCACATTAGAGTTACCATATTCAATCCTAAACTAGAGCTACCACACTCTGGGTGATGCCTACATGCATACCAGTAAGAAAAATAAAAACAGATTCATGGAAACACGGACATGTGCTCATGGGGCTCGGCCATGCTGCTGGGAGAAAAGCATTTTCACAGAAGGCAGGGTCAAGTCTCAGCTGCTCCTACTCAGAACCGTCCTTTAACAGGAGCATTTTCTCCACCCCCAGCACAACAGCGCAGTCAGGAGACAATGAGGCTGTGCAGTTTATGAGCTCCCTTGATGGCCAAAGTGCTCTTCCATACATACCAAATATAGCAAACAGTAAATGCTCGGCTTTTTGTTCTTGCCTCAAGGCTTAGAAGCAACTTGCAAATCCTCTCAATTCACTTTGCGTCGCCATTCCTTCCATTAGACTTGCTAACAGTATCTTTCACAAAGATTCTTTTGTTTTACTGAAAATCTCCTGAAGATTTCTTTGACATTTCTCTTTCTCTCAGTATCCTGTCACAGGGTGCTGGACCTTCATCCTGGGACTTACCCAAATCCTTCCTTTTTCCGAGACGCACTGAAACCTTCCCTCCCACTCTCTTACAAAGGACGAGCGTAAGCACTCTCCCTAATCAAAACCCCAAACCTAAAGCTGTGAACTGCTGAACTCTTCCCAGAAATGGCAGAGACCCCCACCACATCACGGAACTTTTAAGATGTTCTGAATGTTGTTACTTTTCTCCATGATTTAGCCTTTACTCAATATGTACTTCCTGTCTTAATAGATTCTGCCCTCGATCTCTTCCTATCTGTTTCCAAATAAAACAGTAGCCCACGATTTAAGTTAGAAATACCCTTATTAAATCTGATAATAGAACACAAACCCCAGCTTCTCTCAAAAGAAACTGGCATTTCTACTCGCAAATGTAGCCAGTGTAATTCCCAAATCGTCCAAATTAGGGACTTTTGCTGTCTAACTTGTCATCATTTCCCGGTTACAGACACTAAGATGCTCCGTAAACAGGTTTTTGCTGAAGTGGAAGGTCTCCTGTGCTGTTCTCCTCATGTATTCAGGACATGGAAATAGGGAGAGGAATAATCAGGAAGTGATTCAAAATCTCCATAGCCCTCATCTGTGTGAGGACAGACTGCCTGTGCTGCACGTATCCTGCAGTTACTCAGCTGGAAGAACAGGAGTTTGGTCCTGCGTGGTTTCAGTTTATCAGCATAACTTCAGTTTCTGTAGACATTAAACAACTGAAACATTTCCCCTGCTCATGATAAACGTTATTCACAAAGATGATTTTTACCCCCAAAACAAATGTGAGGATCTTCCTGGAATGTAAAAATCTTAACTTCTCTGGATTTTTTATTTTCGTGAGCTTAACAGATAGCAACTTACCCCAAGGAAATAAGTTAAATTTTTATATGGAACTCTAAAGAGTCTATTTTATAGCTCCTTGATTTAAACAAACAAACAAACAAACATACAAACTGCTTCCTTCTGCTCTTTTCCCGACAATCCAAATATTTAGTACTCTTTATAGGATGCTAACTATGGAAATCCATGCTTTTAAACTATGCTTTTTGGGTGCCTTGAACAACAAAAACAACAGATTCTCTCTTGCGGTCAGACCACCAGAGCGGAGTAAAGTGCAGTAACTCTGAGAGTTTCTGCCCCATGTTCTGCTCTGCTTGTCCTTTTGAAAGGGGGCTCAATGAAGAGCCTTGTTGAGACCTCCGCTGGTGCCACTGTTTATAGAGGGGGTCATTAGGAACAGTTTAGTCAGAACAAAAGGGGGTTTGTTTCTATTGTCCCGCTTGCAGTTTGACGATGTCTTAACTGAAAAATTATCTTAATAGTCTAACAGTATATATTCGCCTATGGGGCTCAGACAACTGCGGAAAGGGCTTTGGATGAATGCTGAAAAGATGCACTTGACAAAGCCAACTCAGTGCACGCTGAGCATCATTTAGGAAGCACATTTTTTCTGACTGAAAACTTAGAAGTGCCAGTCTCGGAAAGATAAACCCTTGCAGCGTTGCACTTCCAACTAAAACACCCTCCACAAAAGGAGCAGCAGTGACACCAAGCACTCCTCACTCAGCCCCGGGGAGCCTGGCGAGGCTCCCGGGTGGGTGTAACACGCACACCTCCATCTGCTCGCACGGTGCTGCACCAACGCACCCCAGCAGAGGAAACAGACCCTTCCGACTATTTTAAAATCCTCCTGATTAATGATTTTGTGCTGCTAAAGGTCTGGGAGGCTGCTTCACGCAGCCACTTGCAATGTGGCAAACCCCCTCCCTCGGCCGGACCCGGAGCTGGAACTTTCCCCCAGCCCTGGAGAACTGGGGCCGAGCTCTGCTGCCCTGCTCTTCTTGGGAGGGGATTTTTGTGGCCAGGGCTTTAGGGAGTCAAATGAATCTCCAGCTTCCATCTTGCTTCAGACTGGTTCAGAAACACTGCTATAAATCACCGCAGATATAAAGAGAGTTATTTTAGAGGCAGAACTAGAGACAAAAAAAATGCACATTGTGTCTCTGCAGCCCCATGCAGCTTGGAATTGGCAGCTCAAAACTTCCAATTGGAGTGGCTCTGATGTGTATTCAAAATAAACTGTGAAAATAATTGTTCCTATGGAAATGAAATATAAATAAAAGTAGGAGCCGAGACCATATAAGATAATGTTGGACCAAATTCTGTTTCCTGCTTATTTAAATGCACTAGATAAGCCTCAACAGGAGAGGAGCTGCGGGGTGCAGCTGTTGTATATAATCCTGCTTCCTTCAGACCTGTAAAACCAGCAGTCTCCAAAGATCTCTCTGCTCCAGCAACACGAGTTTTATGATTCAGGGGCATGGTACATATGGTTTAGCATACACACCCCAATTTTCCATGCAACCTCCCCTGTTAGGATTACTAATACTTGTGGCATGAGTAGTTTGTACAGCAGCTGTGCAAGGGTTATGCAAGCATTTATGTACACATTGGAATAAAGGCACAAAATAATGGTTCTTTTGAGGTATTGCTCTGCACCTGCCTGGAGAGAAAAAGTAAAGCCATCCAAATTCATCCCATTGCATTCACAGGTCGGGATCAGTTATTTTGTTCCCTTTTTAAAAAATGGATATGTTTTATATGCTTTTTGTTCAGCACAAAAATAGCAAACATCTCTGCCTTTAGTGAATGCAAACAGCAGCAAACTGAAAAAGACAAAAAATGTATGTTAATAAGAAGAATCCTGAATGTCTGTAGGAGCAAAGATCATTTATTGTAAGAAAATGCCCCAGCTAAGCAGATTTTCAGAGGCAGATTTCCAAGGAGCTGCAGCACGTCTCAAATCCGCTCCCAACAGTGACGTCCGAGCTCGTGCCCAGCATAGCTTTTCACAAATACAAGCCCGAGATCTCAGACGTTCAGATTACAATGTTACCAACGAAGGAAATACCTGGGCTTGTGCCAAAAGCGTCAACCAAATCAAGTGTGCACACAATAATTTAATAGTACAAAATTAAATTCAGTTTTCTTCGGGCTGTTCTGGCAATATTTGAGTCTACATTAAGCAATGCTCCTATGCTGTATCTGTGCTGCAGAAATACATTAGTTACCTAGAGTTTAAAGACATTACTGAAGTTTACTGGTGAATGTGTGCACATTTACCAATACTCATAGCAATATACAAACATATATCAAAAATACAGCGCAGGCCCATATTCAAATTGCATATAAACGTGCAATAAATGTAGCACTGAACTCATTTCTAATGTTCTCTGAAGTCAATAGCAATGAAAGGATCCCTGTGGAGATCCAGTTTTATGAAGTGAAGGGCTGAGCTGTGAAGGACCGAACTCCCTCCACCTTCCTCAGTTGATGAACATTAAATTCAGCGCCGTTGTCCAATTTCATAAATCCTAGAATTCTATTTTAGCTTTCACTGGCATCCCCAGAAGTAACAATGCCTTTTTCACATCCCAAAACACAGATCTCATTTCTGACTCTCCTCTGACCTGTAGCATTGAAAATCAGCACTTAATTTTTATAACATGATCAGTATTGTCCAACACAGCACAGCTCAACCCAGATCTGTTCAAATTCCTGGATTAGAGCTAATATAATGGCTTTATCCATAATGTGATTAACTTCACGATGGTGAATATGTTCTCAGTAGTAATGCTGGAAAGATGAATAGAAGCTTTTGATGAGAATGAACCAATATAGTGTAAAAAAATACGTGAGTTAATTACGCATTCTAATACAAATTATAATGCTATTATTTTTGCGGAATAAGTGTTTTCCATGCAAAGGGCATAGACAAACAGTTCAAAATTCCCCAAACACATGCTATTTTAGTGGGACTATTTGGAAGGAGAAAAAAGTTTGCTATAATTTAGGACTTGCACTTTGTTCGAGACAAATGAGAGAAGATGCAAAACAGAATGGGAGAGAACCATGGTTAAAGTTAAAAAGAAGACATCAAAGTAGGAAGACAAGGAGCTTGAAACTGAATCAGCAGAAAAGAGGGAAAAATGCTTTGTGTCTGATTTATGAAAAGTCAGTAAATGAGTTTCTGAGCAGAACCCACACTTTTTACTCTCCATTTGGTAAAACTGAATACAAAAGGCCAAATTCTGCCCCTGGCATATGCCTCAGATGGGTACATGAGGATGACAAACAAATTCACCCAGCACAAACCTGCACATTTTTGTCCATTTCTTGTTTTTTAATCAGCCCCTTTATTTATCGCCTGGGTACATGCTTTCAAATATACTGACTTCCACACAAACAAAAGAAATGGTAGTGGTTGGTACTAAACTCAGGTAAGAGCGTGCACACAAAGCTCACGGAGATCAAAATGTTACTCAATTGGTAATGTGGCTTGTGCAGAACCCCAGAAATGCTGGGAGTTTGTTTTTATAGAAATTATCTGAAGCAGCAAGTGCCAACAAACAGGGATTACTTCATCACAAGCATTTAGTTTTCCTTCTCAATAAGAGGAGGATACACAAAAGAAGTAGGGAAGAGTAAGAGGAAAAACTGGTTTCTTAATTGATCCAGGAAGGAGGAGGAAAAAGACAGTGACATGAAGGTGCCAATATTTCAGCAACCTGTGTGGAACTGATCCTACAGGAAGCAGGATAGGGTTTACACAGCAGGCAGGAAAGGAGGGAAGAGAAAGACGTTGTCCATGAGAAAAGGTACAAACTGGATTGCCTTTCTGTTTGAAAGGTATTTGAAATTCAAGCTTAGATCTGAGGGCTGAACCAGTGCAGTTTGAGCTGCATCATCCTTTAATGTATCCAGCAGAATAAATGCTGCCCTTTGTTGGGTCCCAAAGCAAGATGAAGGCAAGAGCTGAGGACTTCACATCAAAAAGTTATTCTTTAACAAACTCCCTTTCTCATCCCACGCTGCTAGAGTGGTTTTGTTAGGCTGTTTTAAGTACCCCCATTGCAAACTATCATGCATTTATTAAAAGCTGTACCGGTGCAGCAGAATCATAGAAAATAAGGTATAAAAGAGAAAACTTTTCCAACTGTTCCTATAAAAGCGCAGGATACAGTTGCGACATTGCCCCTCTTTTAAGAGTATATCCTGCATTAAATGGGGATATAGCTAAATGTGGCCTAACGCAGACCAGACAAAACAAGAAGGAAATAGATCCAAACTTCCTTTTTTCAAGAACTTTGTCAAATCAAGGGTTTCAAGGTTTACTTTTTGTCCTCTGCTCTTTCTCCAATGACACCTATAGCTCCAAGAGCATTTACCTAAGGTGTTAACGAGTGAGCAGAGAAACCTCCCACACTTTTAATTTTCTTTCTCTCAGAGCCTGTTGCCATTCCAGAACACAACACTGACCTGAAGCTCAGTCAGTTTTAAATGAGAGCAACAAGCAATTCAAGTACAAGTAATTTAGGCAGCTGAGACACCTGCTCTCCAGTCCACTGCTCCATCCTTGCAGAATTTTAATCTCATATCCATGCCAAAGGCAAGGCTTGTCCTACTGCTGCTTGATGAAAGGCCAACACTCACAACTCTGGAAAAACAGTGTACAAGGAACAAAAAAGGAAGAGAAATCAAGTTGTCTGCAGCTGAAAGGGAGAGCAGAGAGATCCCAAGTATCTGTCTGCCCTTCCTGCGGCAGCCCGACCCAGACACCCTCCCCTTGCCCCCAGCTGTGCATTCCTGTGGCCTCCCTCGTTCCACCACAACGTGGAGTCAGGCAGAGCAAGGAGCTGATCCAGCAAAAAATTATTTCAGCAAAAACAAATACACAAATGGTTAAAAAAAATCTTTTCAAACCAGAATCAGTTTCCTGGCCTGTGTGTAAGTGTTGGTACCGGCATTGGAGAGGGGTGGGGCTGCACAGCTGAAGGTCCAGGCTGGGGTAGGATGAGAAAACAAACATCTTTCTCAGGGGGAGCCTGGCTTTAAATCAGCTTAAATTGATCTAGAAACCACACCCTAGGCAAGAAAGAAATTTAGGCAAATACATGCCTGGTGAAGAGCAGGTTAGTGCTGCTCCTCAGGAAGTACAAAAGATGCTGGGGAGTTTGATCTTAACTGGGCAGCCAAAAAGCAACTGCTCTGGTGTTTCCATCAGTGGGGAGCACTGGGAAGGCAGCTACAGGGGCGACTTTTGAGCAGCCCCATTAACACCAGTGAGTGCAGCAAGTGCTCTCACGATACCTAAACTGGCTGTGGCTTTACAAGCTCTCTGTCCTCTCCATCCTCCCACAGCTTGAGCCATCCCTGAACGTGTGTTAAGTCTGAGCTAAGGGTTTAATGCTGGTTCCACCACTATTTCAATAGTGCCGTGAGTCATTTCGATGTGATGCCTCAGTTTCCCTGTTATTAAGAGGTGCACATGCATGCATACAAACACATCAAATCATTCATCATGTTTCCCATGCAGCTTTTTGACTGGCTACCTGCTGTTCGCACCAGGAATTTAAACATAAAGAACTAAAAGAAGTGCTGAGTATTAGTTTGCAAAAGAGTTGCAGGATCTGGTGCTGGATACTACCGGATATTGCTCGTCTGAAAATATTAGATGAACAGTTTATCAAAAAACACCCTGAAAAACCTTCTTTATCCTTCACCCCTCTTCTTTCTCCTTTGCCCAAAGAATGAATCTTAATGTCAGCATAAACTCAATGTATATATATATGGTTTCTGAAGTTACGTCAGGCTGGATTCAGTGACTCAAATGGACCATGCTGGCTTCCCCTTCTTTCCAAGTGAGATTTGGGAAGCGTGAGATTTGCTAGCTGAGATTATTATTATTACAAATTACTGTTGTAGCAGACATCTACCTGGGCTAATCGGGACTGGGGCTCCATTACTGTAATTATAATGCTATTATTTTTGCAAAGTCTTTAAAAAAATCCACTTTAAAAAGTCACTGCTTTGAGAAGCTGACAATCCAATTCAAGGCAGTGTCCCACAAAGGCACATACCAGTGAGCAGAAGGAAAGGGGAAAGCAAGGGTTCAGGGTAATGGAACGGCACCACCCGTGTGCACAGGTTGATAGTTTCATTTCAAGTAAATGTTCCTGGGTTTGCAATTCTTAGAGAATATCTCCCCCTTCGGATTTCTAACGCTTCTCCATTAACTCTCCCCACTGCCGGCTGGAAAAAGTGACCCGAGGCTTTGTGCACAGAGACATACATACGCCTCGATGTACGTGAATATATAACCAACACGTTTTAAATTATTTAATGGTGTTGGTTTTGTCACGGACAGTCTCTTCTAATCTGTCTTTCTTAAAAAAAAAAAAAGGGGTGGGCAGGGAAAAAAGTGTGTACGCGTGCTTGCGCAGAGCCGATGTACTCGCGTCTATAAAGTCTGTGGGAGTTTGGGTCCCTTCCTTATACATAAACCGCCCTCCCTCCCGGGGTGTCTTCTCCTTAATGACGTTCACGGTAATTTAGGCGCTTGGGACCGGCTCAGCCTCTCGCCGAGCCCGCAGCCTCCACAAACATCCTGAAAAGCAACCTGAGCAGACGTCCCTCCTCGAGGCAGTTCCAGGGATTTTCTCTCCCAAGCGGTTTGGAGCGGGCGAGCGAGAGAGAGCGCTTGGGCTTTGCTGCCTGCTNCCGCGCCGCGATGCCGGTGGCGGGGCGCGGGCAGCCCGCCTCCTGGCTGCTGGTGCTGGGCGCCGCCGCGCCCGCCCTCTGGCTGCGCTGCGTGCTCGCCGACTTCACGGTGGACAACGAGGTGCACTCCAGCTTCATCCACCGGCGGCTGCGCGGCCCCGAGCGCCGCGAGATGCAGCGGGAGATCCTCTCCATCCTCGGCCTGCCGCACCGCCCGCGGCCGCACCTCCACGGCAAGCACAACTCGGCCCCCATGTTCATGCTGGACCTCTACAATGCCATGTCCGTGGAGGAGGGGGCGGCGGGGGCCGCCGCCGAGGACGGCGAGGGCTTCTCTTACCCCTACAAGCCCATCTTCAGCACCCAGGGGCCGCCCCTGGCCAGCCTGCAGGACAGCAACTTCCTCACCGAGGCTGACATGGTCATGAGCTTCGTCAACTTGGGTGAGTGCCGGTCTCGGCGGGGCTGGGTCCGGGGCAACCGGGCAGGGAACCGTGCCAAGGGGAGGCTGGAGCGGGGCCCTGGCCGCCGACGGGAGGACAGAGGCTGGTGGCGCAGGTGGCCCCGGCTGGGAGCTGTTTCCCAGCGGGTCAGGTGGGTGACAGCCCACCCGGGCAAGGAAGCGCAGGTAGCGGCCCTCGGAAGGGTGGCTGCTTTGCCAGGCGGTAATTGAGTGGCACCGACGGGGAGAGGGCTCGGATTTCCCATCACAGCATTTGGACAGCCACGGGCTCTCCCCGCGCTCCACACACACCGGCACACTGAGGTCTTTGCCGTCTTCTCCCTTTGATAGTTGCTGCACTTCAGAAATTGGATTTGCAGGTAGGAGTTAAGCAGGACGATTAGCAGGTCTGCTCCACATCCCACACTGCCAAGGAAGACACGAAAGCCAGGCAGGACCACGGCACGGGTCCCGCACAGCTCCCGGTGCCGGGCTGCTGCTCGTGCGGGATGCGCAGCCATCAGGGCTGCGGGGACGGATGGTTGGGATGGTTCCCTGCGGCATCCCAGCGCCGCGCTCCCTCGGCCGAAGGGGCTGAGCTACTCGCACATGTTTTCCTAATGGCTTGGGAGGGATTCCACAGTAAATCCTTATTTACTCCTGCAGCTTTTCCTGTTGACCCCAGTTTATGCCGCTAACTCGCCTCTTTTCACAAGCACATGTGGATGGGTTTATGCAAACGATACGAGAGTTGGCACGCTTTGTATGCGCCTCACTAGGCCTCTCTAATTGGATGCCACGGCCCAATCTGATTTCTATTTGCTCGCTGTAGATCGCACACCCGTGTGGACTGACTTGGCCGGATTTGAGTAAAACATTGTCAGGGTGCGCGTTCTATTTTAAATATATAATTAGAGACCTGGCTCGCTCTATCCCTTTTTAGACCTCATCATGTGCGGCTCTTAAACCGCACACGTACAGATTGGGTGCCTGCAAGTTCAAGGCAGAACCTGAATTGTATTTCCAAAACAAGATCAGACTTTGTCCCAAACGAAGGGATACACAAAGTGCAATAAGAGCACACCTCTGGCACTTAACCTGCCACGAATTACAGACCCCCATCTCCAATAAATCCATTAACACTTTTATGGATGTCACTGTTCTGGACACTTGCACTGTCTGGAACTTCAGAGGCAACAAAGATTAAATCACCGCCTAAACCACCACCTCTCTAATCCCAGCGCTTTAACTAACTTGAAAAGATCAGCAGCTCTAAAGGCTCTGTGACTCACGTTAATAATTATTAGACACGGTAGCCATCCCGGCACAATTCTTGCATGATAAGGAGCCACGGGACGCTGTGGGAGAGCTCTAGTTTGCATGAGCTGCGCCTCCTTATTAACTGCCATAAGCTTCCCAGTGGGAAACTCGGAATTACATCTGGCCCGGGGGCTGTGCTCTATGAGGGCTGGTGCTTTCCATTTGGAATTACAGTGTTTGTCTAGTCACTGCTGGATGCTTAAGCCGATGAGCAATGATACATTTAAAATCAAATATTTGAGCAGTCAAAAGTACCAATGGCGGTCAAATATTTGACTTTAAAGATAAGGGTGACCTTGCTAACACTGTTCTTCGTGGTTCTTGGGTCCTACGCTGTGTGCAGCCGAGTGCAAGGAGAGTCCTGAACAGAAGACAAAAGATGTTGAAATAACAAAAGCGAAATTTGTGCTTCGCTTTCCATTTCAGTAGAGAAGAGAGAACCTTATGAAACATGTAAGTACATAATGGGAGGGAGTTTAGCTCTGCTCCTCAGGTGCAGTAATTTACTGAATCATCAGTGAAACTGCAGCGCTCCTGTCCCACATTTCTGATATAAGCAAGAGTCTCCTTGTCAGCTCATGTAAGAGTTATAAGAAACAATTTATGTTCAGGCCATTGACTGTTTTGAATACAAAGGAGTGCAATCCATCCAGAAATGCAAAATAAAAGTTCCATTTTGGGTATATCTGTGTCTATGTGAGAACTTTGTGTGGAACAGGTTTCACCTGTATAAGCCATGACCCCCGATAGTCGACACCCCGGTGCAGTTTGATGAGTGCAGTGGATACGTTCATTCATTTCAACCTGCCAGGGTTTGTAATCAGCTTAGAAATCCAAGAGTGTTCTTCATGCAAAATCCTAAATGATCATTTTATTTAATTGCTGTCAGCATGGTCAGGGAGTAGTAAGAGCACAAGCAAAACCCAATAGTTTTAAGGACAGGTGGAATTACTATGAGCAAGGCACATTTTGGAGGTTTATCTGTGCTGTTTTTGTTCCCTTGTCAACAGTGCACGCCAGGACGAGTTTAAAAAGGACATAGATCTATAATAGCTTTCTTCATCGCCATGCACACCTTTCATCCCATTATAGTCCTTGCTCTTTCATCTTTATAGGACAAAGGCAGGCTTGTTTATGGAGGTTTTAATGAATTAGAGCAGCCACTCACTCTGAATATAATCAAACACAACACCTGCTCTGAGACGTACAGTTTTCTATGACATTCAGGGAAAATTAGAAGATCTATTGTAGAACTGAATTTTTTTGGAGACTTTCTACAATGATCCCTTTTAAAGGAGAGCTGAATTCCTAAATGCAGACTGTAGTAAACTCTGTCCTACTTTTGTAAGAGATACTCTGTGAGCATTGCGTTTCACAGGTAGGCTTTTATTACTATACCAGAGCCATCACAAAGAGGAAGTGTCACAGCATAATAAAGTTTCATTTTAGTATGGAGGAAGTCAAAACAACTAAAGAAATAACACTTTTAAATTTCAGTCATAAAAAATGTTAATTCTAGGCTTCCAAATGCTAATCTACAAAAGCACTTTTTTTGCCTTATTCATATTCTTCATCCATCTAGCTGTACAACTTTAGAGGGAATAATATTTTTTAAAAAACTACATTGCAAGATTTACTGAGCTACATAGTAAAAACCACACCAACACACCCCACACACATTGATTTCTATGGAGATACTGTGTATATTTATTCCAGAGAATTTATGCTGGGTATTGGTAGGGAGGAACCAGAATACAGGTGCTCGGTTTTAGGGAGCTTTGTACTAAGCAAAGTTTTACTTACTGTAAAATCCTGACAACTAATTAGATTTAGATTTATAACCAGTTAATTTACAGGCTACATTTTGTCCTAGCTTACACCTGTGCTAAGATGAATGGGGAATGGATTTGTGTCAAGAATGAAGTTACAAGTAAATTAAAAGAGAACTTAGCTACACTGGTCTGACTAAGCTAGCCAGTTAATTACTGGCTAATTTTGTAAAATTTATTACCATAATTTTAGCATTTGGAATTTCATTTCAGATCCTGGCCAAGTACAGTTTACAAACGGATCCATTTTAGGAACTGAAAAAACGCAAGGCATTTTTTGCACAAGTTTAATTTCAAGTTTATAAACAGCAGCTAAAGAGTAAACATCCTCTAGATGACTTAGACCTTCTCTTCTAAAAATAATTGCCCTGTCCTTATGC
The DNA here is from genome assembly GCA_013397175.1 of Platysteira castanea. Taxonomy (NCBI): domain Eukaryota; kingdom Metazoa; phylum Chordata; class Aves; order Passeriformes; genus Platysteira; species Platysteira castanea. The sequence goes on along the minus strand of VYXC01006788.1, from coordinate 582,315 downwards.
CGGTAAACTTGCCTTGGTAAACAGGCTGGCTTAGAATATTTTTAAAAGAGTCGGCACAAGTGATACGCAATTTGTTAATTTGTCTCGTGGTTGATTATAAAATGAACAACATTGTTTAATCCTGGCAAAAAAGAAGGGGGGGGTGGGAATTAGTCATTCTTGGAAGGAGCACTTGAAAGTGGCTTTTGTTAATATAAATCAAGAAGCTGAAGAGCCCCCAAGTTTCCCTTTATTTCATACCATCTGGCTATCCTTTTTGTTGACAAGTGTTTGGCATAGAGACCCATCTCTTTGCCCTTTAATAACAGGCTTTAACACTGTAGGGTATTAGAAAAAGATTCTATAACAGTTAAAAAATTTCCTTCGGGGAATACTTTATAAAGTGAGCACGGGCTGCAGGCATTTGCAGCTGTAACCTGGCTTGTGTTAAAATTTGGAAGGGGCTGCCTTGCATTCCAGCTCACTACAGGCCTTCATTGGTGTACAGCCAAAGGTTAATATAGATGTCACACAGTTTTTCTTTGGAGAGCCTCAGATATAAGAGTACGCGTACAGCTGTGTTTTTAGTAACCCTTTCATAATCACTTCTTTTAAACCTCATTTTCCTGCTTATATAAATCAAAGATTTTCAGGGATATTTGACCTGGATTTGAACTTATTTGATCTTCACATATTTCCCACTTGAAACAAAGCAGATTAAAAGTTAGCCCTGGATGCCTGGTCCCGATCACATGGTTTGTCCATACATTAGGCCGAGCCTTCGGCTTTTTTTTCCTTGTCTTCCACCTAACGCTGTTAAAAGCTCTCAAGCCTGAACAGGTACATCCCATAATTGTTTTGGGCAGTGTGGATATGTGCAGCACTTGGTGGTGTAACACTGGCTAAGGCAGAAAGCTCGCAGCAAAGTAAAGCTATAAAGGACACTGACCATGCAGCAAGTGACCAGCAGGTATTCTTTGAATGTACAGACCCATCCCAGAGAGGATTTAACTAATTTTCTAATTTCCACGTGTAAAATGGCAGAGCAGGACAGGAACTATTTACCTCTGCCATGTGAGTGTGCTGGTAGCAGAGAAAGGAGCAGCCAAGGACAGACACAAGGAAAAAGGAGCTGGAAATTGTCCCCATCCGCTCACACGCAGCGGATTTATCCCCGAGCAGGGTCTTTCCTCTGTTCCCACACAGGCTGTCCTGGGGGGGTGAATCCCCCTCTGTGAGCTGCAGTTTAGAAGCCAAAACACAACGGCTTTTAAAGGGCTTTGAAGGAGACAAGCCTTGATGGCCAGGTCTTGTGATGCCGGTAACAGGAGCTGGGCACCAGTGGAGCGTGCAGGACCTGCTCCCAGTGCCCGAAGTTGTGCCATGCCTGTGTCTGTGTGTGTGTGAGTGTGTGAGTGTGTGAATGTGTGTGTGTGAGTGTGTGAGTGTGTCCCAGCACTCCCCCTGCAAAGCAGCTTTAGTGGCCTCTGCACTGGCAGCACCAAACCAGGCGCTGCATTCCCTGGAAATCAGCCTGAAACACATTTTCGGGTCGGCGGGGAGAGACGTGTGAGAGAAGGTTACACAAGTGGTTGGAAACATTAATTAAAAAAAAGATTATAACTATTAAAGCCCAGTCAGAGCTGTTGACAGGCTCCTTTTAAATAGGACACTGTGATGTTTTAGTTTAATACATTCTGGCAGTGTCACCGGGGTTAAGGCTAATACTGGGATGTGTGGATCCTGTCATGTTATTGTCAGGAGGAATGCAGGGATTAGGTCTGAGAGTGGCGGTGGGTGAGAGCTGCAGCTGTGTACACTTATTATAAAAGATTTAAGTCCCACTGGTAAAATCAATATATTAAATTGCCAGAGCCCCTGTTTTTAATTAGTTTAAATCAAATATACAGTTAGTGCCATTAAGGCTGCTATCCTTGAACCAAGTGAGGAAATGCTAATATTTATATGGAAACTGTTAATTTGTGGTTAAAATGATAACACATTTAGGTTTATGCCTCTAAATTGTCCTAACGGGATGAATACCAGTGAGAAGTTGCAATGATGGATGAAGTCATCTAAGCAAGAACACCAGTAAGCAAATTTTGATAGCATGCCAGATAAGGAGACTACCTGTTGATATACAGCATTAAGAGACCATGATATTTTAAACCCTTTCCAGTCCTCCTCTCTAGAGCCTACATCAAAGTATTTTCGTGAATTAACTACATATATATCAAAAATATATACCTTTACTATATATAAATAAAATATGCTATTTTTAAAATATATATATATTCTCTAAATGGAAGAAACTTCTAAAGAAATGAGAGAGCTGCTTAAATTAGTTTCAGGATGAAGATTTTCCTGCACAACTGTTTGAAATAAACGAGACTACACACAAGGACTAATCACATGGATAAAGTTCTGCACATGCTTAAGTTTGGAAAAATGGAAACCCAAGAGGAAATTCTTGGCTAGGTCTTCATTGGTGTAAATTGTCAAGTTTCTACTGAAGCTGGCCCTGTGGTCTCATTTATACAACTCTGCGTCCAAAGTAATTCCCATAAACTCCCTCTTGATTTACACGAGCACCACTGAGAGCAGAATTGGGCCAAAGAAGTGCCCTAGTGTTGAAATAATGAGCATGCAGTAGTTTCTGCTAGAGCTTCACAGAGTTTTCTCTCCTAATCTTGAAATTGTTTCTGAGGGAAGTTTCCTTTGCTGCAAACAATCAAAACATGGGCCTGCTCCTATTAGTCACTGCTTCTCATTATTAGCTCGATCCCTGTTGTTGAACTACAGCTGAATTCCCATCCTTGCAACAAACAGAATTTAGCAAATGCTGTTTGACAAAAATGTGAAACTGATATTTCTTAACACAAGACGTATTTCATATGGAGAAACTTCAGTGCTGAAAGATTCCTGGTATCAAAATATCTGAATCATAGTACAAATAAACAGCACCTTGTGAAGGCTGCGGGGCCAAATTCCGTGCTGGAGTAATTCCACTGAAGTCAGTCAGTGGAATTGTGCCAGGAGATAAACTGCCATCTAGATTGTTTTGGTGTTGAAGATTTTGTCAGTAAAAATCTTTGCTACAAAAAAAATTGCAGGTAGCAAAGTTTGAACCGATTCTAATTCCAAAAGCCTTTCTGGAAATCCTTGTTTTTATTGATGAGGACCACAAAGTTTGCTAAGCTCCCCCTTTATTTGGGTGTATGTTCTACAATTCCATTAGTTATACAAAAATATACCTGGGTATACCCCACCACACTGTGCCTTACCCCTTCTTTTAAACATTTGTGTCCTCCACATCTCAGGGTCAGTGAAAATCCTTCAGTGATCCAGACTGAGTGGACTGAATTAATGGCAACTTTGAGACTACAAGTTTAAGTGTAATTGCTTTATTGTTTTGGAACCGAGATGCTTACAATCCAGTTCCTGTGCAAACATGTTTAACGTGTGTTAATGTGTTTCAAAACCAGACCCTCTCCACAAAATTCTGCTTTTCATTAATTGACATCAGTAGCATGGTACAGTATTTCAAAGCACTGGCCAAATATAAACTGTGTTTCTAATTTCCTTACTTTCTTGTGTTTGGAATGCCAATGTTAATTTGTTCCCATGGAAGAGTGAGAGCTGCCAACCACAGTTTTATATAAATGGCTTTACAGTGCAGGGCTGCCAACATTAAATGATACTTTGGAATTTTCATGACATTTTGTATTTAATGCTGTGTGTATGAGAGAGAGAAATTGAGGGAGATGTATGGGATGTTGAACAGCACAAGCTCTGATGATTAAGGCAAATGTTTGAAGAGATTTATCCTTTGAGGAACTGTTACTTAATGTTTCTTCTTGTTTAGGATTTTTTAATAATCTGTCGGACATTACATATCATATTCCTTGTGCCTAGAAGTTATTTTGCAGGGAACTTTGTTGCTAACGATCCAAACAATTTCCCCCCCAATAATTTTAGTTATTTATTAATAGATGAGAAGATGGACTTTAGTTTATGTTGTTCCTCTGATCATTCTGAACTAGACTGTAATAATGTGATATTACTCAACATGAGAAAACGCAAAAACAAAAAAAGATGTCACAACTAAGGAACAGGGAAATTAACTGATTTTGATTAAATTGCCAACAGGTAATTTTTCTTCAGAAGAATAGGAGCAGCTAGATAAAATCATTTGCCTTTCTTAAAGAAAATCAAGCATTATCATAGCTTCTTTAGTGGTATGTCTGCCTTTGTACATAAACCAAATGTGAAATTCCCTTTAAACAAAGTTTATTTTAAACTGATGATGGTAAAAACAAAGTCTGTTTATGTATTTCTCTTTTTATTCCTGGAAGATATTCAAAATACAAACTGTTCATGTTTCAGTAGATTCCTCTTAATGAGGGCTATGGTTTATCTCTCCATTTCCCCAGTTTATTGGAACAGGTGCAGTGTCTGCCATCTGTGCCAGCCCCGTGCTACACCAACAAACAAAGTGTTGTTTTGGTTCACTGGATTTAAAAGTCTCCTGAGAGTAAAGAAATGAAAGAGAAAGAATTTAGAAAGTGCCTAGTGAAGGAAAGGCACTTCAAGTAATGTGCTTTGTCACTCAAGTCTTCCCGTAAATTACCTTAAACTATTTCTAAACTGTTTGAAAAATATTATCCTCTGAGGATTAAGTTTCTGTTGCATCTCGGAGGTCCCACACTATTCTTTATCATCTTTATCCTACCACAGCAGCTTCCAAGTTAGTGTCTTTTGTTGTCAAGTTGAATTAAATTTTACAGGAGTGAACACTCTGTTTTCGTCCCCTTAAAGTGGAAGAACTGTGAATTTTCTTTTTTTTTCCAGTGTTTCTGCTTCCACCTCTTTTAAGAGATACTGCAAATAGCCATCCAAGTTTAAACAAGATTATGTTGTAATTAGACAGACAAACTCATAATTATTTAAGGGCTAAACCAACAACAACAACCCTTTCAGGTTCATTTTGACAGTGTTTATCCAGCGTATCTGGAAAGGCTTACAATTAAAGTGCCTGAAGGGTGGGGATGAGATTTTTCAGCATGCAGTCAGTGCTATCGGGTCCACCTGGCCTGGGAAACTATGCAGGCTTTGTAGTAGAGAAAATCCTTTAACTTAGATCTTCATGGCAAGCTCTTAAAAGCCACCTTCCTTTAAAAAAAACAAGGAAAAGGAGGGGAGAGGGAAGGCACAGCTTCCCCCTCAGCAATAATTAAAGCGAGCAAGAGCTCTCTCTGTGGTGGGGGAGCACGACAGGCTGATAGAATCTCCTGGAGCATCACTCTGTAAGGTTTTCCCTGCTGTACACAAGTGCCTTTCCAATGAGCACAGAGTTTCCTCTGGTCGTGCTGCAGGCTCCCGGCGCGATGTTGGGCTGGATCACAGCTCCGCACTGCCCCACTGATGTCACCCATGTCCTCAGCTGGGGCAGCCTGGCCCCAGGGTGAAGTCACCACCCCTGACACCATCCGAGGAGCTGGCACAGTGTCCTGTGCCCAGCCTGGGGGGCTGTAAATCACCCTGACTCCATCACTGCAGCCCCTGGGCCAAACCCTGCCTTTGGCCACCGCCTTGCCTTGGCACTGGCGGGGCTGCCTCGGCTTTACCAATTGTTCTTCCCACAGCACAGTGGCTGTAAAAGTTTTTAGAAGAGACCAGAAGAGCTCTGGGAGAGGTACTAAAAAATGCTCATAAAATAATGCAGTATCAGTAGTTGGGAGTTTTAATTCTGGTGGAGAGAAGAGTTTCTTCCCGGGTGAGGACAGGGAATAGGGCTGGTTGTGTTTCCCCGTGTTGGTACCTGGAACAGCCATTGACTGTGGTGAGTCCTTTGGCACCACCAGGGAAAGCAAGTTCAGGTCTGTCATTTAAATGGAAGATTAAAAATTACTGTAATTTAGAAATTCCGAATTCTGGTGCCTTCATTTGAATACTGTTCCTTTGTATTCTTTTTGTAACAATTTATTTACACAAGACAATTATCTGTAACGCCATGGATGGTAACTCGTCATCACTAAGAGGAATCCATTCCTAATTGTATTTGTTCTGCCCACAAGCTGCTCTTCCCCTGGTTCTCAAGGTTAAAACTTATTGCTGCTTCCATCACTAAAAATATTCTGAACAATTTAATCTTGCTACTTTTATTTGTTTATTACTCTGCAGTCATTATAATCCCACAGGGACTTTTCAGATGTTAATAAAGAGTACTGCACATCACTTTTCCTGAAGCTTGTGTGGCACTATAAACATCATGCTGAGTTTAAGTTCCCCTTTCTGACCATATCCTTAAAAAATCCAGCACTTGTTAAGAGAACGGAGGGGATTTTTTTTTCCTTTTCTTTTTAACAAAAAGAAATAAAAGAGAGAAAAAAAAAGAAGTAACTTTAGCCTCACAATCTGCTAGCTACATAAAGCAGTAAATGTTCAGTTGAGGCAGGGAAAAACCAGAACTGCTAGAGCCTGGTTGTTTCCTTTTGGAGGAAACAATAAATGTGCCCACTTGTATTTTAACAACATTACTACTGGGCCCCCTAATTACACAAATATACTCGTAATAAACTGCAGAAGAGAAGAACTGAAAAAGAATCATTCAGCACAGATTTTTCTCCTCAGCTCAAAAAGAAACTTCTGGGTAACCGCTCTTAAATCTTGGCCCAAATCAGGAGATGAAGATATTTCAGCACTATGTGATGAATCATTTGTCTCCTGAGACAGGTGAAAAGGAGAAGCAAATCAGACACGTGGTGTAAAACTTCTCTCACTGGTGTGGACACAACTTCGACCTCTGAATATAACAGTTCCTGCAATCCATGGCAGGCACTGTAATCAAATTACCAGAATATTAGAGTCCATATCCACGGAAATCTCTGGTGGTTACGCTACGTTAAAGCCTGACCCAGGGAACACAGAAATACACGAAAGAATCCAGAACGATGCAGAAATGCCTTCAAGCAAACCCCAAATATTTCCTCAGCAAACAGGAACTGTCATTTTGCTCATTAATCCACAGCTGGGAGATGAGAGCTGCTTCTCTGAAAATACTGCAGAGGAGGGGGATAAATCTCAGGCAGCGTCTGATGCACTGCAAGTCTTTCCTCCCTGGGCTGGCAGCTGTAGTCCAGCGAGTGAGCAGTGACTGGTAGGCAGGACACCGAGCTGGAGAAGAGCTCTGTGCTCCTGCTCCTTCAGAGACGCTTTCACAAACCCCCCACACTCATTTCTGTGCTGTATTTACCAGTGGCACAAAACAGGACGTGAGCTGCTCTCCCTCCACTCACACCAGACCCGTGCGAGGACTCCAGGGCGTATTTCCACAGCTGAGCTTTCACCCCAGGACTGCAATTGCAAAACTGCGTTTGAAGACACACAAAAACCAAAACAAAACAGAAAATGCTGTTGTTAGGGGCTGACTCAGGAGGCCTGGATGGCCCAGCCCTAGTGAGAGGCTCAGTGTCAGGAATCCAGCAGGGCTATGGTATGCAGGGCTAGGTGCTGCTGATGTCACTGATGGGCTTATCTTGTACCAAAAGAAAATTCCTCTTGTATAATAGGGATCGTGGGTGGGAATTAAAGTGCAAATAAATCTTTGCCTCACCTTCAGATGCCGTTATGCCTGGGGCATGGGCCACCAACGTTTAGAGTGTAAAGGGGACAGACACGTGCACATGCTCTATGTATTAATATATACATCTTTATCTTCCGAGGGCATTCCTGAAATAACAGTTTAAACTTGCCATCACTCTGAGACACTAACATTTTACATCTGCAAGCAGGAATATATGTGGGTGTCAGCAACTCACAGGTCTTTAATATTCATAGCTCTCAGGGCTGTATAGAGTTAATAAAAGAATAAACAGCTTCCTGCCTATTTCTCAATAAAGTAAATCTGTTGCACAGCAAATATTCCTAGAAAGCAACAAGCTCCTATGCATAAGGTATGAGTCCCATCACAGGCTAGAGGACAGTGAGAGGATGTGTGGTGCTGGCAGGGAGGGTCATTCCAGGCAGTGACCTCCTCTCCAGGTCCCGTGTTCCAAACCCAGTGCCCCACCTGAGCTCGGCTCTCTTGGCAGCACAGAGGAAACATGATGATCTCAAAGAAAAATGTGAACTAGGTCACGAAGTCACACTTGCACGAGGAAGGGCATTGCACAGTATCTTTGTAAGCAGTAGCTGAAATTTCTAACGATTATTTTCCAAAGCATCCCTCCAAATACTTCATTTCTGTATAATACTTATAAACTGTGTTAACACCACTGGACCTCCCACACACAGAACACCTGAGAAACAGGGAATGGCTGTAGCAGCCTGGGTGTAAGGAGAGCACTGCTCTGGCTGGGATTTCCCCTCTGGGGCAGCAGGACCTTTCCCCTCAATAGTTTGTTGTCCCCTAATCTCCCAGCTCTTGCCTGGCCCAGAGCTGCAGATGTTTGCTAGTGCACAGACGAGCTCAAAAGGCCCAGCTGGTCGTGGTCTTGGGGCACAGCTCAGTGTATACATTCCAAGTTAAGATTTTGCTGATCACAATCAAAGGCTGAGATCCTTATCTGATGGCCGCCTGCCTGATATTGGCTGCTGATTTTGTAATATCCCACAAACTGCTTTCTCAACAAAACCAGAATCTGGGATTTAAGCTGAGAAATCCAGCAAGCTGTATGGTTTCAAACCTGGGAAACTGGTTTTTAATTATTTTCCTTTTATCCCAGCAAACCACAAGAAAGGCTGGATTCCCTGGGATTCCTGCCGTGTTCCTCCCAGGGAGCCTGTGCAGGTGTAGGCCCACACTCCTGCAGTGTTTGGGGGGATGCTGGCATTGTTGTGGCAATACAATATTAAAGGAGGATTAATTAGATTTATGCTGTTTATTTGGGCAGCTGTTCAGTAGATGAAAGGAAGTCTGATGCAAATGAAATGAATTAGCCTTTAGAGGCCAATGTCCATTCACTTCTCCACTCGTGTCCCTCAGCACAGCTGGTGCAGAAATGGGCACATTCCTTTGGCAAAAATGAGGCATTTCAAGATTCCATCAGCTGAGCTTTCTCTTTTATGTGTTGCCAGTAGATGCACAATATATACATGTTCTTTTTAAAGACTTTTATTTTGAACTCAAGATGTGAATCTATGGCATTAAGAAAAGCAGAACAATCCTTTATTTAGCTGCACCTGCACCTTAATGCCTAATGAGTTTAGTCTGATGGAATCCAGACCTCAGGAAGGATTATAAATTCTCATTTGATTTCATTTACTTCTAAAATACCTTAAACCAGCTGTACCAGTCCAGAATCTAGTCCTTTCTTTGTCAGTTTTGCAAGCGTTGAATCTTTTGCTGTCTTAAGTAACTTTATGTTATATAATGATACTGCAATAGTAATAAGAAAGAGAGAGCAGCTTGAAAAAACTCATGTAGTACAAGATAATTAGCATATAAGCTTAAAAGCATCAGATTATGAGCACAACTTAATCATAAAGTTCCTTTTGTCCTGGAAGGAAGATTTGGAACTTGCTCTCCAGGCAGCAGAGGTACCTTTAGCCATTTCTGTCTGTTTTGTATAAACACATCAGAGATGCTCAGGCAGTGACCTTCCCAAAATTACTGATTCAGGTTGTTTCTTATGAACAATATCTAATTTATCAAACACATTTGAAGACTTATTACTTTGCCCCAGTGTAGGTACTGGAATGCAAGGGAAAAATTTGATCCTGTTGCATCCCTGCATGCTCAAATTATTGCATTGAACAGTTACTATAACATGATTTGGTTTTAATTTGCACCAAAAACTTGTAAATTTTTAATTTAATGTCCTCTGCACATGCCAGTTGCAGCTCGAGGTGCCTGCACTCCCAGCAGGCTCCCATCTTCCTGCAGAGATGCTCAGTCCTTCCCTTGTGGGTTTTTTTCCCCATTTTAGGTTTGCCTGTAGCAGTCTCTCACACCGCCTCTTACCTTCCCTGGATGAATACCCTGGATTTGTGACCAGATCTGCTCAGCCACTTGTCTCTCCCTCCTCGGGCCTGTTTCCATTTGCTCAGTGCTGTGTTCACACAGTCAGGACAGGCTGCTGGTTTTTGCATCAGGGATTTTTTGGGACCTGCTCAGTCTCAGAGCAGGCTGCAGGAAGCACCTCGGGCCCCATTTGTCGGGTGGCTGGACTGGGGGATTATTTCTCTCAATAAACCTTATTGCCACGTAACTTTTCTCCTCCCTTGTGCTGCAACCTCTCCCCCCTTGAGACACCCATCACCCTGCTTCCTCCTCCTCCAGGCCTGCCCTTTTCTGTGCTGTGGCTGCCACCTCAGCCTGATCCTCATCCCGATTCCTCCCCAGACTGCCACTATCTCCCTGACCCCTGGATGCACCGGCAAAATGTGTGACTTGGAATTCACACCTAACCCTGGCACAGCTTCCCTGGGAAGGTGGCCTGGCCAGATTCAGCTCCCTGATCCCACAGCCCCAGGGGAGCAGCCTTGCTGTCCCCTCAATTACAGGGAGCCAGTGAGCAGTGCAATGCAGCAGTCATCTCTGCTCAGAGGGGAAAAGAAAAATGCACTCCTGCATCTTCACGTGCCTCCCACAGCTGCATGCAGAGGATTTAGGGTTTAGGGGATGTGTCAGACAGCAGCATGCCTCTGCTCTCAGGCTGTTATTCCACACTGTGCAGACAAAGAAAGCAGGAGCAATGATGAGCTTCTGCCTGTCACTTTGTTCACTGCTCAGTTTGGCTGCAGGGGCATTTCTAGAATGGGGCGTAGAGCTGAGGTGAGGCTGCCTTTGGGGGGCTGTGCACCCACCTCATGCTGCCCTGTGCACCCAGGGTCCCTGCAGGGAGCTGTGGGAGCCCTGGCTTGGAGCTGCTGTCCAGGTACATCCCATCTTTCAGGTACGCAGAGAAACACAACAGCCCTGGTCTGTCAGGGCTGAGTACCAGCCTCAGTTAGCCCTGCTCCTTGTGCCACCAAGAGAGCTTGAGACATCTGTGATAACCCTGCTCCTTGTGCCAGCACGAGGGCTTGAGACATCTGTGATGGCCACAGCGGTGGCTGGCTGGGAGGACACAGGAGGAGCCACGATTTACAGCATCACCACAGTTCCCAGCTTGCCTCTCTGGAAAAAAAAACACCCACAAGGTTTTGGGAATGGGAGAGCAAATCCCCAGGTCAGCACTGTCCTGGGTTCCCCCTTCAGAGTGAAAGGAAGAAGAGAAACAAGATTTGAGAGCCTGGTGAGGGAGGCCCTGCAGGAGATTTCTTTATACTGGATTCCTGGAAGATGAAGGTAGAATTAGAGCGACTCTGACAAAAGGAACAACTTCATAAACTCCCATTTATTTCTTTCCCCTGTCACCCCCCCCAGCTCTCCATTCCCTCACACCACTCAAATCCCACGGCAATCCTCAGTGTGTTACGGCAGCTGCAGATGGATTGCAGCTCCATGTGCTGCCGTGTTTCACGTGACAGGGCTGTGAATAAGGTATTCTGGAGAAACACAACTCTTCCCTGCTTATTTAGCTTTGCTTTCCCCAGATACACATGCAGACACAGCAAACAGCACCAGGAGTCACACCACCATCGGTCTGTTTACTATTAGGAGAGTTTCATGTTCGCAGAGCAGTCCCACGTGTAAATTTTTCACAATACCTTTCATCTCGTCTGGCTCTGCTTTCAGCAGAGAAACCACAGCGTAAGCAGGTACCCATCAGGGCACACTTGGGAAGGAAAATGGATTACCTGTGCAAAACCTGCCAAGATACTTCACCAGTGATCTTAAAAAGAAATGGTTTTACCATCCAGCACTGCCTCAAAGTGTCTGCGGAGAAATCCCAGCAGGGAATGTCTCCGAATTCAGAAGGCAGCACGCACGATTCTCTCTGTCTTTTCCTTCCCAATGCCTGTTTCCTCCTTTGCCACCTACCATACTTAGGAATTTTAACTTAAAAGACTCCTGGGTGACACATGGGGCGAGGGGATGTGGTGACCCACAGCATCCTCTGGTCCCCACACCACATTCCGTGGTGGCACGTGGCTCCCAGGGAAGCAGGTGGCTCCCACACCGTGCTCCAAAACCCTGCCTGACGTGGGTACAACTCCAACCCCAACACTGGAAGAACACTAGGAAGGCAGAAACACCAATTTAAGAACACCAGCAAGGGAGAAACACCAATTTCTGCCCTGAGCAGCCCTTGCTAGCTGGAGTTTGACTTAGTCAGGAAGAACTTGCTGCTGTTTCAGAGATAATTAAACCCATCTTCCCTCGCCCGGCTGTTTGCACACGCACAATGATACCATTGTTCAGAGTCATGCAACACATATGCTGACATTAAAGTGTTTAATCTTGTAGTACAGTATCCCATTATTTTTTGGACATCTGTACATGATAGAAAGGGTACGTATTAAGGGATTTGTTGACAAAGAAATGGCTAATGCTGATGCATGTGTGGACTGAAAGGATCTTTCCAAGTTGTGTTCTGCAGTAGGGAGGCTGCTGCTTCCCAGGCCTGAAGCCTGGCACAGATGTGATATGCACTGTTGCTATTACCACTTCTCAATTTATAACAAGGAGTCAGTGTTTAGAAGAATTTTGGAAGCTCCCTGCTGGGTTTGTGGCTAGGTGGTCTTGCTGGCAACACCACCTCCATGCTGAAAGCTGAAAAAATGAAGTGATGGCTAAAGGGAGAATATTAACTCCAGAGGGGTTTTTTTCCCCTTTGGAAGCAAAAATGCTTACCCCAGATCACTTTGCAGAGTGAGCACTAAAGAATTTCCAGTCTCTGGGGTTGGGGATTGGGGTTTATGGAGCTTGGTTTTCTTCTTATTTGAAATTAGTCCATTAGTCCGGCTTTCCACCCGTGGATGGGGCAGGACTTTGCCCTGGCACACACTGAATTTACCATGCAAAAAACAATTCATCACCCTCTCCTCCCTCTACCTGGCTGTAGAATGGGTCCATGAGCAGGGACCAGCTGGGTGCAGGTTCCCTTCAGCAAAGGACACGTGGGGACAGGGCACCAGGACAGGTGAGCCCAGAGCCCCCCAGATATCTGGGGGTGCTGAGCCTGTGGCTCAAGGACAGGCTGTGTTTTGAGAAGTGGCAGGATGGCAGCGATCCCTGGTGATGGGATGCATTAATGAGTGATAGAAAAACCACAGGCTGTTTTTCTGGTAAGCTTATCTCACAGACCAAAATCTAGCTGTATTTGTTTTTCCTTAGGTTTCTCCAAAAAGCTGCACTAGCTTCTAGATGACTTGGAGAACTGCAACTATTCCATGTAAAAGACTCTCTAAATACTGTTTTTATCTCTCTTAAAAAAAAAAAAAAAGAAAATCCAATCACACACCCCAGGACATTTGCTCTACTCCATTTATAGAACTCCCAATTTATATTCTTCAACTATTTCTTCAAATATTGCTGCTTTAGAGAAATAAACTGCTGCTTTAGCTGCCTAATGTCAGCATGTAAATCATGAAGCTGAGAGAATGAAACAAATGAAAACCAATCACAGAACTTTGCATTCCCAAATTCTTGCCATTATAAATTTCCTGCCACTGCCCCGTGACTCTTGCTGTCGAGGACAATGCGGAGGGAAACGTCCCTTCACAGACTGTGGCCTGCCATGACATTATTGCAATCATCTTTATTATAGTCCCCCTTTTCCTCAGGAAAATATAAGGACTGACCCTGCGTTTCTTGCTCAATCAGGCGTCCTGCTGAGCCCAGTAGGCTCTTTCAGCTGCAGAGATCGCTGGATCCTTCCCCTAATTGGTTTCCTCCTTCTTGAACCTCAGCTACATAAGGAGAAAAGGCCTATATTTCATAAGTGCCATGGTTTTATCCACCAATTTAGAGACAAAGAAGTGCAATTTATAGCGGGAACATTTAATGCCTGGTAATTAGGACCCCATCAAGAGGTCTCGAGTTTGGCATCCTGAAGATTTACAGCGCAGTTTCACAACCACCACAAGCCCCGAGCCCAAGGGGTGGCCCTGGCCTCCCTCCCCGTGCTGGGAGGTCCCTGGTGCTCCTGCCACCGCTGCTCTCGGGCACTGTGCGGAGCTGGGAGAGCACAGGATCCACCCAAAAGCTCATCTGGGGACGGGAAAATTTTTTCCAAGTTGAATACAGTTCCCAAGAGAGACAGGAGGGCGAGGCAGGAGATAGGAGTGGAGCTTCCCTTTGAAAGCAGCAAGAGGCACAGGCTGGAAGGGCTGGTGGGGCCCAGGTGGAGCTGGTGCCAGGGCAGCTGGTCTCTGGGAATCTCGGGCTCTGCACTGAAATGATGCAATGAGTTTCTGGAGCTTGGGCTTCAACCTTGGGGGGTGGCGACAGAGGGAAATAAAGGTAAATTTTCTTGGAGAATTCAAGTAAGATTCTGCACTGCTGGGTGCACACGTGTACATCAGAGTTTAGGCTGCTTTTTCATGGAAGCACTGAGGCTGAGATCTCCCCACCGGGTCTCAGGACAGGCCGGGCAGCCCTCAGCCACCTCTGAAGAAACAGTGCCCATCTTCTGTAGCTCTGCAGCTGTTGGAGGGAAAGCAGATAAAGACTTTCCTACCCTCTAAACTCACCACACAGGTAGACTCTGAAAACCTGTTAGACCTCAATGCCAGAGTGTGGCAGATTTTTTTTTGGCACCCAGATCTCTGAGGGGTTTCTCGGGCAGCTGCTGATGGCTCAGTAGCAGCCTGGCTGAGAGGCTGAGGCGAGGGGGTGTTGTCTTTTGGAATCTATTTTCCCTCGACTTATCTTTCAGTCTCAGGAATTCAGGACCTTTAATCTATTTGAGATTAAAGTCCTTTACAAATCCCTCCTGGCCTTTTTTGGGAGTGAAGAAGTTACAGACACCCTACTGCACATTCCTTCTGGTGCCTTTTTCCATTGTAAATGAGAAACAAGTAGCTCTAATTGTTGTAAGCACTACAATAAATGAGACAACTGCTCTCAAAGTGCCTCATAAAAACAATTAACATATTATCAGGTGAAAGCGTTAACAAGAAAATTTAAGTTTTTACTTGTTTATATATTCCAAATATATTCTTAAGTGCATCACCCAAATGTGCCAGGGAGGAAGAGGTATGGAGTTACCAAAGCTTTCCAAGTTTGGCAACCTGAGAACAGTCTCCTCATCTGATGCCGACTTTCTTTCTGCAAAAGAGTATTTTGCATCTTCAGAAAACAAGAGCATAAAAATACCTAAGCAGGTAGATTGGCCTCCCATGAAAACTTAGTGAAAATATTTCTGTTGATTGGAGTTTAGATTAGCTCCTCATTGCTTTGGTAATAATTGTTTTTTAACACAGTAATTCTTGAAAAGAAACTCTTGCTGTGATTCCCTGGTTCTTTGCTCAGCCGTGGGGCTGGTGATGGACACTGTGCTGGGTTCCAGGGCTGGGCTGGGAAGTGTCCAGAGAAGCACCACCACTGCAAGCTGTGCCTCAGCACAATCCTTGCTGCCACGTGCCAGGCCCTGCCTACCAGCAACCCCTGATACAGACCCAGAGTCCAACCAGTGCTGGCAGAATTAGCTCAGGCTGGCTTTGCACCCGCCAGCAGTGGTTTACAAAGGAGCTGAAAACAGTTGGGGTGCCTACTTCTAATCTCAACATACTTTGCTGTGAAAAGGACCAAACATGGGGTCAGTTTAAGTTTCCCAGCTTTATGCTGATGTGTCATTTGCTTTGAAAGTTTGGGCACCTGGGGTGCTAAACCAGGACCACAAGGTTTTCTGTCCAACATTATTTTTTTGGTACTGGCTTCAACTGTATTGCTCCAAGTTCTAAATAGCAACAACCACACTTTTTAATCCCTGTACCCTAATGTGTTTAAGTTCTATATCTTCAGCACACATCAGAACAAGCACCCAGTATTTGTTGACATTTTATCTCCAGCTTTCCCATATTTTTGGATCTGATACCTGGCTACTTCACACCCGAGCACATGTACCCATCCTGTCTTCTTTTAACCATCCCTGTGTTGCACAACCATTTCCTGCCCCCTCTTGCATCACCATCAGGCCACAACAGAGGCTTGGAGAGACAATGGACTTCAGAGAGCTGGGAGCCCTCTCTGCATCAGATAGAGCAGCACTCAGATCCTGCACATAGGCGAGGCCAGGCTTTCAAAGGTGCTGATCTGACTTGCATATTTGTGACAGGTGTGGCCAAGGTACTGATAACCACCAGCCTGAGATATTCCTTGTTTTGGCTGCATCACCTTAATCGTCCCCCAGGATTTTTGGTGTCTTGTTTGTTTTCTCATGCATCTGCTGTCCTCCTCCATCCCACAGCTCTCAGCTCTCATCGTCTCCACCTTTCCCAAGGACTATGCCAGAGGGAGTGTCTGATGATCCTCATCCACCATAGCTCAAATTAACTGCCACTCTCACCATGCCAGGAGTTATTTTACGCCAGCAAATCTTGAGCCCTGTGTTAAATTAGGCCAGAATTTGTCTGCAGTGATTGTGCCTCCAAAATGCTTCTAAGAATGAGCAGAGGCTCATGATTACACATGCATCACCTGTGAGGGACATGGGATTGTTTTTTGAGGAGAGGAAATCCACTGTTTTCCCACAGTTAAGGCACACAGTCTGTTTCACAGCAGAATTATTTTTCAAGGGTGTTCTTCCTTTTCCTATTTTACAACCTTTGATTGCACATCCAGAGCTTTGGCTTCCTCTCCAAGCAGCTGCCTTGCCAAGGCATTTGAATTGTGAGCTGGAATTTCCAATGTTTGAAGTTAGCACCTGGGCTACAACCATTCACCGAAGCCTTTGGGTAGTAGATTTGTGAGAGCTCTGACCCTGGGATGAAGATGAGTTGAAGTTCTGTGGGCAGAAGGGCTATGAAGCATATCCAGAAAATATTCAAAATGCTTGATGTCTTTTAAGGGGGTGTTTAACATTGATCTAACATTAATGGCTGACAAACAACTGAGACTAAGTCCTTCAAGAATGACCCAAAGGTTCTTCTTTTGGTCACTGTGTCAATAGGGACCACGGGTTTTATAAGTCTAATGGAGGAACTTCAGTCACATTCAAAGAGCTGCAGCAATTCTCGACTGTTTCAGTGAACACATAAAATACCACTGCTCCCCCTGCCTTTTTTTTAACCACTCCCTCCCCCCCACTGTCCCCGTTCCAACTCCTCAGGTAATTAACTGGAAATGACCCAGTTGCAGCACTGTCAAAGGTCTAACACCCATCAAACCCAGGAAACTCAGGCTCCTTGAATGCTCCCCTGCTTACCCCGTGCTGTTGTGCTTAAGGTATTACAGGGCTCTACAAAAAGTGCTTGATCAGATGGACTGTACCATGTGTTCCCAAATACCCACACACAGCAGCATGACTTAGGGATAGGATTTCAGCCTTCATAATGAAGAGTCTTGCTTTTATGAGTTCGAGTCAGACCCTTAACGTTATTTTAACATAGATTTTGGTGTTTAATTATGTAATAAGATTTACTGCAGTCATCTAACAGATGTTGATTCAGGGTCAGTGTTTCTCATAAATTAGTTCTGAAAGGATTTGTTACTTCTGGGTCAGCAGATAGGTCCAGAGTGCAAAGAAAAAGGGGAAAAACAATAAACACTGAGTTGAAGGGTTTCTTGGGATTCTTTCTTCAGTTACATATCCACATATTTTCATGATCTTAATGACTGTAGCCACAGGAATGTTTGCTTTAACACTAAGGATGGCTCAGGCCAAAACCCTATATCCAAACATCTGCAAAGCATGGGAAAGTTCAAACTTTGGGGCTCTTTATTTTATCACCCTGGTCGTTAATTTTTCATACTAACACGACACATTTTTTCTAGGGCTCAGCAGTGGGAATTGCTGTGAACTTTAGCAGCACCCCAAAAAGTTTCATCTTCATGTGCTCGTTGTCAGACCTTGTGTATAAAGTGCAGCTAAAGGCCAGTGTTGGTTGATGTAGCTGTCATCACACAGGTACTGAAAAACTGCACCCACCTTCCTCTGGAAATTCAGCCTTCCCATGTCTTTGGAAGCAAATCATGTTTGTACATCCTGCTGCTAACAGCTGCAACTAAAGCCACACAGCATTATACTCATTCTTCTATAGCTGTGGTTAAAGGAGTGATTCCATATTAAAGTATTTTTTCACTCCCTTTTAATTTAGGTGCAGACAAATTCCTTTAAAACTGAAATCGTGCTCTTTATATCTTATTCTATTAGGAGTTCTTCAGAGGAAAGGAATCGAGGCACATTTAGTAGTGTTGCTAGCACGTCCAGGGCAGCTGCAGCCTGCCAAGTCTTTTATAAACTCGGGTGAATATTCACAATATTCCCCCACATCAGGGTATGAGACACTGAATGATCTCCCTGAGGTGTTTTAGCTAGAGGTGCAACGAAGGCTGCTCAACCATTTGCTGCACTTAATCACCTTTGCCTTGGAAAGTTCAGAGGTTTCATACCTAAAAAACTCCTCTCAGATGATTCCCAGCTATGAGTAAGAGCTCGGAAGCATTTCCCTGAGCAGCAATCACACAGTGGCAAACTGGACTCCTCACAGAAGGGATGTGAGAGGGGAGGAAGAGTCCATGGCCAGCGGCTGAGCCTCGGCCAGCAGAGCAGAGCTGAAGCTGCTCCGTGCTTGGACACAGCCCCGTTCCCAGAGCCTCCCCACGCTCTGTCCCTGCACGGGGACACCCTGGCCAGCACTGACCTGCGGTTGTACCACGCAGTGCTGTGAATTTAAACAGCCCTTTCCAGGCTCGGGCTTGAAAACTCCTCTTTTTCAGGAGTAATTCCCTTTAAGTCAGTGGATTTACACAATGGATTTGCTGCTGCCAGAAGAAAATCAGGCCTGTAGAAAGACACGCATTCTTTGCCAAGGAAATCTCAGAGCTAACTACTTGAATTGTGCAGTCAGGCTGCAGAGAGGTCAAGTGGACAGACGACAGGGCTGGGACATATAGGAAGTTCCTGGTTCAAACCTCAGCTCTTAAAATGTCATGTGTTGTGACCTTGGGCGAGTCAGTTCATCCCCTCATACCTCCGCTTCCCCCTTTTCCTTTGTCCCACTTGTCTGCTTAATTTGGAATTTGTTCCAAGAAGGGTGCCTTGCCTCATGTGTCGGGCTGGGGCACTGACACCTCACCTCCCCCTTGCTGGAGGACTGGATTGAGGCCTTTGTTTCCTCCCAGCACCGACCCCCTGCTTCCGTACCCACGAGCAGGGTTACACGAGACCATCAGCTGTCCTTCAGGGGACAGGCAGACCTGTCACCCCGTGGGATAGCACACATCCCAACACCGGCCTGGGAGCATCTGGCACTGGTTATTTCACAGTCAGGGCTGGGAGGTGGAAGAAGGTCCTCAGTTTGAGCAGTTGCTTCACAGCACTGATCACTAAAGATCCTTTAAAATGAAAGCTCTGACCCTACAGAGTGGAGCCATGAGCTTGCGATGAGTTCAGCTGGCACCAAATGTGGGTCACCGGCATGAAAAGCCTCACGGGCTGGAATTTGTGTCTATAGTGTGTGGGTATGTGTGTGACTGTCAGAAGCAGAGCCAGGCCAGGAACCAGCACTCCTGAAAAGCCCCATCTGTTTGTCTCAGCTCCTTCCCACAGCGGCTCGGTCGTTATCGGTGGCAAATGTCCAGAGTCACTTGTCACGCACAAAGCTGCCAAAAATCATTAAAACACAATGGCCCCCTGTACCAGCCAAGTGTAAAACTGTTCCAAAGGGAGCCTGATAAACACGTATATGCCTATAATAGCCCAGAGAGAGGCAGGTACTTCCCATGTGCTTTAGCGAACCGAGCAGCCTGTGAGATGCTGCAATCAGATATTCCTGCCCTTTTCTGTTGTGCGAGCGTGTTTGATGGCGAGGGGAAGGGGAACAAAGCAGGTGGCTAATGGGCTGTTTTCTGTTTCAGTGGAGCATGACAGAGAGTTTCACCATCAGCGCTGCCACTACCGAGAGTTCAGGTTTGATCTCTCCCGAATCCCGGAGGGGGAAGCGGTGACGGCGGCCGAGTTCAGGATTTACAAGGATTACATCCGCGAGCGCTTCGACAACGAAACCTTCCAGATCAGCGTCTACCAGGTCCTGCAGGAGCACCCGGGAAGGTGAGCGACCCACAGGGAGACCTGTGAAAACACAGGCGCAGTTTGTTCCTCCAGGGAGTTACATCCAGTGCTTCTGGAAGTCTCGGTGCCATCAGCAGGATGGGTTTGACATGGGAGCTGTGCAGGGAATCGCAGCCGATGCTGCTGCAGCAGGCACACAGCTCCTGAGTGTGGTGACATGGGGAGAGGTGCCCCGTGAGCCTCCCCGTGCCCCAGGGAGCATCCCCAGCACTCCTGCTCTGGCCCCTGGGAGCACCCAGTGGCCTGGCCGTGTGCTAGTGCAGGAAAACTAACATAAACCAGGAATATTTCAAGATATCTGGAAGTATTCCCCCCTCCCTCCTGCCTCTGATGGATCCTGAGGTGGCAAACCCAAATGCTTCCTTTGGAATTGTAGCTTAATTATCAGCCCTTATTATCAAAGGCATTCGAGCTCCCTAATTAACAAAGACAGACGACACCATGCTTTTTATATTGACTGATTGTTTTGCATGTGCAAAACTACAAGATGAGATATTAAATCCCTTCCAAGCAATTATTAATGTGTGCCAAGCTCCCTGACAAATCCTCCAGGGAACTTGAATAAGAACATATGTTCAATTTTCTCATCTGGTTTTAGTTCCAATTAATCAGCAATCCCAAACCACTTATCAAAGGCACTTAGTTTCATTTGCACATATTTCTTTCACATACAAATCCTACCAAAAGTGAGATTGCATTTATTTACGTGAGAAGTATTTACAGTCACATTCTAGTCAGAAGTTATTCTTTAAGACTACTAAATATGGGCTAATAATACTACAGTCCCAACTTAGGTTTATGAAAAAAGAAACACTAGGGATTTAAAAAGTGAAAAGTCCAAAAGGGTAAGAAAAAAAGTATAGTCAGGACTCTGGCTTTATAGTTTTATAAGAGCTAATAAAAATGCAGAAAAAATTGAAATATGTCAGGAAACCTTGTCAACTTTCTTTAATGGGGAATATTTCTACTGGCTTTGCTGAATGGTAAAAATATTTAAGCACTGGTGTGTTTTCTTCCACATCTGAAATTCTGATTTTATAGCTTAAAACTCACAGTTCTCCTGGCATTTCTAATGATGCAATTATTTGCAGTGTTTGGGGACTGTGCTAAAATTAATCTATTTTTATCAAACGGTGACAGTTCAAACTATGCATTTTAACCAGGCCTTCCTTCAAGGAGAAGGCAACAAGCCAGAACTGTGCAGGACCCATTACATATCCTGCTTACCATAAGCATTTCAGTTTATTCCCTCTTGTTCCAGAGGCAGCAGCCTCCCTTTGCTGTATTTCTCGAGTAGATTATTTATGTCCAACCTGCAGGATGACTTTCTGCTGTTGGGAAGAGCAGAAACTGTAGATGTGTTGGCAGAGGCACCAAGCTGTGTGCCAGGGCACTGGGGAATTGCCAGAGACCTGCTTTGGAATAAATGACCTTCCTCATCAGATGCCAGGGAAGTTCTCCCTCAGGTCCTGATGAGTGAGGTGCCCATTAGGAATCTTACTGACAGAGGCAGAGGGAGATCTGATATCTTAATTTTACACTGGTGCATCCACAGGTTTGTTACACCTTTGTTTAGAGAGCGTGGCAGGGTACTACTAGACACAGTTGTGTGTGGAGCAGCAAATGTTTCTTCAAACTCTCTCCTCCACTAATTCCTGTTCCTAAAGGAAAAAAAGTGTACGCAGAGGGCAGGCATATACATGAACCACTGTCTGGAAGAGGTGAGGAATCTTGCTAATTATACAGATGTTCCAGCCACAAGATTAGATGCAATTTTACTGCATCATATTCACCACAGGAACACTATTTTTAATGAGTGTTCATGCATATTCCCCTTTTACATACATTTTGGCACAGGCTATGGCAAGTTTTGAACAGCTTGTCCTGAAAAAATATCCCTGTTGGTTTGGATTGACCAAAGGTAAAAATATTGTCACTAACATTTGTAAAAATATTTGCTCTTTTTCTGCATTTTTCCACTGACATTTTCCACCCGGCTCTGTCACAGCCCAGCCATCCAAGTCAGTGTGTCATTGGGCAAGTGGAGAAAGAAAACAAACTCTCTCCAGTGCTGATCAAAAAACACCCGTTCACTTTGATGCTCCCTTGGCTGTTTGTCTCCTCCTGAGCCAGCCCCATCCGACGTTGTTAGCAACAGGAGCAAAACAAAGCCAAACCCTCCCCCCCATGCAGGCAGGGAAACCTCGGCTGCCTTCGGGTTTCCTTCTGCCAGGGCTCTTCTGCTGACACACGAGCACTGCTGGGACTCCCTTCTGAGACCTGAAACACGAGGGGTTCTCCAGGCTGGTGCTGCTCCTGTGCCCGAGGCACAGCAGCTCCTGGGGCAGCTCAGCAGCATCTCACACACAGCAGAGAGCAGGACGGCTTCCAGAGCCTCAGAGCAGCACAGGGCGAGCTGGAAAGCCCGAGCTGAGGGTGACTGGAGAGATTTTCCTCCGTGAGGAGGCCAGGGGGTTTGCTGAAGGCAGGATTTTCAGTTAAAGCACAGGTGAGCCTCCAGTTTGCAGGGTGTGATGGTGCCCTCAGCTCACACAGTGCAGAGGTATGAGCAGCTCAGCACTTAATGACTCCACGAGTTCAGACAGGTTGGAGGTATCTAACCAGCAACATCTCTGGTGTGCACTTCGTTGTCAGTGAAAAATACAGGCTTAGGTGTTTCCAGAGCAGCAGCTGTACCCCCCAGAGTATTCCTGAAATCCTGTCCCTCAGCAGCACAGATATTTGAGGGGTAGAAGCTCTCCCCTGTCCACCTGCTCAACCGAACAACCCTGGCAGTAAAAATGGGAGCCCAGCCCTGTCCTTTGCAGAGGAGATGCCACTTGGACTTTGACTACTAGAAATTATTTCTCTGTCAGACTGAAGATGTTATTACAGGTCTTCGTAGGAAATCAGGCTAAATGATCAAATATTCTGACTTTTCCAAATTTTTCATTGCAAGGCAAGCTCTTCAAACTGGCAACATCTCCTTGATGAAAAGGCATGCACAGCATTCTTTAGTCACAGGGCATCAGTTATGCACTTTAGGCAAACAAGTACATTCATGAACAAAAATGTCCCAAATATCATAAACACTGAAAACACTTGATGTTTTAACTGGTATATGTCTCATAGCTTTCGAGTGCATAGCTCAAAGTCCAGTGACTCATGTCCAAATTCTGCTGGGGTTCGTTGCTCACTCACCCAAAATCCTGGGAAAGTGTTTTACAAAACCAGTAACTGACTTGAGGAAGGTGCCAAGCAGCAGGACACCCAGTTCCTGTTTGTGGTGACAAACCCCTCTCAGAGGGAGCTGCAGGTGGCCCTTGGGGAGCCAGGTGTTGCTCACATCTCCTCCCTCCTGGAAAAGGAGGGAGAGCAAAGCAGATCCCAGTGCTCAGTCAGGGCATCACCCTCAGTTTATGAACCTGAAGCTGCAGAAAAAATGCAGACTGTAGAGCTGCCCTAAACCCCAGAGCTCGATCCTGCTGTTCTGCCTGCACCTTTTGAAGCTGAAATATCTCATCCCAGAGTTGCATCTCCGATTTCGTTGGACTCAGCACTGCAGAGTGAATCCCAATCCCTTTGAAGTCGATGGGAGTTTTGTTACTGGAGAGAATAAAACCAGGTACTTGACCAGCCTTTGGTAATTGAAATGTAGTTGTTACATGTTCACTTTGTGGCCATTATGGATTTCACAGGCTTCAAAGGCAGTGATTTGAATGCTCATGTTACCAGGCCTACAGAAAAATCAGATCTTGCAGGATGCATTCCTGGGTTTGACTTGCAGCTGGAACGCTTTAGCTTGAACTTCAAACTACACCACTGCTGCACCAGATCAAACCTGAGCCCCTCTCCAGACCCCTTTCTGCTGTTCATTGGAGTCTGGTTCCATGTTGTGGGTTGAAACATGTAATTCTAGTACCTAAGAAAGGCTTAGGCCCACCAACCCATAAAGCAGATGTGCCTTCTTTTTGGAGCATTTTTAAGTACAGTGTGATCGTTCTGGGGATGGTGCAACACTGCACAGTTTGGCTTAATGATGTGCCCCAGCACCCTGGCAGTGTCAGAAAATACTGACAATAACTTCGATTATAATTTTTTGGTGATTTATGTGCAATTCAGCTGATAACTACATTCATCTCTCAGCAAGCAGCAAGGGAACTTCAGCCTGGAAATCCTGCAGCTCTCCAAGAACAGAGCTGTGTCTGGTTTTCTCCTTCAGACCGTTCCTAAAAGCCACTGCAGCCTGCAAAACCGCTGCCAAATCTTGAACTTAGCAAGGCACAACCCTTCACAGGCACTCGAGGAGCTGCAGGAGGCATTTTGCATACCCCGGTGGGTCCTTGCTGGGGTAAGTGATGCACTAATGAACAGCCCTTAGTGCTGAACAGAAACAGCTGCACAGAAAGGGTCAGAGAGATGTGTACAACCCCATTTCTCTCAGCACTGATTGTACAAGAGGCTTCATGTTTAGGAAACATGTTGCATCTCACAAACAAACTCTCATTGCCACTTTTAATCAGCCTTTGAGGCCTGGATCTCACCTTTCTCCAACACCGTGTAGGAAAGACAGCACAGCTGCTAGAAACACACAAAACAGAATCAAGAATCCGCCGAAATTTTAAAGTGAATTTAGTTTTTCCCTAGGTTCAACAGCATTTACACAGATCTGTTTCACTGCCAGCACACCCAGTTTTCAGACCAATCCTTGGAAGGCACCTCCACCAAACTGTATTCCTGCTGTGGACATCCCTTCACCTGGCAAAGCCCCTGGGCTGTGTTTGGCTGGTGGCTCCTGCCCCAGGGCATGGGGAGGGCTTTTATCAGTGGGGAGAGCTTTATCAGTAGGGAGAGTTTTATCAGTGGGCAGAGTTTTATCAGTGGGCAGAGTTTTATCCGTGGAGAGGGAGAGGGAAGGATAAGCAGGGGATCCCAGGCACAGGGAAGGGAAGGTGTGGGAGGAGGGCTGCATCAGGTCTGTGTACAGAGGGTGTTGCAAACGTGCCAGGGAGAGGCCCAGGGAGATCCTGGGGCCCTCTCAAAGTAGGAAAGTCTGAAAAATATTTTCCTAAGCTTGTCTTTGGACAGCTGCAGCTGACTTTAAGCAATGACACCAAGCAAACTGGAATCTGGATACGGGCAGGTTTTTAATCCAAACAGATGTCTTCTAACCCCACATCTCCTCTCACCCTCCCAGGATGCCCTTTTTGCCTTCTCCTCCCTCCACCTGCTCAAACCTGGATGTGAATAACCCCCTTCCCTCCGTGCCAGCTCTGTCCTTGGGCTGCCTGTTGGAAAACTTCTACTGTGCCTGAGACCCAAACAGCTCCTCTAGGGTTAGAATATGGGTCAGGAGGAGAGGACTGTGCTCCTGGCTTAGACACTGTGATTTACGTGCTGAATCAATGAGAATTCAGCATATCCATGCCTCAAGTGTTTCCTACTTTAAAACAGGAGCAGGAGGGTTAACCCACATTTGTAAAGCCACTCAAAGGCTGTTGCAAGGTGTAACTGCGTGGTTGCTGATGGGTTTGTAATTCCTGCAGGTAGCAGGGAGGGCTCAGGGCAGCCAGGTGGGCTCTCTGGGTTGGGGGAGTACCTGATGCAGGCAGGGGACAGCAGGACCTGCTGCTGCCAGGACAGGGCCAGGTGAGCCAGGGCTCTGGGGCTGCTCCCAGCACAGAGTGCTGGCTGCTCACAGAAATCACCTTGTCTTGCAGTGTAATGGAAATTGCCAAGAGTCACCGTCCCTGCTGCTGCCTGTCCTTTTTCCCATTTATTTTTATCCCACTTGGAAGTGCTCATTAGTGTTTACTACCACTTGTCAACCAGCAGCTTGAAATAACAGGGCTGACGAGGGGGATGGGGACAGTGAGTGAGGAAAACAGACGTAAAAGCAGGGACTGTTTGGCAAGAGGACTGTCCTAAAATA
This sequence comes from Platysteira castanea, assembly GCA_013397175.1. Taxonomy (NCBI): domain Eukaryota; kingdom Metazoa; phylum Chordata; class Aves; order Passeriformes; genus Platysteira; species Platysteira castanea. Next base: position 556,278 of record VYXC01006788.1, on the reverse strand, counting down.
GTGCAGACCTTACAGCATTATAGTCTATAAATGCAGAGTTTCATCTCCTGCTCTCTTGCTGATGCAGAATTTCTGTCTCATGTTTTCACTGAGTCTCTCTCTCTCTTGTCCATGTTCTCCTCGGGCCCCAACTCTCCAAGGCAGGAGATGAGGGCAGATGCTGCGTTCCTCATTTTTGCATATGTTTCTAGTGTTTATGGCTCCAAACCAAACTGCATCCTAGAGACTGAAAAAGTTCCCCAGCAAAAGGCAAACAAGCCATACACACTATTTTCACAAAGCTTCATGGTTGTTAATCCTTTCTCTTATTTTAGAATTGTTGTGTTGCAAGGTGGTAACTCTCTTCCTTACAATTTCCTTTCAGGATACTCTTCCCTGCCTTTTCTGTACTTGTGTTCTCTTATTTCTTTGCTCATCTCCACAATCCTCACTTCTTCCAGCCCTTTTCTCTCTCACTAAATATTTGTGATCCCCTTCCTTACCACCATCAGCCCTTTGGCAGCTCAGCCCTCCCACCTCCATAGCTCCAGCTGCTTCCCAGACACGATCTCACATGCATCCTGCCCAGCCACCCTCACGCTGCAGTACTTGTTACTCACCCCTGAGCCCAGAAAACAAGTTCCCTAAGGAAGTTTCACAGACCACACAGCAGCTATAGGACCTGTACACAAATTTTTGGGAGTGCTTTCTAACAGGAGGTGACTCTCCTGCCTGGCAACCAGTGCCAGACACTACTAAAGACATCAAATGTCAACCTCCTGTCCTCATCCCAGGCTCCACTGTGAGCCTGATGCTTGAGAAAACAGAGCAGAAAGGCCCAAATTTTATCATTGCTAAAAGCTCTGACACTCCCGCTGATGTCAGATCTTTGAACGCTGAGCCATTTTGATGTGGTCTCAACAAAACATACTTGTGGTCTGGATCCAGACTTCATAATTTATGTAACTCTAATCTAGACATTAACATTTCCATGTCCCAGCTTAATTTTTTTGTAAAAGGAGGATCATGTGCCTTTCCTATCTCTTGCTCTGGTAAAAGGCTCGGGACAGTTTCCTGCATGCACTGAAGCTCTAAAATGAAGGGGCTGAATGCAGGGCCAAGGAACCCAAGGGTTTTTTTGCCTCGTAACAGCAGAGCCATCATTCACATCACTCCAAGAACATGCTCTGTGAGTGCACGGTGGGTGAGGCACAGAAGTGAGATGTGCCCTGGAAACCTTTTCTCTTTGTGCTCAGATCTTTATCTCACAGCTAAAATAAAACCCAAACCAGCCACATTAGTTAGACTTAACCAGCACTATCTTCTGTGACGAGTCATTAGATGGGAGCCCTCAGAGCAAATGTTGTTTAAGTCTCAGCAGAATAACATTTCTTTGCTGTGTTTACTATGTCTTGTCCAACAAGGATATCTCGAGGGCTGGCTGTCTATTAGCTGGTGATTTAGTGCTGTTTGCCCTGTCTTTGGAGAGCAGGACATTCCACTTGAAGGAGGTTGTTCTTTTTGAAAAGAACAAGAGGTTTCTTTTCACTGCAACAGGAGCCACAATCTCAGGAGTCTCTGCTTGCAACACCAGCCAGGTTTTGCATCCCCTCCCTGGCCACTGCTGGTGGGCCAGGGCGGAAAGTGCTGATCCAGGAGCGCTTGAACTCCTCCAAAGAGCATCTGACACGGGGCTTTTTGGGGTCCAAATGTTCCAAGTGTGTGTGGGAAGGACACACATGTCTTTTGATCTCTCTCACTTCGGGCTTCCCCTCCAGGCCTATTGTTTGCACATTGCTGTAACTACAGGAAAACAAACGCATTATACAATTTCCCAGGCTGACTCACCCTGGTACTTGATGCCTCATGTTGTCTGGTTACCCCGATTGCATCATGTCAGCATGGGGAGCTTACAGGCTGGTTTTTCTGAGTAATAATACTGCAGTTGAGCAGTAGCTAAAAACAAAAAAAATTATCATTATTGCTACTATCATCAACCTGCAAACTACAAGGGGGGGAAAAACCAAGCAAGCCAAGTCCCTGTTAACTAAAACTTGTGTGAATCATGAGTTCCAGTCAGGAGCCATACTTAAATAATGGAGTATGTGAATATAAAAACCCTTTACTCGTGGAAACTTGGCCTCAGCCACTGGAACGGGCCAATCCATGCAACTCCCTCACCCCTGGCTCCTCTGGGATGTGTTTGGTTCAGTGTGTTGTAAACAGGGGAAGGGTGGGAGGTGTCCTGCGCTGTGGGAACGGGGCCATTGCTCCTGGGTGGGGATGAAACCCCAGGAAATTTGTGCCCTGGTTAGAGCTCAAGCATCTTGCTGTAACTAATGGGACAGGGGTTATCCGTCCTCTTTAACTTCAGTTTTCCTGGGAGCACCCAGCAAAGCTGCCTGAGCTCCCAACACCTGCACTGAGCCCCTGCACTGCTTCACCACAGCCCACTCCTGAGCCACCCCCTTGGCTCCCAAACAGCCACGGAAATGCTCCCACAGCATCCCCTCTGCCCTAGCCAGGAGGTGTTGCAGCAAGCCCAGTTCTGAGGTAGGGCTTCTTCCACAAACCAGAACTTTGCTGAAAAGCGGGCTCTACCTGCGCCCTCAGCAGCACCAGCTGCGTATTCAGCCACGGGGTATCCAAAGCCATCCTGCTTTAGGCAGGAAACACAGAATCCTCCTCCTGCCCGCCCTGTGTGCTCACGTGCTCTGCAGGAACTCATTTCAGAAATTTAATTTCACGTAAGCCAGCACAGAGTTGGAGGCGGGTGGTGACATCCCTTAGCTCACGGAGGAAAGCCATCATCTCACACTCTGGCCCACGAAGGTTGAAAGGAAAGCTAAATCATAAAAGCATTGCAAAAACCCCTCCTGTCCTGCGTGGGACAAAAGCTTCTAATTTCTTGGTATCTCAAAGGGAAAATAATCACTCAAAGCTGTGAGTCAAAAGCCTTTATGCCAACAGCTCTCCTCAGATTCAGTTCTGACCACTCGATGTTTCGTGCAAACAAGAGGCACTGTGCAAACTCAGCTAAATATATATATTTGCACTGATAAATCCATAGTGACAAATTTCATAAGGCCTTCTTTAAAGCTTTGAGCATGTGATTAAAGGGGTTTTCAAGGATAGTTCTTCACTCAAAAGGATATAATTACACTTGAACAAGTTATCATGTTTGTTCACTGTAGGTACAAAAGCAGCTCTTACAGGACTTGTCTAGACACTTCCACCACGGGTCTTTGTTCTTCTTTTAAAGTAATTTTTAATAAAAGAACTGTAACAGTATCCATTTTTTTATCTGAGTTTTATCTCCTTTTCTGGTAACTGAAGATTCCTTCCCTTATAGAACCTGTGTTTTCTCAAATTTTAACTTTTCAGACATTTGCCAGGAAACATCTTGCAAATCTGAAATATTTTCACTTTTTTCAAAAGAACAGAATCTCTCTGTTTAGGATCTTTTTAATTTTCTGATATTACCTGTTCAGCTAGAGTAACCCAGCAGCGGCCTTTAAAAAAAAAAACCCCAAGGAATGAGTTGGAAAAAGATTGTGACCCACAGTAGTGCAGATTGTGACTGTGCAGAGGTGATTGCCTCAATCAGCTATCTGTAACCCCAGATGAGCAAATTTTTAAAAAAGCTATTACATATGATAATATATGCACACCAGTGTTCCAGCTGGCTTGCACCAACACTACAATTACACATAAAAGTCAGGAAATTATGTGTGGAAAGGCTAATGAGCAGCACTGTCTGCCCAATTACCAGGTTTGCATATGCAAACAGTAATTCTGCAGATCTGTGCCTGGCGAGCGTTTTTTGAGGGTGCATCAGGAGCTCAAGGCTAAACTGTGACAGCAAAGTAACCCCAAACCACCTCAACTCTGCTTCAACCCATCCTCCCTTCTGTGAAGAGACGAGAAGCTTCATCTGAGGGTGATTAGAGGGGAGCACACACCAGCCCAGCTCCGCCTGTCGCCGAAATCCCAACCCCGTGCGCTGCCTGAAGGGTGTCTGTGCATGCCTGTGGAGACTCCAGTGGAAATCCTGGCCAACTGGGAATTCTGCTTCTTTGTTCCAGGGATTCAGATTTGTTCCTGCTCGACTCCAGAACGATCTGGGCTGCAGAGGAAGGGTGGCTGGTGTTCGACATAACCGCGACCAGCAACCACTGGGTGGTGAACCCGCAGCACAACCTGGGCCTGCAGCTCTCCGTGGAAGGGACTGATGGTGAGTGTCACACACCAGCAGCAGCCAGGGAGTCCCTGTTTCACGTACATGATTCCCAGCCAGGGGAAGCCCTAAGCATTCAGCACTCTTTCCTTTGAATAGGATTTGTTAAGCGCGTTTTTCCTGGTTTTGCCTAAGAAAACAGCCCACAGACGTGTGGGATGTTAGGGATGCACTCAGATGCTGTAGCAGACTGGTGAGCTGCCTGCAGTCACTCCAAGCACACATCCCCATCAATCAGTCTATACACTGTTGGCTAATCTGTAGATAACACAATCCAGTCAAGGAAAGAGGAATAAACTTTGCTGTGTGCAAAAAGACACAGCTGAGTGATGCAGGGGGCTGTTGCCCATTGGCACAGAAGTCCTTTCCAATTCAGAAAACAGCCAGGAACCATTTGAATTTTCTTTGTGTCAGTAAAAATGGTTGGTAAAGTCATACCTGGTCTGGACTCCATGGTCTGCAAGGCGTGGTACAAACCTGTGAGGTTTGGGAATGAGTGGGAAGAGTTGGCCCTGAAACATCTCCAGAAAGGAATCAGGCAGGGAGTTTTCCTAATCAGACCTTAGCTAAAACGTCATGCTGCTTTGTCTCAAAATTAAGACTGCCAGTGCTCACTTAGAGATTTGTGCAAATATCCTGGATTTTCTGGGGGTTCCCAGGACCTGGGACTGTCTGGAACTGCCTGGCTACCCCACAGGAGTAGTTTAAGCAAAAGCCACCTCAAAACTACTATAAATATTCCAAATGTAGTTATCTAAGGACATGCTTTCATTCTCCAGATGTGCATCTGAGACATCACTTGCTCTTGGTTTTCATGCAACTCCTGCAGATTTCCAGCAAGTAGCATTTTGCATAAAGACTCTGCAAAGCAGTGTTGGAACAGGCAACCTAGAGAGAGTCATTTATGTGAATGTGTGATTTAACTCATGTGAGACTGCACAGAGAGGTGCACAGGGTTTGTTTTAACCTGCCCTTTCTGAGGAATCAGTGAAGGCAGAAACCCAAACACAGATACAAAGAAGCAGCTTCACCATGGAAATTACTAGGCCCCGCCCCAAAACCAGCCACCTTTTGCCATCTTTGGACAAAGATTCAAATTTAACCTGACTTACCAGTTAATCTTAACTCTTAAAGGACAGCCAAGGCAAGCTTAACCCCTTTTCATACATTTGTCCTTAGTTTTAGTTTCCAGTTTGCCTCCTAAATGAAACACTTGGGAGCACAGGAGTTGTGTCCTTCACCATGGCACATTTGTTCAATTGTGGTTCAAATATAGAAAACCCTTCAAGACCCAGCCCAGAGTCCACAGAAAAGTGATAGCTGGAAGTAGGCTGAGTATCTCTGAGCACTATGGATTCTCCAGTCTCACACTCACACTCTTCTACTGATAAAGCCTTATCTCTCTGTCCTGCCCCAGCCTCACCTCGTGATTTTACAGCCAAAGTCAATCCTGGTTTTAAGCATAGGCTGGAAAAGGCAGCTGATTTATAAATGTGTTACAGATTTTCAATGGAGCCTTTTCAGGATCCTACAGGCAGGGAAGTGCTGCGGCCCTGCACACATTTAGGGTCAGCCTGTCTGCTCTGCTGCAGCAGTTAGAGATGGGCCCTTACAAACACAACCTGTCACAGATAGAGCTCTCAGAGATATGAACAAACTCAGCCAGATCTCTCAGGAGTGCATAAAGAAACCATACTCCTAATGTGAGTCAAATAACAGATGAGAATGCACTTATCAGTGGGAATTTCTGATTTCACCTCTTTGCAAAGTAACTTGCTGCTTTCTCCAATTTGCCATTCTCCAATGGATTAACAAAATACTTTGATTAGCCTGTCATTAAAAGTTAGAAAAGCCAACTGCCGTGTTTATAAAGTAAATACAGAGATACAGGGGCTGATTGTCTGCTTGTCTTCCGTAACCAATTTCCCTGGCAGCAGACATTTGTACTCACATATTTCCACCATACACATGAATTTTTAATTTAATTTGCAATGGCAAGGACGTGTCTTTCCTTGCTCACCAAGTTTCATTTTGGATTTAGCCCAACTGTGTGCTCTAACAGCTGCTTTTACACCTGAACCTCAGATGAAAATCATGTGCTGTAAGCACAGCAGGATTTTGATGCAACACTATATGCTTGGGCAATCCTCAAGGCTTTAAATGAAGTAAAAAACCAGAATAAATCAACCTCCAACCTTTCTCTGTATCTGCTGCTACATGATCTGTAATCATGAAGAAAATACAGCCTATTTTAAAAAAAAGTCATATAAAATAAGTGAACTGAGAGCCCTTTGCCTGCTCTCCCTGGCCGGGCTGCCTTGCAGGGCTTCTCCAGGAAAGTGTCAGCTGTCCTTTGGCACGTTTGGTTTGTGGCTGACAAGGCCCAGCTCTGTCCTTAGCAAAAGGATCACAAAGCCATTAACACAAGTTGGACATTGCAGCAGCACTCAATAACTTGGGACAGCATAATCCTGGATATCACCTCTGCATCTCACAGCAACACCCAGACATCCCTTGACAGCAACAGGGAGAAACATTAAATTTCCCACTGCCACCCTCTCCTTGCCTTTTTGGTAAAGAATTAGTTTAGTTCTACAAAGAAACCAACTAATTATCCTTTACCAAAAATCAAATTATTCTAAAGCCCAAGACGAAGGACATATGGATGATAATTAAAGTTTTGGTATGATGCTGGCAAGATGCAGCAATAAGCAAAATGTTTCCAAACATTTGTTTCTCTCAGCTAAGGTATATCTGGAACTCTGTCAGCATTTCATACAAGGCATTTTTATATTAAGCTAATAACCTTCCAGTGGGAATTTAGTGTTCCTATGGGCTGAGTTTTATGGTTCCTTTTATAGGATCACTGCAAATTATGGGTTGGTGAACTTAAAGAAACCCCTCTAAAGAATGCAGGAAAAGCTAATGCTGAGCGGATTTGGGGTAAAATAATTATATGTAGGACTATTTTATGTAACTTTTACACGCAGATATAAAATGAATTTAGCTGTGCTGGAGCTGCTCTTGTCAGAAGCAGCTTTGCCCATTAAGTCCGGGTCCTTGCTGGGTGGATGCCGTGCCCAGGATGACCCTCCCCTGGCAGCAGCTCTGCCCTGTGTGCTCCTGGCTGCTGGCAGAGCTGCCGCAGGACTCTCATCAGCCTGTGGTGCTTCCAGGACAGAGCATCAACCCCAAGCTGGCGGGGCTGATCGGCAGGCACGGCCCGCAGAACAAGCAGCCCTTCACCGTCGCCTTCTTCAAAGCCACCGAGGTGCACCTGCGCAGCATCCGCTCCACGGGCGGGAAGCAGAGGAGCCAGAACCGGTCCAAAACACCAAAGAACCAGGAAGCTTTCCGGGTGTCCAACATTGCAGGTACAGCACAGGCGGCTGGGTCCCTGTTTCTGGGCTGTTATCCCTCCCATGTTATCTGTTTGTGGTCCCTTTGGTACATCACTGGTTTGAAACGGTGTGGGATTTGGGGTTATGCCAAAAACGGCGGGAAAAAGAATGTTTCTTAGAAGCAATGTTAAATTGAGGGATTTCTTAACCCAAATTTAAAGAACCCCCAAGCACCTAACCATAAAAAACTCCTTTTCTCCCCTATGAAATAAATTCTCTTTTTGGAATGGAAGATCATTGCATTACAGCAATGAACAAGTGATCAGTGGATCTGAATCCAAATGCTGTCCATTTTCAGACTTTGTGATTTTAAGTTTAGCCCCTAAATAGTGTCGTAGTCCCAAAATTCTTGCACAGAAGAAGAAAACCCATTCATTCTTGGGATAACCATGGCTGTTCTGGGGGGAGCTGTGCTTCCTAATTTGGAAGAAAACTCCACCAGGCATTTGAAATAGAAATGTGGCTTAATTATGTGATACCTCAGAGTAACAGGCCCTTGGTGACTGTCCCAGCAGGAGCCACAGCTCAGGGCTGGCTCTGCTGAGGCAGCGGCAAATTCCAGCTGCTTCTGGGAACGCCTCACTGAGAGGAAGGGGAGGTTGTGAGAGGCAGAAAGAAAGGAAAAACAGAGCTTCCAATCATATTTTTATAGAATCATTAAGGTTGGAAAAGACCTCCAAGATCATCAAGTCCAACCTTTGACCAATTCCCAGCTTTTCAACCAGCCCAGAGCACTGAGGGCCATGACGAGTTGTTTCTGAAACACCTACAGGGATGGGAACTCCACCACCTCCCTGGGGAGCCCCTTCCACTGCCTGGCCACCCTTTCAGAGAACAAATTCTCCCTGAGCCATTCTTTCTATTTGGGTCTTCAGCTCAGGCTGCATGTCCAGGATGGACACAACTTCAAAACTGCACTGATTCTCCTTTTGTGTGTAGGCAGTAATCAGAGAGACCTGCATGCTGCCATTTGGAGGTCAGAGGAAGTCCAGGGAAAAAAAATAAAGATAAAAAACCTACTTTCGCAGACCTTTTTTGGCTTTGCACAAAAATACCAGAAGGGCATTTCATATACGTTGAACCCAGCCATTATCATATAACTAAAACAACTAAAAAAAAAGCCATAAGTGCACCAGATGAGCAGCGGTGCCTCGCTCCCTGCTGGGAGCTGGGGGTGCTGGGGCAGCCCAACCTCATGGCCACCATTGTCCCCTGACAGAGAACAGCAGCAGTGACCAGCGACAGGCCTGCAAGAAGCACGAGCTCTACGTCAGCTTCAGGGACCTGGGGTGGCAGGTAAGGGCCGGGCGTGACCGGGCCGTGACAGGGGTGCCTTGGCACGTCACTGCAGCAGTGAGATCAAGCCCCTAACTGGAATTTTAATTTTAAATCCTGAGGGGAAAAATATTGTACACTGCCTGTAGCATGCTGAAGTGCTTTTGCTAAGCTGGGTGTACGAATATTTAGTGCGAGACTGGCTGGAAGCTCAAGACACTCAGGTCCTTTGGGGAGCTGTGGCCCTGTGGGGCCTCTGGCAGTGGTGAAGGCACACATGGCTCTCCATTTTCATCTACCTGTTCTTTTAGACCTGGTTAAAGACATTTTCCTTCCTGAAAGCTTGTGTCTGCACTGTGTTGCTGGGTGAAGTGATGCTTGTTGACAGCCAGGGGGACACTGCTGAATGGATAAACAACCGAACCCAGATGTTCAGCTACTCTGTGGGCACATCTGCAGTGTGGGATGTGTTCCCCCAGGAAGAGCAGGCACTTTGGAGGCCTGTAAGAGAGCTTTAGAAAGGCCAGGGGGCCAGATTTTTATTTTGCAGGCCACTGTAACTGTGCATGGATGTGTGAATGGATAGATTTATGTGCTGGTTGGCTTTTTGTTTCACTGCATTTCTGTCTTTCTCCACAACCTAATGGCTTCAATTTAACCAGGACTGGATCATCGCTCCGGAGGGCTACGCTGCCTACTACTGTGAAGGAGAATGTGCTTTCCCCTTGAATTCCTACATGAATGCTACAAACCATGCCATTGTACAGACACTGGTAGGTGCAGCCCATCTCCTAACACAGGGTTACATCTGACAGGTGCTGCTCAGAAATAAATTTATACACAAAAGGGTCTCCCAGCTAACAAGGGAGGGAAGGTCTGCCTTCACTCATAAGGTGCCTGCAGCACCTGGCTCCACACATCTGGCTGAGTGGCCTGAGTTAGCAGCTGGCCAGGAATGACCCTGACTTTGCTGTAGGCACTGGCAGGCTCTCTCTGGTTTGAAAGGGCCCTGTGACAACCTGGTAGGGGTTTAGTCACACTGCAAGGGAAGGAGGGAGCAGGACATGAGCCCCACTGCCAGCATCTCTCAGGAGAACTCTGTAAGGATCCGCTCCGTGCTGCCACCAAAAGTGGATTTGGGGTCAGGCTGAGGGAGAGGCCAGTGAATCCCAAAGTTGCACAGCTCAGCTGCTGTCTGAGTGAGGGTACGGGACAGGCATTGGGTTGCCCAGGAAAAAAGAGTATGGGGGCAGAGAGGGGAAGAGTAAATCTTAACATGCCTCTACTTTTGCTCCCCAGGTTCACTTTATAAACCCAGAGACTGTGCCGAAGCCCTGCTGTGCTCCTACACAACTCAACGCCATCTCAGTGCTCTATTTTGATGACAGCTCCAATGTTATCTTAAAAAAATACAGGAACATGGTGGTGCGAGCATGTGGCTGCCACTAGATTTGTAGGAAAGAGAAAGAAGAAAGAAAAAGAAGTTCTTTGTAAAGAGTGGGTTTGTATGGCTCTGTCTGTGGGGGAGGGGGAAAGGTTGGTGCTCCAGCCATGGGTTTAAAAAAATCCCAAACCATTTTAGGACCAGGCCTCTGAAAGTTCAGACAATGGAACAGTTTCTGGATCTAAAGAGGCATTTGAACACATTTTGTTTTAGTTTATTACAGACAATGAGCTTGTAAACTGAAACAAGCCAGAGAAACCGTTTAAAACCAAATCTGCTTACGAAATTGGCTCCTTCAGTACATACTTTTGCAAATGAGCCTTTCTGGAGATTGCGAACTCACCAGTGTTGATTGTGAGTAAAACAGTAATAATCTATCCGAGGTGAGGCTGTGCTGTGACTAATAAGTGTGTGTAGATCCTGTAACACGGTTTGCAATAAAATAAGTGAACAAAATATACCTGGAGTGAACAGGTATTTTGTTAGAGAATCATTGCTTCCATCCCTCTGCTTCAATTTCATAAGCAAAACCAAGGATGAATTACATGCAACTTCCAGTTTTAAACTATGGTAGCAAAAGCTGGATGTGGATTGACACAAATTCAAAGGACAGATTAGGCTAAGAAAAAAAAAAAAAACAAATGGCAAGCAAAAGACTGAAGAAAAGTGCTTCAAAGAGCAAGAATTTTGGGGTGTACTTTCTATCAACAAGAAAGGAAATTTCCTCTCGCAGCCAGAAACTATTTGAATTTGCTATGAACTTGAAACAGGAAAGCAGCAAAATGCTGAGAAATAGGGATCAAACCTAACATTTAGCTGGGGTATCCTCAGCAGTGCATGCCAGCTAAAGGTCCTGCTGCTGTGTGGAAAATGCCCACTGACTTCCCTGAGGGAACAGGTCCCAACACCTTTCTGGGAGCACGGAGGCTCAAGCACAGAAGGTTCTGAGCTGGGGTGCACACCCAGCACCACACAGACCAGGAACAAGCTAGGAAACCTTCCTGGGGCCAGTGCTTCTGATGAGCTCCCTGCTCTGTTGGCTTCACCTCAGAAACACCCCGAAACAATCCCTTTCAAGGGCCACTAAGAAGCTGGAACCAGAAGCAAGAAAATGTCCCCTCAAGGCTTTTCTTTTTCCATCTTTTAAAGTCACAGGTTACACAAACATCACACTTAAGTAATTAAGGCTCAGTTAAAGTTGCAAGGAAGAAAGCAGAGTTGCAGTAACCAGTCACAAACCAATTCCCCACTTTGGCACGCACCAAAGTAGCATTGGCATAAATTCCACCATGGAGATAAAAAAGAAATAAGCCCAATAAAACACCGTGTCCAGCACATCCAGCTCTAAATCTCCAAACTTCAAAAAGCTAAACCTCCAGCAGATGGGTCTGGGACGTCACAAATCCCTGGAGATGGGTCTCTGCTCAGTGAGGAGATGGGGCGATGCAGCAGCACTGGGGACTTGGCTCCATGTCTTGCCTTAGAAGAGAGTTAGAGAAAGAAGATAAATGAAATTCTGGACTTCACTCACTGCTCTTCTCCCTTTAAGTCACAGATCAAATCCAGACCAGATGCCTCACTTTAAAAAGAACAAGCAAAGGATGAAAAAAACCCCTACTGTCTATGAAATAAAGTGGAAACTTGTTTCTGATGGCCTAATTCTCATCTCATTTAAGTCAATTGGTGTTTTCCCAGCAGTTTTCTCAGTAGCAGGATTAGGCTGATGGGAAAGGGGAAGTCCATCCACGACACTGCTAGGTTGTGGATGGGGGCCTTGGTGAGCAGCTGCCACATTGCCAGATGTGCCTGGCATCCCAGCCAGGCCACCCCAACATCTGCAGGAGCAGCCTGGCTGCAGCAGGCACACTCCACAGCCAGGGCTCCAGCAAACTTCCCCACGGGGAGCCTTTGGGCAAGCACAGCCAGCCACACGGCAGGACAGCAGCTGAAACCACAAGCCCACCTCTCCCGGAGCCTGCAGACAGCACCAGCCACCACCAGCAGCCAAAGCTGCCCTCAGTGCACCCCTGGTTTGGAGTGAGGAATTGAAATCACACAGATGGGAAGCATCTTTTGACATTGTATACATATATACAGCAGTGCTTCTGTAAACCTCCTAAAGGAAGTGAAGGTGCTGCCTAGAAAGTTAAAAGCTAATCGTGCCTGAACTTCCACTATTTAGTAGTCAGGATTAGTTTTCTCTTGCGGGTGTTTCAGTGTCGGTGGTCACTGCGTTGGTGTATTGCATTTTTAACTTGGACCACGGTATCTTGCTGTATAGGACTCATATATTAAATATTATGTGGGGATTGTTTCTGTTTTGGTTTTTTGTTGTTGTTTTTAAGCATAATAACAGGATTTCTGTTGCTAGGCTCAACATCAGCTTCACTGTTTGTACATTTTTATGTAAATAGTTGTCACAAGCGGAAGAAGAATTATTTATTTCCATCTCTGAATTCCTTTTCAATCACATGCAGGAAAAATGATTCTCGGTTCCTAAACACATTTGTTTCCTTATTTAAGAAGGTATTTATTAACAGTTGGCAAAAATGCATACACATTTCTGGTTATTTTCATAGAGCAGTTGTCAGAAGCCTTTTTGTACAAACTAGTAAAATAAATCATTGCAACTTTACAAAAGACATCCCGACGACACTGTGTATCTGTGTGGTTATTCCCTTTTATTCAAAGAACCTTTTTGGCTGCACAATGTTTCATCTTGAGCCTCTGTTTTTGTGCAGCTCAATCTCTATGTACGGGCAAAACTGTCACATGTCATTATTTGGTGCAGCTCCTTCAGTCCAAATACAACAGGGAGGGAAGAATAGCAAAAATATGGATGTGTTTTGCAGACTGTGCTGCAAAGATCCGTGATTGAATTATAGTGCAGCTGTCAGCAGCTGTTTCAAAGAAGCAGGGGGTAAATGAGTTCTGTTTACTGCTAACATAGTTCAGAGATTTAGTCATCCCAATAAAATTATAGAGGCACAAGAAAGGAAGAAAGAAACTCCAAAGAAACATCAGCCAAGAAGCTGACATTTTCTAATTTAGATTGTTTTAGCATATTTGCGAGATGCTGCTGGCATGAGGGTTCCTACTGTGGATACCACACTGCATTTCTATGGAGGCAGCTGAAAAAAAATTATGGTCTAAATCCCTCTATTAACTGAGCATATCTTCGGGACATAACAGCAATTTTGGGGTTCTTGTTTACTTTTAACTGTGAGCAGAGTTGTGCCAGTTTACATAGATATATTTGCTGGGCCAGAGGATTAAATCATCAGCATTTGGGAGTTAATCTGCCATCTTCCATGAGCAATTACAAATTCATAATTAAATTTGCTTTGTGCATTGCTCCGAAAGTTCAGCAAAGCATCAGTGGAAAGGCCTTTATTGATGTAAACTGATACCTACTCAGCTCCTGTAGGCCTGGACTAGTTTTAGAAGGAGAATTCTCTGGTATTTCTCATTATGGCCCCAACTCTCTGCATTTTAGATGTAAGGCAGGGGTGGTGCCAGCAAGGAGAGAAAGAATACGATAATTTTTACTTTGCAGGGCCAGTCTTGCAGCCAACAGCAGCTTTGCCTCTAACTTCAACACATCCAGCCCTATATCAAGAAATATCTGCTGGTTTCCAGCTCTGCCAAATACACTGAACTTGCTGGATGTGCTTTGGAGCAGCTTTCCCAGCCTAGGAGCCAAAACTCCATCCCCAAGCTGGTTGCAGCCTCCCCTTGGTCTGCGGCGCTCCTGTGGCTTTGTCTCCTCATCTACTGTTCTGGAAGAGGAATTCTTGACATGAATACATGCACCACCATAAACTGGCAGGGCCATAAAACCCTCGTGAACGAGATTCCAAACAGCTAGATTTATCTGAGTAATGACATTTTAAAGCACATTTAAAACATTTTGTAGAACAGTTATTTTAGCTTCCTTTCAGGCCAAACTTTGAGGATGTTATGTTTGTTTAATTGAGCTGTTTCAGATCTGTTCCAGTACTGACAAAAAGATCTTTTTGTCCCTATGCAGGAAACTGCCTCCGTTGCTGCCAGTGTTCATATAATAAAAAATAATGTTTTAAATAAGCCTCAGTGCAATGTTAAGGTTCCTGGTTGTTATGGAAGTGCCAGCTGCAAAGCCCAGAACCAGAGAGGAACAGCAGAACCTGCACGAGTGCAGCTCAGGGCACGGCCAAGGGCTGCTGGCTTCAGTTCCTCTGCCCTGCCTGCAGTGGGAACAGATACCTCTGGATAAAAAAACCCCAAAACTCATCCTTTGAGTTCAGAATTCACATCCTCTGTATGCTTCCATCCCAATACCCTGCTTGCTGACTTCCACTGCTGCCACAAACACATTATTCTCTGTATTTAACCTTCCTTCGGAGAGAAATTCTGCCCAATTAAGCTAAAAGGAGCCTGTTTGAAGTTTTTATTTATCAGGTAATGATTGACAAGACCTCGAGGCAAAAACTAGGAGCACTTTATACTACAGTCATTCATTACCCAAGTACAAAAGCAACACAAATGGGTTATTATGGCCACTTTGAGTTACTCTGTTTTAAATAAAAACATCTATTGCCTTTTTCTACTCAATGCTGTGGAATTTATATTCCTAAATCAGCAGCCAAGAAAGACCAGAAGTTTAGGATAACAGGTTTAACACACTGATTTGTTTCCTAGCTGGTTTTCCAAGTGTCTCTTCACCAGGCAATAGGAGCAGACTTTTTAATTCTAGTATTTGGAAAGTTATTTCTTGGTATTGTGAGGTTTACCACTTTGGGATAAATCTGCTGTTTTCTCCAATAGAATCCTCATGTATGAATTAACTCCACAAATGAAGACAGCACAATATTAAAACATCTTAATTTGGCTTCGTATTTAAAAGGATAACAGAACAAGCCATGGACAGATCCATCAACTTCACACTTTTTGTCACCAGGGAAAGGTACTGGAGAAAGCTGGGGGAGAAAGGGGGCTCAGCCTCAGCCCCACAACCCTTTGGAGAGGCAGCTTTCCACTTGACCAGTTTTTGCAGGCGTGGTGAAGCCTTTAACCACTTGCAGGCTAAAGCTCTGCACGGGGCTGCTTGAATTAACCTCACCCCCAAAGAATTGCCTTGCTTGTCTGCAATAAAACCCAATCCCAGGGCTGCCAGTCAGCAGCAATTTGGGGAATGGAGCGTTTGTGTCTGGGACAGGGAGGGGGTGAGTGGCTGTGTCCACTGCAACGTCCGTGCCCGTGATTAAAACCGCGCCCGGACCCCTGCCCGGGGAGCTGAGGTGACTCCTGAGTGAGCAGCTCTGATAACCTGGGGCTAATGGCCTTATTTTAAGAAGCTCTTAAGAGGAAAGGAGGGGATGCCAGGCCCTCAGTGGATCTGTTGTGCTTTAGTGTGTCAGCACCCGGGGCTCCAGCCCAGGATGTCTGGGTTGTGCTAAATTTCCAGAGCAGCACTGCAGGTTTGGGATGTCACTGGGGCTGTGGAGTGCAAAAAGGGCCACAGGGGATTTTTTGCCCTGGCTCTTCCCTTCCCTTCCCTTCCCTTCCCTTCCCTTCCCTTCCCTTCCCTTCNCTTCCCTTCCCAAACCTTCCCTTCCCAAACCTTCCCTTCCCAAACCTTCCCAAACCTTCCCAAACCTTCCCTTCCCAAACCTTCCCTGACCTCTCCACTAAGGTCCAGAGTGGACAACAGCCCCAGTAGTGTCCGGGCACTGATGGTGACAGCAGCAAGGTGACCTCTGGCTTGGCTAACGAAGGAGAACTGTACAGGCTGCTGGATTTATCCCCGTGCTATTTGTTGCTGTTGCGTCAGGTGTTCCATATAAAATACGTGGAAGCAGAGACATTGAGTGCCTGGGTTCAGTTATGAAGGGTCAGAGCTCAAAGATATAATTTCTCAGGTCCCCACAATTCAGGCCGTTTTGTTCAGTGTTTAAAACAAGCTGTAGGCAAGAGCAGAGCAGTCAGTGGCTCTACATCTCTCTGCCTCAGGCAGAAGCACGACTCAGCCTCTTTAGAAAGAGAGATTTGGGCAATTGTTTAATGAGAACAAATTCCTCATTTTAGCCTCTGTCTTAGGCTACATACTAAGCACACAAGAAAGGAGCACAAATCAACATGCTCAGCTGATCCAAAACTGACATGTGAGGAGTTTTGCTTCCAATTTGTTTATACATTTTTCACAGTGATCTACTGCCACTACTGACCTATATTTGGCTACTGAAGTGAGAAACTAGCTCTTAAATCCACTGAAATGAGTGTTCTTCCTTAACAGGGAACAGACCACAATTTTAGGAGTTGGTTAATTACTCCACAGACATATTTCATGACACCTCAGGGCTAACTTTTGGAAGAGACACTAAGTAGAGGTAGGGCCAGGCATTTGTGAGAAGAAAGAATGAAGCTACTGCCTCTGCAATTGTACAACCAGGTTCTGAAATCCATCTTGCAGGGTTCCCCTGGAAACTCAGCCAGTTTTGGGGAGAAGGAACGCGACACTCACAGAGACTGAGCCACCATCAACTTGGAGCAACTTTAATCAAGAGATCTTCCTCCTAACACCAAGGCAGACTTTTTAAATTCTAAATCAGAAAAATGCACAAGTGATCCCAAGTTCAGCCCATCAGTTGTTTTGGTTTCACATGACTACTGAGAAATCAACTGTAAAGGCTGGTGCAGTTATACACACACATCCCATGCACAGAATGGGAACTGTAAATACTGGCAGGGAGTCTGGTTTAAGAAGCTGCAGTTAATGTTGTGTCAGAACAGCCCTTGGAACCCCCATTTCCAGAGACTTATAGTGCAGGGGGTGGGGAGGGAATAAATCCGATTTTGCTGGAGCTTTGCCTACAACTTCTCAGCCATAAAGCCTTTATTTATGGCTGTTACACAGCATGAAGGATTCAATTTGCCCTTTGTTATGAATTTCAGTGGATCATGTAACTGTTTATTTCCAGATATTTTTTTTTAAAAGTTGGTAATTCTGGCTTGCAGGAAAAAACAAAGCTCCTCACAGTCTACACTAGTGGGGATGTGCTTAGACCACATTAGATAAAGACAGGGGGTTTCTTCCACAGGGGCCGCAGAAAAGGATGAGACAAGGCAGGAAAGCCCTTCCATGAGGTTGGTGGGCTTGAGGATGAAGTCTAGGCTAGAGGTTGTGCAGGGTTCCCCGAGGTGGTGGAGCCTGGGCTGGAGGAAACCTCAATCCTGCAGTCACGTCAGTCCTCGGGCAGGAAGGGCAGCAGCCCCATCCGAGAGCTGCTGGAAACACTTCCTCATGGGAGTAGGTGGGAAAGCATAACCAATTCAAGGCTCAAACTGGATCAGCTCTTCACAGCTTTGAGGGATTTCCTGCTTCTAGTAGCAGCTGAGAACAAGATGCTCAGTGAAGAAATATCGCAGCCAAAAAGAGACGCGTGTCCTCAGTGACTCACGGCGTTTGCAGTGGCAACGTGGAGTCACAACGACAGCCCTGCTAATTCACACTTGCTAAGCACTCCCTCTTCAAAGATTTCTTATTGATGTCAGTTAAAAAGGAAGATGCTTGGGTTTTGAATTAATTTATTTCATGTTTCATGTTGAGAAACCTGATTTTTTGAGCAAGAGGTAACAGCCTCAAGTTAAAAAGAGATGGAGGCTCCTTCCTGGGGGTTGTGGGAGATTGACAGCAAATTAAGCCCACGGGTCAAATATTATGTTCTCCAGATGGGAGTGACAGTCTTTGAGGAAGCAGATCTGGTTTTCTGCCGCAGCACCTCTCAGAAAATGAAAAGAAAAACATCTCCGCTGGCACTGCAGGATACTGGAGTGGCTTTTGCTTCATTTCCAGACCATGTGTCAGACACACCCCGATGTCTCCTCGGGTGTCCTCTTTCCCTTTATGAACAGAGATAGAAGACCAGGGATGCATCAAATCTGTGATTCACCTGCCTGCTCTTGAAATATTCTCAGCAAATGGAGAGGTGGGACAGATCACAAGGATTTCACCATCTAGGTCAGACCCTGGCATATCAGAGGCTGCACTTACTGCTCCTACAGCTTAAAAAACAAATGATTCGGGGTGATTAGTTGCCAGTATGAGAATAGTGACCTCAAAGGCTTGTTCTAGGCTCAGGATCCCCCAGTTTTGCCAGCCTCTAGTTGAAAATACACAGGTTAATTGGACAGAGGCACGGCAAACCCTCCCCAGCTCTGTTCCCTGCCTCTGAAGGGAGTGTAAAGGAACAACACACCAGAGGTCACACACACATTTGCAGAGAAGTTTACATTTAATTAACATCTGTCCCTCCCACCCTCCTCTACATATGAGGATCTTCTGGGAAAAATAACAGTTAATCAATTCACAAAAATACCGAGCTGCAGCTCTTCCCTCCTCAGTCAAATTAAAGACCTTTTCTGTGCAGCGACAGCTGATAAACACTGTGCCCTGTACTTTAGGTCCTCATTGCTGGTGTCTACCTTAATTGCTGCTTCCCATTTGCTTTGGCCCCTTCTCAAAGGAGGCAGCACATCTAATTGCACACGGAGGGAGATGTCTGCCTCTGATCTGTCTGAACAGTTTCTCCCCCAAGTAATTTAGAAGCGTCTCTGTTGGTAGTAGACTAAACCAGTAAACGAGAGCAGCTTTGGGATTCAGCCATCTTCCCCAAACTAAAGGATTTTCCCTGATCAGTAGGATGTTGTCACATTTGGCTGCCAAAACTGCTTATTGTGCTGTGAGTTGTCAGCCAAAATGAAGCTCCAGTGCTGCCTGAATTTGTATTTGTTGAAGCCTCCTCATCTTTGAGAGGAAACTGCCGTATCCCCCTCCCCAATCCGTTTCCTTCCATGATTTACTCAACTGCATTAACAGCAGCAGCAACATCAGAAGGTTTGTGGCAATGGGGCTGGAATTCCTCAGTGGAGTTTTTTTTAACACATCCAGAATATCAGATATCTACCGAGCTATATATAGAGATAGGGCTACATCTCTGAAGAATTAAAAAAAAGGCCTTTACTTCTGAAAGCCACAAGGCCACAAAGATAGATTATGTGAATTACTGTCATTACCAAAATTGCTGGTTAAAGAAGAACTTCTAAGCACCCTGCATTGCTCCAGCAGTTCGACTATAGGAACCACTGTAATTACAAAGTATTTTAAATCATGCCAGTACAAACACGATCTGGAAATGGAAAATACCATGCTAGTCATTGCATCTGGAAATTAATGGTTGGCATGGAAATGCATGGAACTGGTTACTCATGCTGAGCAGTGGGCACGGTGAAGTCATGTCCACCACCACTCCTGACTACCTTTGACTACAGGCAAAGGTTATTTCCAGTCTCACCCACACTTCTGGCAGCCCCCAGGCCTGAATGCTGCTGCTCACAGAGCTGGCATCGCTGTTAGGGGGCTGAGCTGTCAGCTCACAACATCCCCGAGTGTCAAGAAAGGTGTGACACACAAAGGCCAAAGGGCTGCACAAGCAATGTCTGCCTCCTTGCAAGATCAAAGCAACATTTAAGTCAAGTAATGCACAAAGAAGCATTTTAGTGAGTCTATTTGGAATAATAAATGTTAGGAACTTCTTACTGAAAAACTGTGAGAGAGGAGTTTGTAACCAAACAATTTCCACTAAAGAGGGGGAAAAACCAACCAACCAAAAAAAATCTTTACAGCAATTTACAGATTCAGCTCACATGTTTTACTGGCAAGAACAGCTTTTCTCCCCAGCCTCTGCATGAGGAAGGAGTTGTGGGTGGACAGCAGAGAAGGACAAAGCAGGAGCTTGTCCATTTACATCCCACCTGAGCCCTGGGACTCAGCAGACAGGTCCCTTCCCCGACACGCTGTCCCAGCTGCAGGTGCCCTGTTGCACAACACCCTGGGGATTTATCTCCCAGCACCATCAGCCTGCAGAGCTCCCGTCCTTATCTACTGCAGAGCAGCTGTTGTGGGCTTCTGTCTGCCAGATCAAAGGGGAGCTGATTCCAGCAGGGCAGCATTACTCAGAGAGCTGGAATCAGCCCGCTCTGGGATGGAGCTCACCCTGCCTGCCCGGGGCTGGGGTGCAGAGCAGCAGGATCACTCCAGCCAGAGCTGCAGGCCGAGCTCTGCTGCCCTGAGGACACAGCAGCACACCAGCTTTCAAAGCCGGAGCATCTCTTCCCACTTTTGTTTCTGCATGCCCAGCTCCGAGCAATGCTTTTGGTCCCCTGCATGGATAGAGGGCATCCACTCTTCCCTACAGACCAAGTTCAAGCTACAGCAGCAAAATTCACAATTTCAAGGTGACTTTGTCTGCAGTGTGAAGAACTGGCAGGAACCTCACCCGCAGCTCTGTGCTGTCCTCAGCCCTGTCAGTGAGTGCAGCAGAGTGGGGAGCAGCACAGCAGAGCACAGCACACAGAGCCAGCTGTGAGGCCACTGCCTAAATTGCTTCTGTGCACAACAAGCCCCAGTCCTGGTAAAACCAAAACGAAGGTGAAGCCGGAGAAAATAAAGCATTTGAATAATAATTAAAATAATATTCCTCTAAAATACTACACAGAAACTCTTCTATCAGGATTCACGCACTACGTCAAGCTGCAGCCTGTTCAGTGATCAATCCCAACACCCCTTTCTCAGTCATTGCAAACTACTGTAGTGTTGTGTTTAGGACTAAAAAGATGAAACTTACCTCTCCAGTCCCAGAGGTCACCTTTTTAATTTCCTCCACGCACTCTTCTCAAGAGAAGTAGGCTGTGACATCAAGGTAGCACCAGCATTTTGTCCTCCCAGGGAGAGGAGACCTCGCACCTTCTGAAGCCACCAAAACACCAGAGGCCACGAGGCTTCTTCCCTCCTTAGGGCGAACTCTGGCCTCTCAAACCAAGCCCCCAGCTCAACTTCTCAGTGACTGGTTCAAAATCCTGTAACTCAGTCCTTGCTGGGAGCTCCTGATTTTCACCTCACTTGGTGATAATTTACCCATCAGGTTCTCTCAGTCAGGAGGCTCCATTCCCTCTCCCCCAGGTGAGATGGCTCAAGCCTCTCTCTGCCTTTCTCCCAGGCTCCAGCCCCAAAGAGCCCACTAATTAGGTAATCACCCATTGCTCATGGAACCTCATTGCTTGTGGTCTCACACAGCCTTTCAGAGTCCTCTGCTGGCCACCAGGAGCCACCCACAGTCCTGGCCCCTCTGCAAGGGAACTTTCTGCCCTGCATCACTGTGGGCACTGAGAGGAACCTGCCTCTGTCTCATCTCCCTCTCCCTGGGGCTCCCACAGCCAGGCAGGCCCATGGAATCAGGATGTCCAAGCATGTTTGGGGCTGTTTTACGTGTCCAGCTGGGCAGTGGGGAGTTCCTACTGAAATCACTGGTGCCCTGGAAAGCCTGGTGTTAAAAAAGGTAGATTTTTCTCATCTCATGGCTCATTTTAGCAATGATTGCTCCCAAAACAGTCCTCTCCCAACCTTGTCTAGAAGGTTGGGAGGCCCATATCTGCAGAGGGGTTGGGAGCCCTGCCCACGTGTGTGGGTGTACAGGCATGGTCCCAGATGCCCAAGGCTGCACACGAGGAGGTTTGGTGGAGTCACAGAACCCTTTTCCCCCTCACATGAGCCTTGCAAAAGCAGTTGCTGGCTGTGCTGTCTGTCCCCAGCCCTGTATCAGCCTCCCAGGCGCTTCCGCATCCTCCCCAGAGCCACAGCTCCGATGATCAGCACCACTTTAATGTGGTCTTTGTTCTTTTTGCATCTGGGTCTCACATTTAGGAATCCAGCACTCTGCAAGGCAGCAGGGATTGAGTGACAGTGCCCCAGCCACTGAACTGGTTGTTCACCAGTGCCCCCGTTCTCTGCAGGGAGATCTTCCTCCAGTTCAGGTGGACGGGCAGCACCTCCCACACTTGCACAGGGCTGTGTTTTAACAGGGGTTTTGTGAGTCTGAGGATTGCAGCAAACCACACAACGTCTTAGCATAGCCCTTCCCATAACTAAAGTGATATACACATCAGAAAATTTCAGAGCCTGCTCTGGCAGAAATTCCTATATTGAAGGTTGATGGTTGCACACTCCTTGCTGTCCTCTA
This sequence comes from Platysteira castanea, assembly GCA_013397175.1. NCBI lineage: Eukaryota > Metazoa > Chordata > Aves > Passeriformes > Platysteira > Platysteira castanea. Next base: position 533,886 of record VYXC01006788.1, on the reverse strand, counting down.
ACAAGACAAAACTCAGTATGATGTGGAAGAAGCTGGACCTGAAGCCTTGATTTCTGTTTCACATCATCCGCTGCATAACTTTGGGCAGGAGGCATCACCCATCGGTGCCTCAGTTTCCCTGTCTGTAACATTTTAGTTTTGCAGGATTTTTGAAGGAATGGCTATGATGGGATGGGCTGTAAGGGACACAAAGCACCACATGCAGGGGGCAGAGGCCGTGGCGAGGAGCCTGGAGTGACCACAGTGAGCAGACAGAAATGAGGGCAAGCACTGAGTGGCCACAGGTCCTGCCCAGCTCAGCTGCCCCAGCCCAGTAACCAGACTGCCTGGAGTGGGTCACTTCCAAAGCAGGAACTGGGAAATCACACAGCAAGGCGAGAAATCGGGAAGTGCTTGGCCCCCACCCACCTGTCCTCATGCGGGGGCCTCTCTGAGACTTCGCTCAATGGAAAATGTACCCTCTGCAGATATTTGTGATGTGTGACATCTCTCAGCCTGGTGCACAGGCAGATCTGCCAGCTGAGGGTTTTATAGGCCCCGCAGGGGGAGGAACAGGGCGAGCTGATCCCATTGCCATGGAGAAATAATTAAGAGGTTTTGTTGAGTAAGGCTTGGAAAACAAAAAACTGGAAGTGACTAAGGGTCTTAATTGAAATGTATTTCAAATTTACAGTTTTATCAATAATTTCCTTTTTTTTTCCGCTGGAAAACACCTCTGGAATAACAATTTAAAAACCTCTGTGAAAAAAGGTGTTGTATAAATAATGTACAGATGTCAGACATGGGGAAGAATTATTTCAGGTTTAAACTTGCAGCAGAATTTGAAGGAAAGCTGTGTGAAGAATTTTTCAAAACACACTCGTTTTTATTAGAACTTTACGTTTGCCATTTTTCAGTCTGTTCCTCATAAAAAAAGCAAATTTGAACTTCTCTAGAGCTGTGGTTTCCATAAGCCAGGATTAAACGTAGGCACGAGACAACCCCTACAGGAGGAAGGAGCTGGACCTGGGAAAGGCTCACACAGCACCTCTTGCAAACTGGGGTCAGCTTAAAATCAAATGTGTCTGACTTTGGGGGTGGAAGAAGATTTTGGCTCTGTCATGAGCTGTTTAAGGCGTCCATTCATCCTCAGAAAATAGTGGCTCTGCATGGATCAGGAAGCTGGGAATGGTGGGGATCCCTGCTGGATCTAAAAATGGAACTGGAGTACCTGGAGCATCTGATAAAATTAGGAACAAGGATGGCTGAAGAGATTGTAGGGTCCTGCTGGGGACATCTGGGGATCCGTGGGACTTCTCTGTCCCTCCTTCCTGTGCCTGCACACCCAGCACTTGGGACAGACCTAACCCATCCACACGGACTCCGTGCTCTGCAGTTCACGTTTCTCAAAGCAAGTTGAGGCTCCTTTGAAAGCTCATCTTGTTTTCCCTAATCCAATCCGGAAAAAAGCCATATTAATACCAACAGACACCGCCCACACACAAATCAGAAAAATGGAAGGGCATTGCAAAAGTGCCTGTTTCCAGTGGTCAGATTAGCTGCAGACGGAAGCAATTGGAGCTGCATTAAAACTAACAGGCTGTAATTGTCCAGAGGCATTGTCTCGCAGTGCAACGCTTCTCTTTGGCTCTTCACACAGATTTCTTGGAATTTTTTCAATCTTTTCTGCTTGAAGTATATGCTGCATTTCAGATCTTTCCTCTCCATGTCACAAGAGAATGAGCTAAAAGTTCATCAACAGCCCATGGCAACATCTCAGTGGAGAAAGTTGAAGTCATTTCTTAATGCCATTTCTTATTAGCTATCATCATCGTGCAAATGCTGCGAGGACAAGAGCGCAGGAGGTCTGCCGTTAATCATCGTGAACCTTGGGTTCTCCCTGCCTAGCAGTTAAACCTTCAGAATCATTTCATTTCTTTAAAATATACAGAAAACTGGCTTCTCCCAGACCCTTGGGTGTTCCAGTGAATAATACCGTGGACTTAGTTCCCAAGCAGCTTTCTGTAGTTAGTTAGTTAGATAGATCTTCTATTTAAAGATAAGTTCCATCCCACCCCTCTGCAATCTGGTTATGATTACTGGTTACTGCCACCCGCAGACTGATAAACTTATAACAGCTGCATTGCAGGAAATCACCTCCAATTCAACCCTGATGTTGTAGGGATGTCTTTAGTTAGCTTAAATAGGCTTTTAACATTCATTTTTTTGTGTGCAAAACACCTATCATTAATTTTGACTCGAGAGATCAAACAGTTAACAACGTGTTGATCCTAGCTTACTTTTAAGTGATGTATTGTATCATTTCTGAGAGTTATGAGGGGTTGATATTTTCTTTTACTAATGCATCAAAGTCGATAAGTGAGCGGGGCAAACCCGCGTCCTGGGAAAGGAAGCTATTAACAGCTCTGCTCGGAAGGTTCTGAGGGCCACATTGCGTCATAGCCCTCGAGTTTATTGAATGTTAACTCTTTTTTTTTTTTTTCCTTTAACCAAAGGAAATGAGTTTCTATAATCCTCTGCTTTGAGCTGCATCCTCAGTGGGGTAATGAAAAATGACCCACGCCATCCGATAGCGCGCTGCTTTGCACACAATAGATCTTCACAAGGGCAGGCACAATGCCACTCCAGCCCCGGCTCTTTCTCCTCGCTGAAACGCACAATGAATTTATTTATTGCTGATCTAAAAGGCACTCGAACAGAACGGGCACAGCGGGGGAATCGCCCGAGTTTAACTTGGCATGGTAAGAAAGCAGCCCCAGAGAAAATGACCAATGTGCAGGCTTGGGAGAGCAGAACATTTTTATAAGGAGGATCTTGAAATGGTGGGTTGGTGCACACGCAGAGAGCAAGGCAAATTGGTTCCAAGAACAAGGCATCTGCTTCCTTGAAACCTTTTTTTTTTGGCAGAATTTGTATGCGAGTTGGGCATGTTGAGTGATTTATGGGGCCATTAAACATACACTAAATCAATCTCTATTAGGGGAAAAAAAAGCACCACGTACTTAAAAAAGGCCCTCGAGCGAGATTGCTGAACCCAAGGTCTGATGTTGTGAGGCAGAATGGTCACTGGCAATTTGGAGATGTAACATGAACTCAGTCAGTCAATTTGGATATGATAGTTTTTAATGTTCCATGAATCCAGCAAAATGTGTATCCAATTAACTACTACTAAAGGACCTTATTTATAAAATAATACTTTTGCGGTCAGGTTGCACTTTTTCCACTCATTTCTGTACGCAGTTCAGGTTGCAGATTTTGTGTGTTTGATTAATACAGACAAACATCCGTTTTGGGCCAGCTGCTCCTGGCAGGGCTGGGCAGAGAAGAGGCTTTGCCCCCATTATCGCAGATTTAGGCTGGGAACGGAGGCAGGAGGAGGATTTTCTGCTGGAACTAAGCAGCAGGAATTAGAGCGAGAGGTTGTCCTTTGCTGAGGGATCTCTCCAATGGGCAGATCCAAGTGCTGGAAACACTGAGCTGGCAAAACTCAGCTGTTTACTCAGTGCTGTTTTGGAGCTGGAGAAATTCATAGGTGGTACAAACCTTCAGCCCACAGGGAAAACATCCTCCTCAGAAAACAGATCTGAGTTATTTAAAGGACACGTGCAAAATGTGTGCATCCCAAAACAGCCCCTTTTCCAACGTAATTTCATTTTAAGACCATGCAGTGGGCAGACATTCACAAATTCGGGCAAAACAAGGTTTTATGAACTCCCCTCTGAACTGCCTGTGCAAACAAGCGTAACGTTCAAATGGCAACAGGCCAAAAGTGTTTTGTGAATAGAGCATTAAGATATTTTCTTCTTGACATGGTGTGTCTGAGAAGACACAATAAAGACGCTCTTACACCTGCCAGGTTCAGCAGAAAGGAGGGAATGAATGTTTATTATTTACAATCTCACATTCATATACATGTCCCAACTCCACAAGGGATTGGAGAGCATGTCACTTCCTTCTCAATCCCACTGGAGAAGAAAGATGCTCATCAAAGTTCTCTTATCACAAAAGGAATGAGAAACAGAAAATACCGTTAAGTAAACATTGGCCATTATTTACATGAAACTGTGTGAAAGAATCTGACTCCAAGGTTAAAAACAGAAGGCTTTAGCAAAATCCAGGGCAACAACATGGTAAGGGATGGAAAATCTGCAGCAAAACCCTACATCTTGTCAGAGAAAATTCTCCTCTGTGTGTGTGTGTACACACACAGGTAAGGGCAGGAGAGTGATGTGTAAAGTTCCTGACATGCTACAAGACGGGATGGGGAGCTCAGGAATGCTCTGTGAATCCAAGGGCATTTCTCACCCAAGTTCAGCGTTTTATGGCCAGCTTTTCTCCAGTATTGTTTCCAGTTAAGTTTTCTTCTGATTTCAAAATGAAAATCTTTTAAGTGTGAAACGTTCGGGTTTCAAAAATGAATAAACAGCTTCGTTTAAAAATTTAGAAAAAAAAAAAGCATACCAAAGTGCTCAGGACAAACAAATGAAAAGGCAAAGGAATGGGACTGTAAGAGAAACTGACACAGATACAAGAGAGAACACGGAAGTGATGAGGCTTTGACTCACACCAGAGCCCTGTCCCTCCACGAGAAACCCTTGAGCTCCACCACAGCCCAGCACCTCCTGCAGCTTAGGGATCATCTGGGAGATGTGTCTGGAACAGAGAATCAATTTTTTTGTGGAAAAGAGGCAATGGGATTTAAGTTTTGGATCCCGCTGTCACGGCTCTAGGGTTCAAGGGCAGTGACAGGAGAAGGCACAATTAATATAACAAATCTAAACCAAGCAATTACTTTGGTGATAAAGCCTAATTGCAAGGAAAACAGGTCAGCACTGGATTTCTCCTGAGCACAGGGAGATCATATAGACAGTTTCTAGGATTCTGGCAATCAAGTGCACACTCACGAGACTCACATTTCCAGAAAATGCTTTCCAGGAGAAGTAGCTCCTCTCCCTAAAGACCAGGAAAACTGCAACAGCACCAAGATTTGATAACAGACACACCAGGGGTGCCTCAGTGAGTTATAGGGATGTGCAGGAGGGTTCTCCCCAAACTGCAGCTGACAAGTTGGCAGCAGCAGAGAAAGAGCAGCCCTTGCTCAGAGCAAACACTCGCTGGAGGACAAAATCCGCGGGGTGCCCTTAGCTCAGGGACTCAGCCTCTGCCCTGCTTGGAGCCAACACCTGCAGCTTCAGGGTCTCCTTGCACCCAGGCTTTGCTACCACTGCAGTTCAGCCTTTCCTGAGATTTTCATCAAACCATAATTTTTTCCCTCTCCCTCTTGCACAGCTGGTGAAACATCCAAACCTGCCTTGCACCTCCTCGATGGCTTTTCTCCTCTTTTTCATTTTCATTTGCATTAAAAAGAAACAAAACAAAGCTTCTCCCCCCAGCCCAAAACAAACCCCTTTTCTTCCTTTCTTTCACGGCGAAAGAAAACCCAAAATAAACAAAGAAGCAGCTGCCTTCCCTCCTCCCTCCTCAAACCCTCGGGGGCAGTGTGGAGGTAGAATGCCCTTTCTAATTTCATTGACAGTGCTGCTGATATATGGGGTAATTTTATCTTAACAACCTGTAACAAAGGATAAGACAGTAGTCGTCTTGCATTCCAGACAGTAGGAGATGTTTACTCATTCTCCCAGCAGACTCTCTCATCATTCATCTAGACTTTATTAGGATGCCAGGAAATGGGAAACCTATAATTTAAGAAATGTATCGCACAGAGAAACTTCTTCTGTTTGGTAAATAAAAGGTAGCTGGGGATCTGAGGTTAATTTGCTTTGTGAAAAGTGTTCTCACCGGTTTTCTCATTTCTTCCCAGAACTTTAGTTTGTGCTAAACCTTTTCAGAGTGTGGTACTGAGGAAAAACGTCACTGGGCACCTCAAGAAGGACTGGGATGTGTCCTAACCCCAGGGCTCTGGAATCCTGTGCTGTTTTCTGAGGCTGTGCTGGCAGCAGTGGCTCAGCCTTCAGAGCATGAAATGTGTCTGTGGGCAGGGATGGTTTTGTCTTTATCTTTGGAGGCATCACATTGTCCAGGCTGGAAACACTCTCTGAGCAATCTCCTTCTGTGGGGCCAAGAGGAGGGGAAGGGAGGCAGAAGAAAGCACATATTTTGCAGCAAACATTCTTATGGGTTGCTGCTTCTTAAGTGACTTTCACATGAGTGTTTATTCCTGTTTACGTAGCTCGAGATGAATGCCTGGCTTTGATTTGAGGACAAACTGCCCCATAAACTCATGAATGTCTGAATTTAACCTTCACCTTTCCCCCCTAACCTTCACTCTTGCTTTCCCCTTCATAATTGGTGACATTCTCACAGCCAAATTTAATAAAATATGTGTTACTGAGAGTGAACTAGGCTGTGAGCACAGATGGAGGTGGGGAGAGATGATGTGTGATGCTGATCAGTGCAGGGGAGAAAACTCCTCCTAAAACCAAGTGCTAGGACAGAATTCCTGCTGTTTGAGACCAAGATTCCCAGTGGCCAGAAACCCATTAGCAGATGAATAAGCCCAGTCCTCCTCTACCCATCAACCACAGCTCGGCTTCTCCCTCTGACAAGTCAAACAAATGCCCAAATTCATCAATTCCGAGTTCTCAAAGTGCCGTTGCCTGTGGATCAGAGCTCCTGCCACGCCATCCATCCACGCTGACTGCAGGGCTGCTGGGAGAGCTGATCAGCACCTCCCAGGCACAGCGTGCTCGTCCTGAAGGGAGGCAGTGTGGATATTCTGGATATTCTAGATATCCATCAAAGGAACCTTTCTGCTCTAAGCTGTGCTGCAGCCCCTCTGCCCTGCAGTTGTCAGCCAGGAGCAGGGCTCGCTCTGGCACCCTCCTGACAGCTGCCACTGCAGTTGTGGGGGCTGCAGAGACTTCACCCCTGCTTAGATTTGGCCCTGTGGTTTTGAGGCTTCTCACCCCATGGCAGATTCCCCAAGAGTGTGGTCTTTGTCATCTTCCAAGTAGCCATTAAAGCAGAGTTGAAGTCAAGGTTATGCTGTACCACAAACCTTTGAGGAGTTTCTCTGTGTGCTCTGCAAAGCAAACCCAGAAGACCACTGGTGTTTTTCGCTGGGTCAAATCCATCTCTGCTGTGAACTCCACCTAATCCTGGGGAGTGGCTGCAGGGGAGAATGTGGTCAGCCCTGTGATCATTAAAGACCTCTCCCACTTGGACATATCTGATCGTAGCTGTTCAACTGCATGGCACAGAAAAGAGGGGTTTTTTACTCTCATTTCATACATAAGGTCCACTTGGAAATGGACCTCAGCAGCTGCAGCTTGCTGGAGGCACTAATGGGTGGGGGTAATTTATCCTGTGTATTTTTTTCCTCTGAAAGGAAATTTAGTTTTTAAATGCAGTCGTTGTGGGGTAAGAAGAGAAGGAGGAGGGAACTGAGAGAGGATAAGAGGCGTGCCTTTAATGACAGGAAAAGAAAAATCTGTGAGCTCAAACTAATGCAACTTCCAAACTCAAATAGACGTCACCATGGTGACAAAGCCTCAGACTTCATAATTTTTTTCCTCTTCCCGTTTGTGGTGAGCTCTGGTACCCTGTTAAATACATCCAAAGCCTTTTAAAGACTCATTGGAAGCATCTGATCCAGTAGAAGATTTCCTCGTAATAGCACTCATTAGATATGGGCAGAAACCACATCTCAAGCTGCCTTCCTGTCTCTGAGCACTAAAGACATGAACTTTGGAGTTAAAATTCACTGCCTGTGTGAGACTCACTTGCATAAATATGATTTCCAGCATGAAATTCCAGGAGGGAAGCCTGTGGTAGGGTAATAATCCCCAAGATCCCCTCCACCTCAAGGTCTGTTAATCACAACCCAGGGACTCAGACATGTGTCTGTAAATTGTGCTTGATTTAATACCAATCCAGTGATGAACTGGAACTTGAATCAGCCTGCTTGGGTTTGCACAGCCCTGACCCATTAACCCTTTCAGACAGATTTAACCCATCACACACGTCCTTACACCTCAGTCAAAGCACATCTGAGTACTCCAGAACCATCACCAGCTCAGGGCTGGAGACCAGCGTGAAACCTCCTGGCAATCACTGCAGGCAGCAGCAAATAAAAACAGCATTTCAGCATCTGACCTGACAGATCTCTTTAAAAGCATCTAATGCCACTCAAACCTGAGACTCACAGCAGGTTCTTCTGTGAAATCAAACCATTTGATTTGAGTTTTGGGCCCCAGTGTTGACCAGATATGCCTCCCTCAGCATTTGCCAGCTACAAAAATGTCATGGGCCTGAATATTTCAGGATTTACAGCTGCAGAAACTCTCCAGTGTCACCTTTCTCCCCTTTTATGGCTCAGCCATAATCTTAAATTCAGCTGAATACAAAGAGCTGCCTGTAGGCAGCTAATCCTAAAGACAGAGCTTTGTGTGAAACTTGGAGGAAAAAGAAGTAAAAAGAAAGAAATCACTGAGAGGGATTGGCAGGAAAGACAAATATTTTTGGCTAATTTTTGCTGGTATTCTTCTACCCTGGTTTGGGGCTGAGCTAAGAGGCTCCTCCTCTGCCCATTCTCACACCCTGAGCTCACCAGAGCAGAAAATTCAGCAAACAGCACCCGTGGGGTGGGAGGTGCTGTGCTCTGCAGGGGTGGGAGGGAGGGCTGAGGTCGGGCAGGAGCAGCAGCCTTTGCTTGCACACAGGTAAGGATTATCCACGGGATCAGCAGTGAAATCCCGGGCTGATAATGCTGAGCTAATGCTGATAATGGCACAGCAAAGCCAGCCTGTAACCCAAGTCCTAATCGCACTTAAAGAGCTCTTCTTGTCCCCAGGGAGGTGCTGGCTTTGGATATTCCTCGGGGAGCTGAGTGGTCCTGGCTGTCCCAGGTCTCCACAGGCACTGGGCACCTGCTCCTGTCTCGGAGCTGGAGCAACACCAGCCCAAGCTGCTCAGCTTTTCCCAGGATTTCCAGCTGTGCTGACCTTAATTTATACAGGCTCTGAGCCAACTCCTTGTCAGAGCAGCCTGAGGTACATCAGGTCCTTCCACCTTTTGGCCCTGGTCTTTCCACCGGGGTCAGCAGAGTTATTCTGAGTACCTTGGATGTCACCTGATGTTTTCCCTGCTCCTCCTCTCCTAAACACAGAAATGCTGCTCTCAGGCACTGATGGATTCCCACGGGCACTGGGAGGCAGAGGAATAAATTTAACTCTAAAAAATAATTCTATAACCACCACTGAATTTCACACGGTAACAAAACCCTTCCCTCCCTAAATGGAGACCATCCTGCACATGGAAAGTCAGCAACCTCCATTCCAGTTTGGGAAACCCACCAAGCAAAGGATATCTCCATAAAAAATTCACTGCACATTCTTCCTGCCTGTATGGAATTGTCTCCCAACATTGCTGCTTACCTACAACGGGGATTAAAATGTAAAGGATCCTGAAAATAAATCAGAACAGCTGAAAGCTAGATAAATATATAAACAATAAATAGCATTTTTGTCTCCTGTTACACTTCTACGGTGCATGTACATAAACAAAAATGGGGTTTATACAGTTTTTTTCACTTCATGTGTTAATCAGTTAGCAATTGGCTTAATTTTTGGTATTATTTAGGGAATTGGCATTATTGAGGGAATTAGGAGTGTCAGCCATGTCACGGGTGCTGAGAAGAGAGCAGAACTGCCCTGCTGCTGTCTGGTGTTCCCTGGCAGTGTGTGTGAGTGAGGAAGGGAGGCACAGAGAGGCTTCCCAGGAGAGCAGGAACCCCTCCCTCGCCAAGCACTCAGCCTCCTGGACCCCAGGGACCCTCACAGATGTGCCTTAGGATGACTCCAGCCTCCTTTTGATGCTCACAACTCAATTTTGCCCTCACTACCCGGGACAGCTTGTGAAACCAAAGAGGGATGATCCAGCTTTTATAGGGAGGCTTTCCACCCGCTGCCAGCTGCAGGACGCTGTTTTACAGTCTGTGCCTCTTTGATATCTGACACAGGCCTCTGTGGGGCTGCTTACCTGCCAAAACGGTTTTGATTTGTCCTGGTTCTTTCTTGTCTGCATGTGGTTTGTGTCTAGGGGTACTCTGCTAATCTCTCATGGCATTTTTTAAGTAGCCCAGCTTTTTGCCCATGCTATTTTCGGTATGCTGAGTCTAATTGGTACCTTGCAATGCAAAGAATCTAAGTTACAAATGAAAAATGCATTCCTGACTCTAGTTATGATCAACTCCTTAACACAGGATTTAAAATACTACCACACAACATAGAGCTCTCTGCAGTCTTTATAAAAACTATTCTGAGTGAGTAAATGAGTGTTTTGTTACAATATTTATCTAAATCTATCAAAGTAATAGACAAATCTGAGATTAAAACCTTTAAGGCAGAATCTGCAAATTTTATAATATCATATAATTGGATAATATTAAATTAATAACAAAAAATAGAACATTTCGATATCCTTCTACAAAAAGTAATTGTACCCCCTGCTAAGGACAAGGGCCTAAGACACAGTACCAGATTCCCAGGAAACAAATGCCTCACCCAGGAGGCAGCTGAGCTCTGCGTGTTCCCCTGAGAATGTGCATTGATGGAAACACTTGGTCGATGTTATAGGACAGAGAGGAAACAGGAAAAGATGCTCAGTGCTGCTTTTGTGATTTATCTATCCCCTGGTGTTTCCTCACTTTGCCTGGAGATGGGCAATGCCTGTCCCTGCCCTAGGGAGGGGAGGGATGCAGCAGCACAGGGGGCTTGGGAAGAGAAAAATCATTAATTTGTAAGCGTGGCTTTAATTTCTCTGAAGGCATCAGCCTGGCCTCCGCACAGGTGCCCACAGAGCCTCACCCCTGTGCAGGCAGGAGCTGTGGGAGCAGGCGGGAGCTGTGGGACCAGGTGATGCCTTCTCCCAGCCACCCAGAAACAGAGACCAGACAAGAGTAAGGGAATAAAGGCAGGGATTTATTTGAAGGCCTTCAAGGCTCACCCTGGGGAGCCAGAGGCTGCTTCCATAAAATGGACCCCAGGATGGACAGCGGGTCACGAGTTCTTGACACTGATATAGGTTTGGTCCATTTGCATATCAGCATAAATTCACCAATTAAAACTTTAGCTCTCCTCAATTTCTCCACCTCTTTCATGGTCCCAGTTTACACCTTTGGGCCTAGGCCAGCCCGAGTGTCCTTGAACAGCTCAGAGAGGCTTTGTTGTGTCTGTCTGGCCTAAGAGAGCAGCTCACGAGCTACAAGAAACTTTAGAGTTACACACTAGGCAGTACAGGATTTGAAAAAATATAGAAATTAAAACCTAAGGCATCACAGGCAGGAGCTGTGGGACCAGGCAGGACCCGGTGCAAAGCCCTGGCACTGCTCACGAGGGACGGGCTCGCGGGTGTTCATCAGGCTGGGAATGGGGAGCAGGCTGTGGAATGCCCCCGTGGCCCAGCACAGCCCTGTGCCAGGGGGGCAGGCTGGGGACAGCTTACACCAGCGCCACTGCAAGAGCTCTGCTAAGCCCTGGCCCCAGGAAATCCTGATTTCCAGGAATAAAAGTCTCTTTCATCTTCTGGGCCGGTCCTTCCCCGTGGTTTAAACTGAGAGGAGCACATAATCCTGTTTTTCTGTGGGGATGTTTGTAACTCAGGGATGATGTGTAATCCCACTGCAATCCGTCCAAAACTCTTGGAGGGGAATCAAGGGATGCTGGTATTTGTTATTCCCAGCAGAGTGGCTGGTGAGCAGTGTCCCAGAGGGCTGAGCGGGAAGCGGGGATTGTCGCCCTGGTTTTCCTTAGCCTTCTGATAATTTACATATTTGGGGTCAGATTTTCACACACTTTCATGTAAACAATAGCCAATGTGGTGGCCCGGGATGTCCCAGGATGTACCAGGAGATACCAGGGTGGACTGAGATGTCCCGGAACGTACGGGGATGCGCTGGAATGTCCCGGGGTGTCCTGGCACGTACCAGGAGGTACCGGCATGCACTGAGATGTCCCAGGATGCACTGAAATGTCCCGGGGTGTCCCGGGATGTCCCGGGGATGTCCCGGGATGTTCCAGGATGTACCAGGAGATACAAGGATGCACTGAGATGTCCCGGAATGTATGGGGATGCGCTGGANATGCGCTGGGATGTCCCGGGATGTACCGGGATGTACCGGGATGCGCTGGAATGTCCCGGGATGCGCTGGAATGTCCCGGGATGCACTGAGATGTCCCGGGATGTCCCGGGATGCGCTGGAATGTCCCGGGGTGTCCGGCGATGTCCCGGGATGTCCGGCGATGTCCCGGGGGTCCCGCCGGCCATGGCGGTCCCCGCTCGCCCTCTGGCGGCAGAGCCGGGGAACAGCGGCACCGCAGCATCCCCGGGTGGACAATCCCGTCCCCAGAGCCGGTGACACGGACAGCGGGAAACGGCTCCGAAAGGCACCGGGACCGAGGTGGGGCTGCTCGGCTCCTTGTTCCTGCTCTGCGGGAGCAGCTGCACAGCCAAGGGCTCTTGGGGAGAGCAAGCAAGGTGGCAGGAATAGGTGTTAGCAGGAAGGGTGAGAAAGGGAGAGTGCAGGGCTCAGAAACACCGACAGATGACGGCACCTCTCCGGTCCCTGCCACTCCGAGCTCTCCTGCGGCACTGCCTGGCTCCGGGCTCCTCCATCCCCCCCGGTTCAGCCCTCACACGCTGCTCTCCGAAAGACTTTGTGAAAAAACAAAGCTCTGGATTCCTGTAACAAGTGCTCACCGAACTGCTCAGCGGCATCAGGCTGGGTCTGTGTGCACCAGCAGGTCTCTGTAAGTCACCCTACAAGTATAAAGTCTCCCCAAACCACGGTGTGGTGAGGCCACTGGAGGAGACGAGGCTTGGGTGGGTGCTGCGCTGTGTGGCTGAGTGTGAACCAGCTGTGCAGGACCAGCCCTGCTCCTGGAAGGCAAAACCCCGTGAACACGCGAGGTGCAGACACTGACCAGGGCGTTTGCACATCCTCTGCACCAGGCCTGAGCGCGGGATCGCTGCTTTCTGGTCTGGTGCACACAAAGCACTACCCGAACTGCCAGGGAGGGAATCTGCACCAGCACTGCCACACTGGCAGCTTTTAGCCAACTGTGTTTGTTACTTTCCTTACAAGAACGTTTCCAACTACTCCACTTTGTCAGCCCGAGTTCACTTCTATGACATTTCTATGCTGCACGCAGCAGTGGAGTGCAAGTTATGGCTGTGCTCCTAAACTGGATGGGAGATCCATGTGCCCATTGTATCCCGTGGAAATGCTCCTGCACTGACAGAGGATAGCCAGAAAGATTTACAGAACCAAAAGCTTACCTAGCCTCACCATAAACGGTCCTGCTTTAATTTAAAACCACAAATTAAACCACATTTTATGTACATGCTGAATTTCTTTCACCTTGCCATTCAACAGAGGACCTCACATCTCTCAGGGCACCAGTCTGGTCCATAGGTCCTCTCCTTTAGGCTGCTTGTCATTTCAGATCCATTATGTTTCCATTTACGTATATATATACGTAACATGTATACATATATATCAATATCTATATATATGATTTTTTTCTGTTGATAATACCCTGCCAGCCCTCTCCCCACCTCCCAGCAAGAGGATCCCTGAGCCACTCCTGAGCTGAGGCTTTGTCCTCACACACCTTCCCGTGGAACCCACAAACCTTTCCCCTCACTGAAATGCTGTTCATGGGTACATATTCTCCTGTGTGTATCCTGCAAGATGCTCCAGCTGCCGATCTCGCTTTCCCATGGCGTCATTGCTGGTGAGGAAGCGAGGGGCAGAAGCGGCTTGGGGAGGCACCGCTGCGCTGTGGGCACTCGCAAAGGACTGTCCTCGCCCTCTTGTCCCCTCCTGGGAGCCAGCCGCGTTGACCTCAGGTACAGAAATCCCGAACACCTGCGGAGATCCCTCCCGAGGTGTCCCCTGGGCGGGGGTGCAGTGCCGCGGGCGGCCGGGAGGCGGCGCTGGCGCCGCGCCGGG